>CM055126.1:243739431-244065005 GCA_029206835.1 Rana muscosa
CATGGTACAGGAGGTGATCATAGGCTGTGTGGACATGGTACAGGAGGTGGTCATAGACTCTGTGGACATGGTACAGGAGGTGGTCATAGTCCGTGTGGACATGGTGCAGGAGGTGGTCATAGGCTGTGTGGGCATGGTACAGGAGGTGGTCATAGACTGTGTGGACATGGTACAGGAGGTGGTCATAGACTGTGTGGACATGGTACAGGAGGTGGTCATAGACTGTGTGAACATGGTACAGGAGGTGGTCATAGACTGTGTTGACATGGTACAGGAGGTGGTCATAGGCTGTGTGGACATGTTACAGGAGGTGGTCATAGGCTGTACGGACATGGTGCAGGAGATAACAGAGGCTGTGTGGACATGGTACAGGAGGTGATCATAGACTGTGTGGACATGGTACAGGAGGTGGTCATAGACTGTGTGGACATGGTACAGGAGGTGGTCATAGGCTCTGCGGACATGGTACAGGAGGTGGTCATAGGCTGTGTGGACATGGTACAGGAGGTGGTCATAGACTGTGTGGACATGGTACAGGAGGTGGTCATAGACTGTGTGGACATGGTACAGGAGGTGGTCATAGGCTCTGCGGACATGGTACAGGAGGTGGTCATAGGCCGTGTGGACATGGTACAGGAGGTAGTCATAGACTGTGTGGACATGGTACAGGAGGTGGTCATAGACTGTGTGGACATGGTACAGGAGGTGGTCATAGGCCGTGTGGACATGGTACAGGAGGTAGTCATAGACTGTGTGGACATGGTACAGGAGGTGGTCATAGACTGTGTGGACATGGTACAGGAGGTGGTCATAGACTGTGTGGACATGGTACAGGAGGTGGTCATAGGCCGTGTGGACATGGTACAGGAGGAGGTCATAGACGGTGTGGACATGGTACAGGAGGTGGTCATAGACTGTGTGGACATGGTACAGGAGGTGGTCATAGACTGTGTGAACATGGTACAGGAGGTGGTCATAGACTGTGTTGACATGGTACAGGAGGTGGTCATAGACTGTGTGGACATGGTACAGGAGGTGGTCATAGACTGTGTGGACATGGTACAGGAGGTGGTCATAGGCCGTGTGGACATGGTACAGGAGGAGGTCATAGACTGTGTGGACATGGTGCAGGAGATGATCATAGACTGTGTGGACATGGTACAGGAGGTGGTCATAGACTGTGTGGACATGGTGCAGGAGATGATCATAGACTGTGTGGACATGGTACAGGAGGTGGTCATAGACTGTGTGGACATGGTACAGGAGGTGGTCATAGACTGTGTGAACATGGTACAGGAGGTGGTCATAGACTGTGTTGACATGGTACAGGAGGTGGTCATAGACTGTGTGGACATGGTACAGGAGGTGGTCATAGGCCGTGTGGACATGGTACAGGAGGAGGTCATAGACCGTGTGGACATGGTACAGGAGGTGGTCATAGACTGTGTGGACATGGTACAGGAGGTGGTCATAGACTGTGTGGACATGGTACAGGAGGTGGTCATAGACTGTGTGAACATGGTACAGGAGGTGGTCATAGACTGTGTTGACATGGTACAGGAGGTGGTCATAGACTGTGTGGACATGGTACAGGAGGTGGTCATAGGCTCTGCGGACATGGTACAGGAGGTGGTCATAGGCTGTGTGGACATGGTACAGGAGGTGGTCATAGGCTGTGTGGACATGGTACAGGAGGTGGTCATAGGCTGTGTGGACATGGTACAGGAGATAACAGAGGCTGCGTGGACATGGTACAGGAGGTGGTCATAGGCTGTGTGGACATGGTACAGGAGGTGATCATAGGCTGTGTGGACATGGTGCAGGAGGTGGTCATAGACTGTGTGGACATGGTACAGGAGGTGATCATAGGCTGTGTGGACATGGTACTGGAGGTGATCATAGGCTGTGTGGACATGGTACAGGAGGTGATCATAGGCTGTGTGGACATGGTACAGGAGGTCATCATAGGCTGTGTGGACATGGTACAGGAGGTGATCATAGACTGTGTGGACATGGTACAGGAGGTGGTCATAGGCTGTGTGGACATGGTACAGGAGATAACAGAGGCTGTGTGGACATGGTACAGGAGATAACAGAGGCTGTGTGGACATGGTACAGGAGGTGGTCATAGGCTGTGTGGACATGGTACAGGAGGTGATCATAGGCTGTGTGGACATGATGCAGGAGATGGTTATAAACTGTGTGGACATGGTACAGGAGGTGATCATAGGCTGTGAGGACATGGTACAGGAGATAACAGAGGCTGCGTGGACATGATACAGGAGGTGGTCATAGGCTGTGTGGACATGGTGCAGGAGGTGATCATAGACTGTGTGGACATGGTGCAGGAGGTGGTCATAGGCTGTGAGGACATGTACAGGAGATAACAGAGGCTGCGTGGACATGATACAGGAGGTGGTCATAGGCTGTGTGGACATGGTGCAGGAGGTGATCATAGACTGTGTGGACATGGTGCAGGAGGTGGTCATAGGCTGTGAGGACATGTACAGGAGATAACAGAGGCTGCGTGGACATGATACAGGAGGTGGTCATAGGCTGTGTGGACATGGTGCAGGAGATGATCATAGACTGTGTGGACATGGTACAAGAGGTGGTCATAGGCTGTGTGAACATGGTACAGGAGGTCATAGGCTGTGTGGACATGGTACAGGAGGTGGTTATAGGCTGTGTGGACATGGTAGAGGAGGTGGTCATAGGCTGTGCGGACATGGTACAGGAGGTGGTCATAGGCTGTGTGGACATGGTACAGGAGGTGGTCATAGACTGTGTGGACATGGTACAGGAGGTGGTCATAAGCCGTGTATACATGGTACAGGAGGTGGTCATAGGCTGTGCGGACATGGTACAGGAGGTGGTCATAGGCTGTGCGGACATGGTACAGGAGGTGGTCATAGACTGTGTGGACATGGTACAGGAGGTGGTCATAGACTGTGTGGACATGGTACAGGAGGTGGTCATAGGCTGTGTGGACATGGTACAGGAGGTGATCATAGGCTGTGCGGACATGGTACAGGAGGTGGTCATAGGCTGTGTGGACATGGTGCAGGAGATAACAGAGGCTGTGCGGACATGGTACAGGAGGTGGTCATAGGATGTGTGGACATGGTACAGGAGTTGATCATAGACTGTGTGGACATGGTACAGGAGGTGGTCATAGGCTGCGTGGACATGGTACAAGAGGTGGTCATAGGCTGTGTGGACATGGTACAGGAGGTGGTCATAGGCTGTGTGGACATGGTACAAGAGTTGGTCATAGGCTGTGTGAACATGGTACAGGAGGTCATAGGCTGTGTGGACATAGTACAGGAGGTGGTCATAGGCTCTGCGGACATGGTACAGGAGGTGGTCATAGGCTCTGCGGACATGGTACAGGAGGTGGTCATGGGCTGTGTGGACATGGTGCAGGAGGTGGTCATAGGCTGTGCGGACATGGTACAGGAGGTGGTCATGGGCTGTGTGGACATGGTGCAGGAGGTGGTCATAGGCTGTGTGGACATGGTACAGGAGGTGATCATAGGCTGTGTGGACATGGTACAGGAGGTGGTCATAGGCTGTGTGGACATGGTACAGGAGGTGGTCTTAGGCTGTGTGGACATGGTACAGGAGGTGATCGTAGGCTGTGTGGACATGGTACAGGAGGTGATCATAGGCTGTGTGGACATGGTACAGGAGGTGGTCATAGGCTGTGTGGACATGGTACAGGAGGTGGTCATAGGCTGTGTGGACATGGTGCAGGAGATAACAGAGGCTGCATGGACATGGTACAGGAGGTGGTCATAGGCTGTGTGGACATGGTACAGGAGGTGGTCATAGACTGTGTGGACATGGTACAGGAGGTGGTCATAGACTGTGTGGACATGGTGCTGGAGATAACAGAGGCTGCGTGCACATGGTACAGGAGGTGGTTATAGGCTGTGTGGACATGGTACAGGAGATGATCATAGACTGTGTGGACATGGTACAGGAGGTGGTCATAGACTGTGTGGACATGGTACAGGAGGTGGTCATAGACTGTGTGGACATGGTACAGGAGGTGGTCATAGGCCGTGTGGACATGGTACAGGAGGTGGTCATAGACTGTGTGGACATGGTACAGGAGGTGGTCATAGACTGCGTGGACATGGTACAGGAGGTGGTCATAGGCTGTGTGGACATGGTACAGGAGGTGATCATAGGCTGTGTGGACATGGTACAGGAGGTGATCATAGGCTGTGTGGCCATGGTACAGGAGGTGGTCATAGACTGTGTGGACATGGTACAGAAGGTGGTCATAGGCCGTGTGGACATGGTACAGGAGGTGGTCATAGGCTGTACGGACATGGTGCAGGAGATAACAGAGGCTGTGTGGACATGGTACAGGAGGTGGTCATAGGCTGTGTGGACATGGTACAGGAGGTGATCATAGGCTGTGTGGACATGGTACAGGAGGTGATCATAGGCTGTGTGGCCATGGTACAGGAGGTGGTCATAGACTGTGTGGACATGGTACAGAAGGTGGTCATAGGCCGTGTGGACATGGTACAGGAGGTGGTCATAGGCTGTACGGACATGGTGCAGGAGATAACAGAGGCTGTGTGGACATGGTACAGGAGGTGGTCATAGACTGTGTTGACATGGTACAGGAGGTGGTCATAGACTGTGTGGACATGGTACAGGAGGTGGTCATAGGCTGTGTGGACATGGTACAGGAGGTGGTCATAGACTGTGTGGACATGGTACAGGAGGTGGTCATAGACTGTGTGGACATGGTACAGGAGGTGGTCATAGGCTCTGCGGACATGGTACAGGAGGTGGTCATAGGCCGTGTGGACATGGTACAGGAGGTAGTCATAGACTGTGTGGACATGGTACAGGAGGTGGTCATAGACTGTGTGGACATGGTACAGGAGGTGGTCATAGGCCGTGTGGACATGGTACAGGAGGTAGTCATAGACTGTGTGGACATGGTACAGGAGGTGGTCATAGACTGTGTGGACATGGTACAGGAGGTGGTCATAGACTGTGTGGACATGGTACAGGAGGTGGTCATAGGCCGTGTGGACATGGTACAGGAGGAGGTCATAGACTGTGTGGACATGGTACAGGAGGTGGTCATAGGCTCTGCGGACATGGTACAGGAGGTGGTCATAGGCTCTGCGGACATGGTACAGGAGGTAGTCATAGGCTGTGTGGACATGGTACAGGAGGTGGTCATAGGCTGTGTGGACATGGTACAGGAGGTGGTCATAGGCTGTGTGGACATGGTACAGGAGATAACAGAGGCTGCGTGGACATGGTACAGGAGGTGGTCATAGGCTGTGTGGACATGGTACAGGAGGTGATCATAGGCTGTGTGGACATGGTGCAGGAGGTGGTCATAGACTGTGTGGACATGGTACAGGAGGTGATCATAGGCTGTGTGGACATGGTACTGGAGGTGATCATAGGCTGTGTGGACATGGTACAGGAGGTGATCATAGGCTGTGTGGACATGGTACAGGAGGTCATCATAGGCTGTGTGGACATGGTACAGGAGGTGATCATAGACTGTGTGGACATGGTACAGGAGGTGGTCATAGGCTGTGTGGACATGGTACAGGAGATAACAGAGGCTGTGTGGACATGGTACAGGAGATAACAGAGGCTGTGTGGACATGGTACAGGAGGTGGTCATAGGCTGTGTGGACATGGTACAGGAGGTGATCATAGGCTGTGTGGACATGATGCAGGAGATGGTTATAAACTGTGTGGACATGGTACAGGAGGTGATCATAGGCTGTGAGGACATGGTACAGGAGATAACAGAGGCTGCGTGGACATGATACAGGAGGTGGTCATAGGCTGTGTGGACATGGTGCAGGAGGTGATCATAGACTGTGTGGACATGGTGCAGGAGGTGGTCATAGGCTGTGAGGACATGTACAGGAGATAACAGAGGCTGCGTGGACATGATACAGGAGGTGGTCATAGGCTGTGTGGACATGGTGCAGGAGGTGATCATAGACTGTGTGGACATGGTGCAGGAGGTGATCATAGACTGTGTGGACATGGTGCAGGAGGTGGTCATAGGCTGTGAGGACATGTACAGGAGATGATCATAGACTGTGTGGACATGGTGCAGGAGGTGGTCATAGGCTGTGTGGACATGGTGCAGGAGATGATCATAGACTGTGTGGACATGGTACAGGAGGTGGTCATAGGCTGTGTGGACATGGTACAGGAGGTGATCATAGACTGTGTGGACATGTTACAGGAGGTGGTCATAGGCTGTGAGGACATGTACAGGAGATAACAGAGGCTGCGTGGACATGGTACAGGAGGTGGTCATAGGCTGTGTGGACATGGTGCAGGAGGTGATCATAGACTGTGTGGACATGGTGCAGGAGGTGGTCATAGGCTGTGTGGACATGGTGCAGGAGGTGGTCATAGGCTGTGTGGACATGGTGCAGGAGGTGATCATAGACTGTGTGGACATGGTGCAGGAGGTGGTCATAGGCTGTGAGGACATGTACAGGAGATGATCATAGACTGTGTGGACATGGTGCAGGAGGTGGTCATAGGCTGTGTGGACATGGTGCAGGAGATGATCATAGACTGTGTGGACATGGTACAGGAGGTGGTCATAGGCTGTGTGGACATGGTGCAGGAGGTGATCATAGACTGTGTGGACATGGTACAGGAGGTGGTCATAGACTGTGTGGACATGGTACAGGAGGTGGTCATAGACTGTGTGGACATGGTGCAGGCGATAACAGAGGCTGTGTGGACATGGTACAGGAGGTGGTCATAGAGCAAAGAGCTGAGAAAGAGACAGAGCCTGAAGTTTTTGGTGAGAGTGTCTGAAGGACCACACAGAGGACTGCAGTATGAGACCAGAGCCAACGCTGCCAGAGTGAGCCGGGAGGCTGAAGGTTTAATTTATGTTGAGAGAGGAATGCTGAACACCTAACCTTTTCGTTGTGTTGGATTTGACCTTTTGCTTTCTTTTCATTTAAAGTAAGCCAGCAAGACCTGAAACTTATCGCCCACAGCTGACATGAAATACTTGCCATGCATGTCTAACTACCTTCTAGCTGTTAGAAAGCAAGTACAGAATTCATGCCAACCATGGGCAGCCAGAGCAAGAAGTCAGAGAATGGGCACAGGGCGGTACATGCATTTTACATCATGCAATAGAAGTAGGGGAGGGTCCTTGTCCCTCATCCTGGTACTGGTGCTTGCTTACTTTTATAATACAGGTTTAAAGCAGGAGTTAAGGAATGGCAATTTTTACATCATTTACATTGGTCCATTGTGGACCAAAGTACGTATGTATGTGCCATGGGATCCCTGTGGGAGGGATTAACTTGTTGCCCCTTTAAGTAGGTTTCTGCCTTAAATCCTTCCAGCAAGTGAGGTAAGTTCACATCCTTCCTGGCAGGATCCTTTATAAGCAGTGGGTGGAGCTTAGCTAGTATTCGGTTGGCTGGTGGGAAGAACAGACCCGGGTTTGATAGTTGGGTTAAAGACTCAAAGTTATTTCTTACAACCCCAGGATAGACACTCCTAACACCGGGTTATGGAAGGTGCAAAGGACTTGGTACATTACTGGATAGAAGAGAATGCAGTTATTGACAGTTACTATTGACGACCTTGTGGGTGATACAGTCACCCTGGGGACCTGCTTACATGTGGAAGATGGAAATCACTTTAGTAGACACCAGTGGCGGCTGGTGCTCAAAATTTTTGGGGGGACGCAAACAAACTGAAAAATTCAGAAAAAAAACATCAATTGCAGCCTCACTGTGCCCATCAAACGCAGCCACTGTGCCCATCAATTGCCGCCACTGTGCCCATCAATTGCAGCCACTGTGCCTATCAATTGCCGCCACTGTGCCCATCAATTGCCGCCACTGTGCCCATCAATTGCCGCCACTGTGCCCATCAAACGATGCCACTGTGCCATCAAATGCTCCCACTGTGCCCATCAAATGCTCCCACTGTGCCCAAAAATGCTGCCACTGTGCCATCAAATGCTCCCACTGTGCCCATCAAATGCTGCCACTGTGCCCATCAAATCCTGCCACTGTGCCATCAAATGCTGCCACTGTGCCCATCGAATGCTGCCGCTGTGACCCCCTCCCCCACGCTCGCCGTCTGCCCGACACTTACCCTGTTTCGTTGGGGCAGCGGGTGATGGCGGCGAGTGGTGTTCTCCATGCTCCTCCATGGACGTGCTCCTTATGTCTTCTCCCGTCGTCTCCTACGTCCTCTCCTATAGTTTCAGCCAATCAGGTGACAGGTAACAGACCCGAGCGCCTGATTGAGGAGAAGCGATTCAGTGTTAGGAAAGTGAATATTAATTTGCTGTTCTAACACACCTGGGTGAACTGCGAGCGCCAAGCATGGCATTTCCCTGTTCTGCCAAGTGACAGGACACTGATCTACTGCTCCCTGTAATCAGGAGCAGTGATCAGTGTCGTGTCACATTTAGAATCACTCCCTAGGAAACACTTAACCCCTTCCTCGCCCCCTAGTGGTTAACCCCTTCCCTGCCAGTGTCATTTACACAGTAATCAGTGCATTTTTATAGCACTGATCGCTGTTTAAATGACAATGGTCGCAAAATAGCATCAAAAGTGTCCGATGTGTCCGCCATAATGTCGCAGTCAAGATAAAAATCGCAGATCGCCGCCATTACTAATAAAAAAATAATAATAATAAAAATGCCAGAAAACGATCCCCTATTTTGTAGACGCTATAACTTTTGCGCAAACCAATCAATATACGCTTATTGCGATTTTTTTACAAAAAATATGTAGAAGACTACGTATTGGCCTAAACTGTGAAAAAAAAAAACGTTTTTTAATATATATTTTTGGGGGATATTTATTATAGCAAAAAGTAACAAATATTGTTTGGTTTTTTTTCAAAATTGTTGCTCTTTTTTTGTTTGTAGCGGCAAAAAATAAAAATCGCAGACGTGATCAAATACCACCAAAAGAAAGCTCTATTTGTGGGGGGAAAAAAGGACGTTAATTTTGTTTGGGTGCAACGTCGCACAACGGCGCAATTGTCAGTTAAAGCGACGCAGTGCCAAATCGCAAAAAAATGGCCTGGTCATTGGGCAGCCAAATCCTCCGGGGCTGAAGTGGTTAATATAAACCCAAAATCATGAACACGGAGACATGACTTCAACCTAGCAGGAGAAAAAATGAAAAATCATCTTAGAAAGTATTATTTCACTGAAAAGATAGTTGATCATTGGAATAGACTTCTAACAGAGTAGTGAGTCTGTCAGCATTACCGTATATACTCGAGTATAAGCCGAGTTTTTCAGCACATTTTTTGTGCTGAAAATGCCCCCCTTTGGCTTATACTTGAGTCACCTTTTTGCGCCTGATCTCCCGGACTTTGGGGACCCAGTACCAGTTCCCTGGACCCCAAACTTGGCACACATGTAGCCTTACTCTTTCTCTACAAGTGTGCAAAGTTTGTTGTCAGGGGGACCTACGAGCGGGGAGCACCGATTTTTCAAAGCCGGGCACCCCTTCCTTAGTCTCCCATGTTAAAACGCTAATTTCTTTGCTGACTTTGGGGACCTGGTACCGGCTGGTCGTAGTTCCTCTGGACCCAAAACTTGGCACACATGTAGCCTCTTCCTCTACAAGTGTGCGAAGTTTGTTGTCTGGGGGACCTACGGCCGGGGAGCACCGATTTTTAAAAGCCGGGCACCCCTTCCATAGACTCCCATGTTAAACGGTAATTTCTTTGGTGAGTTTGGGGACCCGGTACTGACCGTTCGTAGGTCCTCTGGACCCAAGACTTGGCACACATGTAGCCTTACTCTTTCTCTACAAGTGTGCAAAGTTTGTTGTCAGGGGGACCTACGAGCGGGGAGCACTGATTTTTCAAAGCCGGGAACTCCTTCCATAGACTCCCATGTTAAACGGTAATTTCTTTGGTGAGTTTGGGGACCCGGTACCGACCGTTCGTAGGTCCTCTGGACCCAAAACTTGGCACACATGTAGCCTCTTCCTCTACAAGTGTGCAAAGTTTGTTGTCTGGGGGATCTACGGCTGGGTAGCACCGATTTTTCAAAGCCGGGCACTCCTTCCTTAGAATCCCATGTTAAACGTCAGTCTAGTCATGGACACAGTGAGGCATGCACATGGACACAGTGAGGCAAAGTGAGGCACAGTGAGGCATGCAGATGGACACCCTAGGCTTATACTCGAGTCAATAAGTTTTCCCAGTTTTTTGTGGTAAAATTAGGTGCCTCAGCTTATATTCGGGTCGGCTTATACTCGAGTACATACGGTAAGTGGAATTAAACATGCCGGGACAAACATAGATCTATACTCAGACAAAATAGCTAAAATTAAAAAAATGCCTAATTAAATTCTAAAAAATGAAGCCGACTCAATGGAACACTTGGTCTTTTTTCTGCCGTGACTTTTCTACGGTTCTCTACTTAAACTTCAGTTTTAACCACTTTGGCATACTGACAGATTTACTTGAAATATCCATTTAGTATCATGTTTTAAAAAAGCAACAATTCATTTTCAGAGCTTCAGAGCCTTCTGTCAGCCTAGTATATTTCTGACGCAAGTAAAGCATAATTATACGTGTCATTATGTTGAGGAATATTTTTTTCACCTTACAGAAAAACGATCCGCTCGTGTTTCTACAACACCTACCACATTATTATTCGATTCTCTACTCTGAATTGCATTTTCAGACGTCTCTGCAGCAGATCCAAAGTACATGTAATCTTTTAAACAAGCGAAATCTGTCTAATGCAATTCTGCTGGAGTGTGTTTTAATCAATTCTGCTCTAGCAGGCAATCCAGAGGTCATAATCTCACATCTCTGAAATGTATTAACATGTTTGCTTGAGAAGAAAAGCAATGGAGATCACCCCGTTGAAGGCCATGTTTTCAGCGAGTCAACACTAACTGTATTATCATAAAGTAATCCCGGAAGTCACTTTACATGGAACGTTGGTATTTTTTACATGCTTTTGGGGAGGTGCAGTGTGGTGTGGCGGCAGTCCATTTGCAATAACAGAATTGCATTGTATTTAGGTCCAACAAAGCACAACTACGCGGCAGGAAGACAACCTGACCAGGAGCACTTACAGAATGCTGCAGTGAAGAGAATAACAATAGGTCTCGGGTGCACCGGCAACATCTGCCTCGAGGGTAGGGTGCCCACGTGTCCCGGATTGACCGGGACTGTCCCGCAATTGACATGTCTGTCCTGGGTCCCGGGCACCTTCATTCCGGGACAATACAATGTCCCGGAATGAAATAGAGGACACAGCCACCCCCTACTAACTAATAACTACATTTCCAGAACCGGTTGCTAGGGCCAGTGCTGCCTGGCATCTTGCAACCAGTGACAATTTACTCTCAGACAGTGAGACCGGGAGCGAGGCCTGCGCCTAGTGCAGCACTGCTGTCCCCACCCACCTCGGCACCTCCTCCTTCTCTGGCACCCAGCGGCAAGCAGCAGGGACTGGTGTGATCTTCACTCTCCAGATAGTGACGCCACTCCTTTCCTTCTACGCACGTGGCTCATGCAGAGGGAGTGACAGCGGCACTGCATCTGGTGGCAGGCTATGGGTGGCAAGCGGCACTGCATCTGGTGGCAAGTGGCACATTCACCTGACAAATAACCCGCTTCCAAACAAATCCTCATCAACCCCGAGACTACATTACCCCCTGCCCCCCCTCATATTTTTGGGGGAAAGGTGAGAGAGAGGGTGTGTCCCTGAATGGCAGTTTGCAAATGTGGTCACCCTACTCGAGGGATGGAATACGGACTGACCAGTCCATTCCCAAATAGGGAGGCTTCCAAGAAAGGTGGAGTGTTCCTGTTCTTTCCCCACTCAACTGGAACCTCTCCCCACTGCTAATGCGCTTCCTGACACTACCCACACAATAAATGCGCGCCAAACCTGGGAGCCAAGGTCTTAAATAGACTCCGGCTGTTCCATGCTGGCCACAAGAATCACATGGGGTGGCAGCAGCCAATCAAGTAGTGACCCAGGAAACCATAGAGGAAACAAAATAGAGTTGCTCAGGAAGAGCAAAGCAATGGTCGGACGTTAACCACTTGCCTACCGGGCACGAAAACCCCCTTCCTGCCCAAGCCATTTTTCAGCATTCAGCGCTGTCACAATTTGAATGACCATTGCGCGGTCGTGCGACGTCACTCCGAAATGAAATTTGCGTCCTTTTTTCCCCACAAATAGAGCTTTCTTTTGGTGGTATTTGATCACCTCTGCAGGTTTTATTTTTTGCGCTATAAACAAAAGAAGAGCGTCAAGTTTGAAAAAAAACACAATATTTTTTACTTTTTGCTATATTAAATATCCATTTTTTTAATTAATTTTTTAAAATTTTCCTCAGTTTAGGCCGATACGTATTCTTCTACATATTTTTGGTAAAAAAAAAAATCGGAATAAGCGTATATTAATTGGTTTGCGCAAAAGTTTTTTTTTTTTTTACTAGTAATGGTGCCGATCTGCGATTTTTATTGTGACTGCGATATTGCGGCGGACACATCGGACACTTTTGACACATTTTTGGGACCATTCACATTTATACAGCGATCCCTGCTATTAAAATGCATTGATTACTGTATAAATGTGACTGGCAGGGAAGGGGTTAACACTAGGGGGCGAGGAAGGGGTTAAATGCGTTTCCTAGATGTGTTGTAACTGTGGGGGGAGGGAACTGACTGAGGGAGGTGACCGATGGTTGTCCCTATGTACGAGGGACACACCATCGGTCTCCTCTCCCTGACAGCTTGTGGATCTCTGTGTTTACACACACAGATCCACTGTCCTGCTCGGTTACTGGGCAATCGCGGGTGCCCGGCGTCCATCGCAATCGCGCGCGCCCCCTAGCTGCTTTTAAAGGCAGGACGTCATATGACGTCCTGTCAGAACAAGAGAGTCTTCCGCCCGCCGTCATTTGACGGTGGGCGGTAGACAACTGGTTAAAGGCAACACACAAATGGAATAGAAAAAAAAAAACATAACTTTAAAGTCAAAAAATAGTTAAACAATGTTCACAATAAAAAAAGAAAAAACATACAGAATATAGAGCAGTATGAGTTAGGTCCATTGTACGTCTATGTCGACGCGTTTCGCCTTGAGGCTTCGTCAGGACGGACAACAAGAGAGTACAGACTTGGGGACAAATCTCACTATCTCACAAAGAGTCCAGATAGCAAAGATTATATACAAAAGTAGAAGGTATGATCAGGGTAATGCAGGCACATACGGAATCTGCAAGTCAGTAAAGTTACACTATTCTTGCAAGGGTAATATCCAGCAGTGGGAGAGAGCACCCAGTGTTCCAGGCCTACATAAAACTCTGCACCACCGGATCACGTCTATCCAGGTGGGTGCAACCAACGGGGGTAGGACGTCCAAACAGAAGAAAAGGGGAACCAAGTGGTATCCCCAAAAATTCAATAGGGGCACTTCAGATTGTGGTGCAGAAAATAAAGCACATCCAATAGTGAACATAAACAAACATCCGAATATGGCCAATAGACGTAGATAGCATCACCCCCGGGAGCCAGCCTCACGCTGTGCACAGGGGCAATGCTGAGACAAATGGTGTATTTATTTCCATAGAGGAACCATTTTCCACTTGACTTCCCCTCATAGGCGTGCGCAGCCTATTGCATTAGGGTGTGCACATCAAACCAAAGCTCAAACACACGTGCGTCTGTGTGTATAATATATATATATATATATATATAAATATGCACTTATTTTGCTGACAAGCCAGGGTTCATATAGATTTGAATTGTGTATATATATATATATATTGTGTAAAAATAAATATATATGTATCACATATACAATTCCAAACTATTATGGACCCTGGCTTGCCAGCAAAAAAGTGCGTATTTTTTAAATATTGTGACAGCAGGAAGGTAAAGTCACCTGGTTGCATCCAGGGGGGTAGGTATATTTCTCCCAGATTCAGGCTTTATGCCGACTTATACAACTAGGGAGAGAGTTGATGAAGCCCAGCTGAGGCTAGTGGGCTCATGGATGATTCATACCTCTAGGGAGAGTGCTGGGCGTCGTGCAGGCAGGGAGTTGATGAGACCAGCTGAAGCTTGTCAGCTCGTTTAAGGCCTCTATAAAAACTCCCAGCTTCATTAGGTGTTTGCTCATGCCTGGACCCAGACCTGTGTGGACTGTCTAGGGAGAGTGAACCCCTGTGCGGTGAGACAAAGCCTGTGTGGCTATTTGTTTGGACATTTACTAAACCAGGGACTTAGGGACTAGGACAGCACCAGGCTGATCCCAGTTGTTAGTTAGGAAACCTGCATGTTTAGTCAGAGGTCAAGCTGACCAGGATTTATTTTGTTTATGTTTCTTTTTGCTTTGCTGTGTTTTTGTCACTGTAAATAGAGAAATAAACCGCACCTTTTGTTCTTGAAAACCACAACCTCCGTCTGTTGGGCCTGTTTTTGTGTGGGGAGCCCATCCAGGGGGTCACACACACCCGCTACCGAGTTAACCCCCTCAAAGTTGGTGGAGAACCAGTGGCAGTTTTTTTTTAAGCCAGCATGGAGGAGATACTGAAACAGCTGGCTCTAGCAAATGCCAATCAACAGCAGACAAATGCAGGTTTGCAAAAGAGCCTTGCAGCTCAACAACAGAGCTTCGCAGCCCAGCAACAAGCCCAGCAGCAATCTGAGGCCCGCTTCATAGACCTGTTGCAGAAGCAAGAGCAGAGACTACAACAAATGGAAGCAGTAATGCAGCAACGTCCGCAGACCAGTGAGGAAAGCCGTCCCACTAATACCGCGTCCTTTGGGGTGAGTCGTTTATTGACAAAAATGACTGGAGAGGATGATCCAGAGGTATTTTTGACCACATTTGAAAGGACTGCTGAAAGAGAAAAGTGGCCTGAGGAGCAGTGGGCTGGACTGCTGGCTCCTCTGTTAACTGGTGAATCGCAGAAAGCTTACTATGACCTAGAGCCTGACCAAGCAAAAGACTATGTGATGCTAAAAGCTGAAATATTGGCAAGGCTGGGTGTCACCCTGGCTGTCCGGGCTCAGCGTGTGCATAACTGGACTTTCCAGCTTGGAAAACCCCCCAGGTCTCAAATGTATGATCTCATTCACCTGAGCAGGAAGTGGCTACAGCCAGAGACTTTGTCCGCACCGGAGATTGTGGAACGTGTTGTGATGGATCGTTTCTTGAGAGCTCTTCCTACCGCCATTCAAAAGTGGGTAAGCCATGGAGACCCAGAAACGGCCGGTAAACTTGTGGATCGTGTAGAGAGATACTTGGCTGCAGAGAACCTGACGGCCTCTTCCAGAGACTCTCGGACTTTCCACCCTAAGACCAGACCATCCCCAGGGGCGGATAAGATGATTCCAAGGGGTGAGGGTGGAGAGAGTGAGAGGGTGGGAGCTCTGCCCAGGGTTTGGCGAGAACAGCCTGGGAAGTCGGGGGCTCAAGAGGCAGCCAAAAGGATTGTTTGCTACCGCTGCCGGCAAGCGGGACATATTGCAGCAAATTGCCCGGTTGTGGAGGAACCCATGCAATGTGACTTTCTGACGGACAGACGTCAGTCGCTGTGTGCGACAGTCGCATGCAGTGCCATTCGGGGAACTGAGAAACATTTATGCAAAATGTGTATTAATGGTAGAAATGTTGTGGTATTACTGGATTCAGGTAGCCTTGTGACCCTGATAAAGGCTGAATTAGTTAAAACAGAGGTCTCTGGGAATAGCAAGGTAGCTGTTATTTGTGTGCATGGGGACACCCGAGAGTATCCAGTGACTACAGTGTGTTTCAAGACCCCCAAAGGTACCCTCTCTCATCCAGTGGGGTTAGTATCTCAACTACCGCATGATACCATTGTGGGAAGGGATTTTCCGAAGTTCTGGGAACTGTGGGATGATCCTGAGCCCCCCACTGGTGCCCCTATGTACCAGGAAGGTGATAGCCAGAACTCCTCTGAGAGTGGTGAGGACTCTCCAGAATTTCCCTTGTCAGTATTGGCAGGCGAGACTCAAGAAACTGGAGAGGAGCCCACCTCCTCAGACGAAAACCTACCGTCTGTGGAGTTTTCTGATCTTGAGGTTCACAGGGAAAATTTTGCCACAGAACAGTTAAAAGACCCCGCCCTAATAAAGGCACGGGAAAACGTAGTGGAAATAGATGGCGAGTTAGTGAACCCAGATAATACCTGCACTTACCCATACTTCAGCGTAGAGAAGGACCTACTGTATCGGGTGGCAAAAAGGGCAGAAGAAACCGTTGAGCAGCTTGTAGTGCCCAAACCTTACAGGAAGTTGGTGTTGGAGTTGGCCCATGGGCACATTCTTGGAGGTCATCTGGGGACAGAGAAAACCCGAGAGAGGGTATTACAGAGATTCTATTGGCCTGGGGTGATGAAGGACATAGAAAATTATTGTTCCTCCTGCCCTGTGTGTCAGAGGTCGGCCCCGATGCCACATTTCCGTAGCCCGCTGGTCCCTCTACCCATCATTGAGGTCCCGTTTGAGAGGATCGCAATGGATTTGGTAGGTCCTATAATCAAGTCCGCTAGGGGGCACCAGTACATATTAGTTATAATGGACTATGCCACCCGTTATCCAGAAGCGATCCCTCTCCGAAATACCTCGGCCAAAACCATAGCCAAAGAGCTATCTCTTGTTTTTAGCCGGGTGGGTATTTGTAAAGAACTGCTTACGGACCAAGGTACACCCTTTATGTCCCGGGTTATGAAAGAGCTGTGTAAATTGTTCAAAGTGACGCAATTGCGTACGTCTGTGTATCACACCCAAACCGATGGGCCGGTTGAAAGATTCAACAAAACCCTAAAACAAATGTTGAAGAAAGTGGTGGATAGAGATGGAAAGGATTGGGACTGTCTACTTCCTTATTTGATGTTTGCTATTAGGGAGGTGCCCCAATCCTCTACGGGATTCTCCCCCTTTGAGTTACTGTATGGGAGACACCCAAGAGGGCTGTTGGATATTGCCAATGAAACTTGGGAAAGTGAGAGTTCTCCCCACAGGAGTGTGATTGAGCATGTCGCCCTGATGCAAGATCGAATTGCACAGGTAATGCCCATCGTGAAGGAACATTTGGCCCAAGCGCAGTTGGCACAGCAGAGAGTGTACAACCGTGGAGCCAAGACCCGTACCTTTTCCCCGGGGGATAGGATATTGGTACTTGTCCCAACGGTTGAAAGTAAATTCCTTGCCAAATGGCAAGGCCCCTACGAGATAATGGAAAAAGTGAGCGAAGTGAATTACAAGGTCAGACAACCAGGAAGGCGAAAGCCCGAACAGATCTATCACGTTAATCTGTTGAAAGCCTGGAGGGATAGAGAGTCCCTAGTCGCAGAAACTTGGTCACCAGCTCAAACTGGTTGCGTGATTCCGGAGGTTGGAATAGCAGCCACCTTGTCACAACCCCAACAACAGGAGGTTAAGGAGTTTGTGCTTCGCAACAAGGAGGTGTTCTCTGAGCTGCCGGGACAAACATCTGGGGTAGAGCATGATATTATTACCCCGCCCGGTGAAAGGGTGAAGTTAAAACCCTATCGAATCCCAGAGGCCCGACGGGAGGCAATACGGGAGGAAGTACAGAAAATGCTGAACTTAGGGGTGATAGAGGAGTCCCAAAGTGATTGGTCTAGTCCCATTGTGTTGGTGCCTAAACCGGATGGGAGCTGGCGATTTTGTAACGATTTTCGTCAGTTGAACAAAGTTACAAAATTTGACACCTACCCCATGCCACGTATAGATGAGTTGATCGACCGGCTGGGAACAGCCCGATACATGACGACTCTTGACCTCACAAAAGAGTATTGGCAAATTCCCCTGGCCAAGTCGGCCAAAGAGAAAACCGCATTTGTAACCCCAGACGGGGCGTTCCAATATAAGAGAATGCCGTTCGGGTTACAGAATGCGCCGGCCACATTCCAGCGGAAAATGGACCAGATACTGAGGCCCCATCGGAAGTATGCTGCGGCTTACCTGGATGACGTAATTGTCCATAGCACAGATTGGGCCTCACATCTGCCAAAAGTGCAAGCAGTCCTAGACTCTATCCGGGAAGCGGGGTTTACGGCTAACCCCAAGAAGTGTACCATTGGGCAGGAGGAGGCCAAATATCTTGGGTACACCATTGGCAGGGGAGTAATAAAACCCCAACTCAACAAAGTCGAGGCCATCCAGAGTTGGCCACGTCCCAACAGCAAGAAGCAGGTACGAGCCTTTCTGGGAATCGCGGGTTATTATCGGCGCTTCATTCCCCACTTTGCTTCTAAGGCTGTGCCGCTAACCAACCTGACGAAAGGGAAAGGGTCGGTCATGATTAAATGGACCCCCGAGGCTGAGGCAGCATTCCAATTCTTGAAACAAGCCTTATGTAGCCAGCCAGTGTTGTACTCACCCGACTTCTCTAAAGACTTTGTCGTACAAAGTGATGCGTCAGATGTGGGGTTAGGAGCAGTATTGTCCCAGGTCTGGAACGGGGAAGAGCACCCAGTCATTTACCTCAGCAGGAAGTTGAAGTCCCATGAGGTAAATTACGCCACGGTTGAAAAGGAGTGTTTAGCGGTGAAGTGGGCTCTAGATTCCCTTCGGTACTACCTGCTAGGTAGGCACTTTGACATGGTTACGGATCACGCTCCGTTAAAGTGGATGGCTCAAAACAAGGAGACAAATAGAAGAGTAAATAGGTGGTTCCTGGCCCTACAGGAATTCAACTTCACAGTAAAGCATCGCCCTGGCGTTCAAATGGGGAATGTGGATGCTTTGTCTCGAGTACATGAATGCCTGATTGCTGGTGTTCCAACCCCAAGGTTAAAACAAGAGGGGGGGTATGTGACAGCAGGAAGGTAAAGTCACCTGGTTGCATCCAGGGGGGTAGGTATATTTCTCCCAGATTCAGGCTTTATGCCGACTTATACAACTAGGGAGAGAGTTGATGAAGCCCAGCTGAGGCTAGTGGGCTCATGGATGATTCATACCTCTAGGGAGAGTGCTGGGCGTCGTGCAGGCAGGGAGTTGATGAGACCAGCTGAAGCTTGTCAGCTCGTTTAAGGCCTCTATAAAAACTCCCAGCTTCATTAGGTGTTTGCTCATGCCTGGACCCAGACCTGTGTGGACTGTCTAGGGAGAGTGAACCCCTGTGCGGTGAGACAAAGCCTGTGTGGCTATTTGTTTGGACATTTACTAAACCAGGGACTTAGGGACTAGGACAGCACCAGGCTGATCCCAGTTGTTAGTTAGGAAACCTGCATGTTTAGTCAGAGGTCAAGCTGACCAGGATTTATTTTGTTTATGTTTCTTTTTGCTTTGCTGTGTTTTTGTCACTGTAAATAGAGAAATAAACCGCACCTTTTGTTCTTGAAAACCACAACCTCCGTCTGTTGGGCCTGTTTTTGTGTGGGGAGCCCATCCAGGGGGTCACACACACCCGCTACCGAGTTAACCCCCTCACAATATATATATATATATATATACACACACACACACACACTTTTGTGCTGACAGTGACAAGCCAGGGTAGGGTGCATATAATATAGATTGGTTGCCTTCTTTTTTTTGCCCATCATTTGCCCACTGCCTGCCCTGCTCAGTGCTGTCTCACTCAGTGGCGTCACTAGGGTTGGTGTCACCTGGTGTGGCAAAACATGGTGTCACCCCCCTCCCCGACACCACGCTGTATGCTATATATACACTGGTCTGTATACGGTATAATGTACCGTATGGTGCCAGGGTACAGTCTGTACATTATATGTACACCATATGGTACATTATATACACTGGTCTGTATATAACAAGAAGAGAGATACGGGAGAGAGAGAGAAAGGGGGAAAAAAGAGTTGGCGGAGGGAGAGGGAGGCAAAGATAGAGAAAGTGGGGTGAGAAAAAAATGGGGGGGAGAGAGAGAGCGAGAGAGAGAGGTGGGGGGAGAAAGAGAGGTGGGGGGGAGAGAGAGAGAGAGAGGCGGGGGGAGAGAGAGAGGTGTGAGGAGAGAGAGAGGTGGGGGGAGAGAGAGAGGTGGGGGAGAGAGAGAGGTGTGGGGAGAGAGAGAGGTGTGGGGAGAGAGAGGTGAGGGAAAGGGAGAGAGAGGTGGAGAGAGAGGGGGAAGAGAGAGGGGGGGAGAAAGAGAGAGAGGAGGAATAAAGAGAGAGAGAGGAGGAATAAAGAGAGAGAGAGGGGGGAGAAAGAGAGAGAGAGAGGGGGGAGAAAGAGAGAGAGAGGGGGAGAAAGGGGAGAGAGAGAGAGAGGGGGGAGAGAGAGAGAGGGGAGAAAGAGAGAGTGGGGGAGAAAGAGAGAGGTGGAGAGAGAGAATGAGAGGGAGGGAGGAAAAGAGAGAGGGGAGAGAGAGAGGGGGAAGAGAGAGAGGGGGAGAGAGAGAGGGGGAGGATAAAGAGATGAGATGGGGAGAGAGAGAGAGGGGCGAGAGAGAGAGGGGGGAGAGAGAGAGAGAGGGGGAGAAAGAGAGAGAGGGGGGAGAAAGAGAGGGAGAGAGAGGGGGGAGAAAGAGAGGGAGAGAGAGAGGGTGAGAGAGAGAGAGAGAGAGGGTGAGAAAGAGAGAGGGGGGGAGAAAGAGAGGGGGAGAGATATATAGAGAGAGAGGGGGAATAGAGAGAGAGGGGAGAGAGAGAGAGGGGGAGAGAAAGAGAGAGAGGGAGGAGAGAGAGGGGGAGAAAGAGAGGGGAGAAAGAGAGAGAGGGGGGAAAGAGAGAGAGGGGGAGATATATATAGAGAGAGGGGGGAGAGAGAGAGGGGCCGGAGAGAGAGAGAGGGAGAGAAAGAGAGAGGGGGGAGAGAAAGTGAGAGAGAGGGGGAGAAATATATATAGAGAGGGGGGGAGAAAGAGGGGGGAGAGAGAGGGGGGAGAAAGAGAGAGGGGGAAGAGAGAAAGAGAGGGGGAGAAAGAGAGAGAGAGGGGGGGAGAAAGAGAGAGAGGGGGGAGAAAGAGAGAGAGAGGGGGGAGAAAGAGAGAGAGAGGGGGAGAAAGAGAGAGGGGGGAGAGAAAGTGAGAGAGAGGGGGAGAAATATATATAGAGAGGGGGGGAGAAAGAGGGGGGAGAGAGAGGGGGGAGAAAGAGAGAGGGGAGGGAGAAAGAGAGAGGGGGAGAAAGAGAGAGGGGGAAGAGAGAAAGAGAGGGGGAGAAAGAGAGAGAGAGGGGGGGAGAAAGAGAGAGAGGGGGGAGAAAGAGAGAGAGAGGGGGGAGAAAGAGAGAGAGAGGGGGAGAAAGAGAGAGAGGGTGGAGGAGGAAGTGAGAAGGGGAGAGAGAATGGAGAGATAGAGGCAGGAGGGGGGGCAGTGCAAAAGGTGGCAGGGGGATCCAGGGGTTTTGTTCTGTGTGCAAAAATGTCACTTACCAATTATGCCTCCCTCCTCTCAGGCTGGTCCCCCTTTAGGTGGCTTATGCAGGTATAGCAGCCATTGTTTCATATCTCCCGCCCAGCTTCTCACAAAACCCCAATCACAGCTTGTAGGCATTGCATGCAGGGAGTTGGACTGTGGGTGGGGTTGGGCGGACACAAATGGGAGGCGGAGGCATTGGACAGTTAGTGGAGTGAGGGAGGGGCTGGGAGAACGAACAGGACACTGAGCACTTGCAACTCCACTCTCGAGCGAGATGGCTCTCCAAGTCAGGCAGAGACCCGCTATTTGCCCTTGGTTATTACAGCAAGGCAGAGCAGAGATAGGGCACCGGCTCTCACTGCAGTGCTTACCTTGATACAGCAGGCTGCAGCCACTATCCAGGCTCCACTAGTTCCCTGCTTCAAAGGAAGAGAGAGGACGGAGGGGGGGAGGCGGAGTGCAGATGTAGATCACTCCGCCGGCGCCTGCGGGACCTGCAGCCGGAACTATAGAAGCTGCATCGGCAAATGCGGCTCCCGGCTGGGTTACTCCGCAGCTAGTTCCCTCCCTGCTTATTCCTTCCACTCGCAGCATACAGCTGTATTTTCTGGCGGACATTACCCCAGGCAGTGTTGGGTGACTGAGTTACACACAGAGACATGTACATGTTGCAGAGTGCAGGCAGTCAGTGCAGAACAAGAGCACAGCAGGGATGATTAGGGTGTGCCTGGGCACACCCCGTGGGCACGCCTATGCTTCCCCTCCAACTGCAATGCC
Source organism: Rana muscosa (assembly GCA_029206835.1). Lineage (NCBI taxonomy): Eukaryota > Metazoa > Chordata > Amphibia > Anura > Ranidae > Rana > Rana muscosa. The sequence goes on from CM055126.1 coordinate 243,761,585, forward strand.
GCTGTGGGTGAGCGCTCAGAGATGGAAACGGCGAGGAGAGGAGGAGAGAGATGGGTGGAGGCGTGGGCTGTGCTCTCTCTCTCCCTCTCCTCCTTATAAGCTTGCAAATAATGAGGGAGGGGTGCAATTTGGTATCTTTGCCCTGGGCACTGGATGATCATGTCCCGGCACTGGGGAAGGGGCTAGTCAATATGTCATTTACCAGCACCTTCCTTTTCTAAATGAACACATTCACTGTATTCATTCATAACGGAAGCATATTAAACTGTGTTTTCTATGCTTCAGTTTGTGAATGAACAGTAAGCCACTCAGCACAGAGCACTTCCCATTCATTCACTGTCCAGTGCAGCTGAGGCTGCAGAGAAAGGCGTGTGTGTTTCAGCTTTGGGATGAATAACCTAATGCAATAGGCTAGGCACATCTATGCAGAGCATGCTGATTGGAGGAGGGAGGAGAGTGGCAGAGAGATGAGCTTTCCTTTCTTTCTGAGAAGCAACCAGCTGCAAATGAGATGTTCCACCTGCCACACATCATTGGCGAATACATATTACAGGCTGTGCAAATCTGCAACAACAAGATGACACAACCAATGCGTATTGCAGTCTAGAGAATATCAACTTGCTGTCATCATGAATGTCATACTTTAGTTGGCCGTAAGTGTGAAAGAAAGGAGAATTTTGAATAGTCAACCAATATCAACAATTCAGGGAAAGGGATGGTCAAGCTTAAAGTGGTTGTAAAGGCTCAAGGTTTTTTACCTTCATGCATTTCTCTGCTGCACCCCCCCCCCCCCAACACTTACCTGAGCCACATCTCGATCCAATGATGTTCACAAGAACCTAAGCTCTCCGGGAACTCCCCCTCCTCATTGGCTGAGGCGGCACTGGGAGCCATTGCTCCTGCTGTTGTCAATCACAGCCAGTAAGCCAATGAGGAGAGAGAGAGAGAGAGAAGGGGCGGGGCCGAGACCACGGATCTGTTTGTGAATGGACATGCAAAGTCGCGGTTCAGGAACAAGCCTGCTTGGGTGCACCCATTGCAAGCAGCTTCCTCTGGGGGCAGGAGGAAGGGGCCATTGCCATAGAAAATGCAGAGTGACCATTGCCATAGAAATAGAATAGAAATACCATAGAAATGCAACCCAACATTGCTTAAAATAATCAAACTAAATGTTTAAATAAATAAATAAATAAAATGTAAGCATCAGTTTCCTGGAGATTGGGGTTTTTGTTGTTTAGAAAATAGCAAACATTAATAAATAAAAAAAATAAAAATAAAAAAACAACAGTGTGCCTTCTTAGAACCTTAGATTGCTTAAAAAAAAAAATAAGCGAAATAAATGAACAGATAAATAAATAAATGTAAGCACCAGTTCTCTTATGAAGATTGAGTTTGTGTTGTTTAAAAAAAAAAGTACGTCAAGTAAATAAAAAAGACTGGATCCTGCTTAGCTGATTTAAAAAGTAAATTGGAATTTAATTGAGTTTTTAATTGGTTTGTACTCTCTGACTGGCAGCTAGAGGGTGAAAAGGGAGCACAAAAAAAATAAAAAAAATAACTAGAAAAGGATCTTCCAGTTCTCATCTGGAGATTGTGAGGGGTTTTCTTTATTTTTTAAAATGTAAGTAATGTAAAAAAAAAAAAGACTGGATCTTGCAATGCTGACTTTAAAAAAAGTCGATGGTGAAAATGGTTGCGTTTACATGGGCTAGTAAAGGGTCTGCTAGTTCACTTCCAGGGATTGGGTGCATTTTTTTTTTTTAAATAAATGATTGCAAAGAATGTAAAAAAAGACAACAAAAATATTGAATTTAATGTGGCTTTTAATTGGTTTATACTCTTACCTGATGCCAGCTAAAAGATGATTTTTTATTTTATTTTATTTTTTAATAAATGGAAGTAATGTAAAAAAATAAAATAAAACAAAACAAGACTCCTGCTTAGCTAACTTTAACAAAAATTAGATAATCTAGTTGAGTTTTTAATTGTTTTTCACTCTCTGACTGGCAGCTAGAGAGTGAAAAGGGCTGTACATTGGAGCATGAGAAAGAACTAGCAGAGGGTCTTCCGGTTTTCTTCTGGAGATTGGGTGGAATTTTTTTATTTAAAAAATGTATGTACCGTATATACTCGAGTATAAGCCGACCCAAATATAAGCCGAGGTACCCAATTTCACCACAAAAAACTGGGAAAACTTATTGACTCGAGTATAAGCCTAGGGTGTCCATCTGCATGCCTCACTGTGCCTCACTTTGCCTCACTGTGTCCATGTCCATGCCTGACTGTGCCCATGCCTCACTGTGCCTTACTGTTCCCATGCCTCACTGTGCCCATGCCTCACTGTCACTGTGCCCATGTCCATGCCTGACTTTGCCCATGCCTCACTGTGCCTTACTGTTCCCATGCCTCACTGTGCCCATGCCTCACTGTCACTGTGCCCATGCCTCACTGTGCCCATGCCTCACTGTGCCCAATCTCCCTACCCGATCTCCGGCGCTGTGTGACTAGACTGACTTTTAACATGGGAGTCTATGGAAGGGGTGCCTGGCTTTGAAAAATCGGTGCTCCCCGGCCGTAGGTCCCCCGGACAAGAAACTTTGCACACCTGTAGATGAAGAGTGGGGCTACATGTGTGCCAAGATTGGGGTCCAGGGGACCTACGCCTGGCCGGGATCAGTCGCACAAAGTTGAAGATGGACACAGACTCGAGTATAAGCCGAGGGGGGCATTTTCAGCACAAAAAAATGTGCTGAAAAACTCGGCTTATACTCGAGTATATACGATAATGAAAAAAAATATTATTAAAACATTTTTAACTTAAAAAAAAAAGGCCAGTGGATCCTGCTTGGCTGATTAAAAAAAACATGGCTTTTACAAATACCCTCTTCAGATTTCAGAATATGACCTACCCTAAATTTGCATACTTACATAGGTTGGAAAAAAAAAAAAAGACATATGAGTTCAACCAACTGGCAAAAATTGATAAATAAAATGAAATAAAAAAATACCTTGCATCCTTAGAACCCTAAATCTTTAGTTTATCCAATTTTAAATTGCCTAAAATAAAAAAAAATGAATTAATAAATAAATAAATGTAAGCATCGGATGTATAATATTATTCAAAGATAATATTCTAGCAGGAAAAATATAAGTAACTTTGCGGGGGTCGCATAATGAAAAAAAAAAAAGACTTAGGAGTTCAACCAACTGGCAAAAATTTGATACATGAAATTAAAAAAATACCTTGCATCCTTAGAACCCTAAATCTTTAGTTTATCCAATTTTAAATTGCCTAAAAAAAAAAAAAAAAAAGAATTAATAAATAAATAAATGTAAGCATCGGATGTATAATATTATTCAAAGATAATATTCTAGCAGGAAAAATATAAGTAACTTTGCGGGGGTCGCATAATGAAAAAAAAAAAAGACATAGGAGTTCAACCAACTGGCAAAAATTGATAAATAAAATGAAATAAAAAAAATACTTTGCATCCTTAGAACCCTAAATCTTTAGTTTATCCAATTTTAAATTGCCTAAAAAAATAAATAAATGAATTAATAAATAAATAAATGTAAGCATCGGATGTATAATATTATTCAAAGATAATATTCTAGCAGGAAAAATATAAGTAACTTTGCGGGGGTCGCATAATGAAAAAAAAAAGACATAGGAGTTCAACCCACTGGCAAAAATTGATACATAAAATGAAATAAAAAAATACCTTGCATCCTTAGAACCCTAAATCTTTAGTTTATCCAATTTTAAATTGCCTAAAATAAAAAAAAATAATAAATAAATAAATAAATGTAAGCATTGGATGTATAATATTATTCAAAGATAATATTCTAGCAGGAAAAATATAAGTAACTTTGCGGGGGTCGCATAATGAAAAAAAAAAAGACATAGGAGTTCAACCCACTGGCAAAAATTGATACATAAAATTAAATAAAAAAATACCTTGCATCCTTAGAACCTTAATCTTTAGTGTATCCAATTTTAAATTGCCTAAAAAAAAATAAAAAATAAAAATGAATTAATAAATAAATAAATGTAAGCATCGGATGTATAATATTATTCAAAGATAATATTCTAGCAGGAAAAATATAAGTAACTTTGCGGGGGTCGCATAATGAAAAAAAAAAAGACATAGGAGTTCAACCAACTGGCAAAAATTAATACATAAAATTAAATAAAAAAAATACCTTGCATCCTTAGAACCCTAAATCTTTAGTTTATCCAATTTTAAATTGCCTAAATAAATAAATAAATAAATAAATAAATGTAAGCATCGGATGTATAATATTATTCAAAATAATATTCAGCAGGAAAAATATAAGTAACTTTGCAGGGGGTCGCATAATGAAAAAAAAAAGACATAGGAGTTCAACCAACTGGCAAAAATTAATACATAAAATGAAATTAAAAAAAATACCTTGCATCCTTAGAACCCTAAATCTTTAGTTTATCCAATTTTAAATTGCCTAAAAAAAAAAAAAAAAGAATTAATAAATAAATAAATGTAAGCATCGAATGTATAATATTATTCAAAGATAATATTGTAGCAGAATTTATCTTGCAAAATTAATAAATAAATTAATTATTCAAAGATAATATTCTAGCAGGAAAAATATAAGTAACTTTGCGGGGGTCGCATAATGAAAAAAAAAAAAAAGACATAGGAGTTCAAGCCACTGGCAAAAATTGATACATAAAATGAAATAAAAAAATACTTTGCATCCTTAGAACCCTAAATCTTTAGTTTATCCAATTTTAAATTGCCTAAAATAAAAAATAAATAAATAATAAATAAATAAATAAATGTAAGCATTGGATGTATAATATTATTCAAAGATAATATTCTAGCAGGAAAAATATAAGTAACTTTGTGGGGGTCGCATAATGAAAAAAAAAAAAAAAGACATAGGAGTTCAAGCCAATGGCAAAAATTGATACATAAAATGAAATAAAAAAATACTTTGCATCCTTAGAACCCTAAATCTTTAGTTTATCCAATTTTAAATTGCCTAAAAAAAAAAAAAAAATGAATTAATAAATAAATAAATGTAAGCATCGGATGTATAATATTATTCAAAGATAATATTCTAGCAGGAAAAATATAAGTAACTTTCCGGGGGTCGCATAATGAAAAAAAAAGACATAGGAGTTCAACCAACTGGCAAAAATTGATACACAAAATGAAATAAAAAAATACCTTGCATCCTTAGAACCCTAAATCTTTAGGTTTATCCAATTTTAAATTGCCTAAAAAAAAATAAAAAAAAATGAATTAATAAATAAATAAATGTAAGCATCGGATGTATAATATTATTCAAAGATAATATTCTAGCAGAATTTATCTAGCAAAATTAATAAATAAATAAATTATTCAAAGATAATATTCTAGCAGGAAAAATATAAGTAACTTTGCGGGGGTCGCATAATGAAAAAAAAAAAAAAGACATAGGAGTTCAACCAACTGGCAAAAATTGATACACAAAATGAAATAAAAAAATACCTTGCATCCTTAGAACCCTAAATCTTTAGTTTATCCAATTTTAAATTGCCTAAAAAAAAAAATGAATTAATAAATAAATAAATGTAAGCATCGGATGTATAATATTATTCAAAGATAATATTCTAGCATAATTTATCTAGCAAAATTAATAAATAAATAAATTATTCAAAGATAATATTCTAGCAGGAAAAATATAAGTAACTTTGCGGGGGTCCGCATAATGAAAAAAAAAAAAAGACATAGGAGTTCAACCCACTGGCAAAAATTGATACGTAAAATGAAATAAAAAAATACCTTGCATCCTTAGAACCCTAAATCTTTAGTTTATCCAATTTTAAATTGCCTAAAATAAAAAATATTTTTTTTATAAATAAATAAATAAATGTAAGCATTGGATGTATAATATTATTCAAAGATAATACTCTAGCAGGAAAAATATAAGTAACTTTGCGGGGGGTCGCATAATGAAAAAAAAAAAAAAAAAGACATAGGAGTTCAACCCACTGGCAAAAATTGATACATAAAATTAAATAAAAAAATACCTTGCATCCTTAGAACCCTAAATCTTTAGTTTATCCAATTTTAAATTGCCTAAAATAAAAAATAAAAAAATTATAAATAAATAAATAAATGTAAGCATTGGATGTATAATATTATTCAAAGATAATACTCTAGCAGGAAAAATATAAGTAACTTTGCGGGGGTCGCATAATGAAAAAAAAGACATAGGAGTTCAACCCACTGGCAAAAATTGATACATAAAATTAAATAAAAAAATACCTTGCATCCTTAGAACCCTAAATCTTTAGTTTATCCAATTTTAAATTGCCTAAAATAAAAAATAAAAATTTTATAAATAAATAAATGTAAGCATTGGATGTATAATATTATTCAAAGATAATATTCTAGCAGGAAAAATAAGTAAACTTTGCGGGGGTCGCCTAATGAATTCCGGTGCAGGAATATGGCTTAGGTCAATCGAAATTTGTCATTTTATTCAAATAGACACTGAGAGCTAGATGAAACTGAATCCTAATTTTCATCTAGCCTTAAATCACAGCGGCGAAGATTTATATTCACAACCATGCTCGGTGTCTAATGACATTGGTTGCTATGAGACTCCGGGACAGAAATGTTAATAAAATCGTGATTTGGTGGTTTCGTATACAAGATATAAGCGATGAATTATACAAAAGGTGGAATACATTTTGGTGGTATCCTTGCCCGAGTTTGCTCTGGCCGAGGAGATTTCAGTAAACATTTCTCGCAAATGCTCGACCGCCGTGTAAATAACTAATACGACTTGTGGGCATTCCGCAGTAATTACTGTTCCTTTTAATATTGTATTAGGGATGAGGCATAAATTGTTGGTGTAAGATATATCCTGTGGGAATGTCCATGACAAAGTCTTTGAAAAATGTAAAAAATAAATAAATGATACTGCATCTTGGAGGAGTAAAGGGGATTTGCGGGAAGAGGGATTTGGTCGAGACTTTACCAGTTGACTTGATTTGGATATCTATGAATGTTTGAAGAGCTGAGTGGAATTTCTTCTTCTTGGTGGCCTCTAATGGGCTCCTTAGATCATTTTTTCTCTCTTCCCATCCCGAGTTCTTGTCTGTTTTATCCTGCAGCCGGTTGGGATATGTTGTTTCATCAGATGCAACACCAAATTGAGATTTTCTAGAGCAAATCAAAACATTGGTGTTCAGCACCAAGATTTAAAATTTTGTCCTCTGGCGCCAATAGATTGGGGGATTATTTTCCTCATGGGTTGGCTTCTTTTTGGGGAAAGCCCAACTCAGGCTTATCTCTCCTTCCTACAGTGGCCTTCCTTTCCCATTTTTTGGGGAAAGCCCAAATCCAGGCCCCGTTCTTTTTCCCACAGTGGCCTCCCCTTCCCATTTTTGGGGAAAGCCCAACTCCAAGCTCTGTTCTCCATCCCACAGTGACCTTCCCTTTCGATTTTTGGGCAAAGCCCAACTCCAGGTACTGTTCTCCTTCCCACAGTGGCCTCCCTTTGCCATTTTTGGGGAAAAACCCAACTCCAGGCTCTGGTCTCCTTCCCACAGTGACCTCCTCTTCCCATTTTTAGGGAAAGCCCAGCTCCAGGTTTCGTTCTCCTTTCCACAGTGGCCTCCCCTTCCCATTTTTAAGGAAAGCCCAACTCCATGCTTTGTTCTCCTTTCCACAGTGGCCTCCTCTTCCCATTTTTTGGGAAAGCCCAACTCCAGGCTCCGGTCTCCTACTCATAGTGGGTGGCCTCCTCTTCCCATTTTTAGGGAAAGCCCAGCTCCAGGTTCCGTTCTCCTTTCCACAGCGGCCTCCCCTTCCCATTTTTAAGGAAAGCCCAACTCCATGCTTTGTTCTCCTTTCCACAGTGGCCTCCTCTTCCCATTTTTTGGGAAAGCCCAACTCCAGGCTCCGGTCTCCTACTCATAGTGGGTGGCCTCCTCTTCCCATTTTTAGGGAAAGCCCAGCTCCAGGTTCCGTTCTCCTTTCCACAGTGGCCTCCCCTTCCCATTTTTAAGGAAAGCCCAACTCCATGCTTTGTTCTCCTTTCCACAGTGGCCTCCTCTTCCCATTTTTTAGGAAAGCCCAACTCAAGCCTCTGCTCTCCTTCACACAGTGGCCTTCCCCTTCCCATTTTTTGGGAAAGCCCAACTCCAGGCTCTGTTCTTCTTTTCACAGTGGCCTCCCCTTCCCATTTTTGAGCAAAGCCCCACTCCAGGCTTCATTCTCCTTCCCAAAATGCCCCCCCCCCATCCTATTTTTGGAGAAAGTCCAACTCCAGGCACCGTTTTCCTTGCCACAGTTGCCTCCCTTTCCCATTTTTGGGGAAAGCCCACCTCCAGGCTCCTTTCTCCTTCCCACGGGGGCCTCCTCATCCCAGAGGCACTCCATCTGTATTTTACCCCCTTTTAGATGTCTTTGATAATTGCTGCTCAGCAACTGCTGTTAAGTTTTAATGCCACAAGGACAAATAAAATGTCATTAAACCCAAACTATGGAAAACTCTCACTACATACTACATATATATATGGTGTGCATACTCACAAAGTCACTAAAGCATTTGTTTTGTGTAGAGTAAAATGTGCCTGGTTGATCCTGACTTCAGCTGTCCCTCCTATCTTCTCTGTGTCCCCATTGCAGGCTAAGATTGTGTAGACCAGATCTTGTCCTCTACTGAGCATGCTCATATTTCAGTTTCCTTCTAACCCCTTAATCTCCTCCTTTTTCTTATCTGTGCAGCCCACGTGAGTATGGAGTCACACATATGGGCGTATACACTGTGGTAAATGACACTCCCCTCCCTCCCTTCTCCTCCATGGTCTCCTATTGCTAAACACTATGGGGGCGGGATATTGAAACTCACAAAAAGCTTAGTTTCAAAATAAATCTGTATTAAATATATCAAATGTAATTTCTATACCTGTAAAATAAAGAAAGAGCCTTGGATGCAGATGCCGTCTGAACAAAATGAAAGCTAGTGTCAGTCATCCCTGACTCCATCTACACCATATTAATGCACAAAAAATACACATCTAATGTTCAATAAAGGTTTATAGGGAGCTAATAAATATATATTTTTTTCAATATCTATAATCTAATTTGAATTGCTTTCCTGAAACTGTTTTTTTTAGTCATGTGACCAGCACCAAGTTCAGGGGCGGATCCAGGGGGGGGGGCAACAGAGCAATTACCCCCCCCCCCCGAGACCATCTGTCACACTCACTTGCTTGCTCTGTTTTTTTTTTTGCGCCTGACCTCCCAAAATTTGGCGACCCGGTACTGGCCGGCCGTAGGTCCCCTGGACCCCAAACTTGGTACATATGTAGCCCAATGTCTCCTCTACAAGTGTGCAAAGTTTGGTGTCTGGGGGACCTACGGCCGGGGAGAACTGATTTTTCAAAGCCGGGCACCCCTTCCATAGACTCCCATGTTAAACATCAGTCTAGTCATGCAGTGGCGGCCCGTCCATAGGGGGCGCCCGGGCGCCGCCGCCCCCCCCCCCCCCCCCTCCTGTGGTCACCAAAAAAAAAAAAAAACGGGCCCTTTAAGAGTTTTTTTTTTTTTTTATGTCTTTTTTTCACAAATGGCAGCGCGACCATAGTGGGCGCAGAAGCGCCGCTACCGCTCGCTTCTGCGCCCGGCCGTCACTCACCACAATACATAGGTTCATGCATTGCATGAACCTATGTATTGCTGCCGCCCACTATTCAGATGGCCGGCCCCTTGAGCGCCGGCCATCTGAATCACAGCGTCTGATTGGCCTTTAGAAGCAGGGCCGGCGCTACCACTAGGCGAAATAGGCAGCCGCCTAGGGGCGCACTACCACCTAGGGCGCAACCTCAGCCTCTGTCCTGTGCGACTGTGTGAGCTAGGCTCTCCTCTCTCCTGATCGCTGGCCTGGCCCCATTCAGTGTGCTGCCACGGCGCCACCAAATTCCCCCCATGTGTAGCGCAGAGCGCCCCGCTGCGCTGTCAGTCCTCAGACAGGTAAATCACACAGCGCCGCTCCGGGACTCCTTTGCTCCAGCCTGTCCCTCTGGTGCGGCGCTGTGTGTCTTGTGTGTGCAGCGGGGGCGGGGCTGAGGAGTAGCTGACTGACCTCCCGCCCAGCGAGGACTCCATGGAGCGGGTGGATGGCGCTGGCCTGGCCCTGGCGGGGACTCCATGGAGAGGATGGATGGCGCTGGCCTGGCCCTGGCGGGGACTCCATGGAGAGGTTGGATGGCGCTGGCCTGGCCCTGGCGGGGACTCCATGGAGAGGATGGATGGCGCTGGCCTGGCCCTGGCGGGGACTCCATGGAGAGGATGGATGGCGCTGGCCTGGCCCTGGCGGGGACTCCATGGAGAGGATGGATGGCGCTGGCCTGGCCCTGGCGGGGACTCCATGGAGAGGATGGATGGCGCTGGCCTGGCCCTGGCGGGGACTCCATGGAGAGGATGGATGGCGCTGGCCTGGCCCTGGCGGGGACTCCATGGAGAGGTTGGATGGCGCTGGCCTGGCCCTGGCGGGGACTCCATGGAGAGGATGGATGGCGCTGGCCTGGCCCTGGCGGGGACTCCATGGAGAGGATGGATGGCGCTGGCCTGGCCCTGGCGGGGACTCCATGGAGAGGATGGATGGCGCTGGCCTGGCCCTGGCGGGGACTCCATGGAGAGGATGGATGGCGCTGGCCTGGCCCTGGCGGGGACTCCATGGAGAGGATGGATGGCGCTGGCCTGGCCCCTGAGCAGAGCCCTGATGATGGCTGACGAAGCACCAGAGCAGAGGTAAGGAGGAGGACGGATCCATCTACATGCTGTATGAGGGGGAGTGTGTTTGAGTAGTGCAGGAAGTAGGAGTCGGGGGTCAGTGTATGTGTCATGTAAGGGGGGGGTCAGTGTATGTGTCATGTAAGGGGGGGTCAGTGTATGTGTCCTGTAAGGGGGGTCAGTGTATGTGTCATGTAAGGGGGGGTCAGTGTATGTGTCATGTAAGGGGGGGTCAGTGTATGTGTCATGTAAGGGGGGGTCAGTGTATGTGTCATGTAAGGGGGGGTCAGTGTATGTGTCATGTAAGGGGGGGGTCAGTGTATGTGTCATGTAAGGGGGGGTCAGTGTATGTGTCATGTAAGGGGGGTCAGTGTATGTGTCCTGTAAGGGGGGTCAGTGTATGTGTCCTGTAAGGGGGGGTCAGTGTATGTGTCCTGTAAGGGGGGGTCAGTGTATGTGTCATGTAAGGGGGGGTCAGTGTATGTGTCATGTAAGGGGGGGGTCAGTGTATGTGTCATGTAAGGGGGGGGTCAGTGTATGTGTCATGTAAGGGGGGGGTCAGTGTATGTGTCATGTAAGGGGGGGGGTCAGTGTATGTGTCATGTAAGGGGGGTCAGTGTATGTGTCATGTAAGGGGGGGGTCAGTGTATGTGTCATGTAAGGGGGGGTCAGTGTATGTGTCATGTAAGGGGGGGGGGGGTCAGTGTATGTGTCATGTAAGGGGGGGGTCAGTGTATGTGTCATGTAAGGGGGGTCAGTGTATGTGTCATGTAAGGGGGGGTCAGTGTATGTGTCCTGTAAGGGGGGGTCAGTGTATGTGTCCTGTAAGGGGGGGTCAGTGTATGTGTCATGTAAGGGGGGGTCAGTGTATGTGTCATGTAAGGGGGGGTCAGTGTATGTGTCATGTAAGGGGGGGTCAGTGTATGTGTCCTGTAAGGGGGGTCAGTGTATGTGTCCTGTAAGGGGGGGTCAGTGTATGTGTCATGTAAGGGGGGGTCAGTGTATGTGTCATGTAAGGGGGGGTCAGTGTATGTGTCCTGTAAGGGGGGTCAGTGTATGTGTCCTGTAAGGGGGGGTCAGTGTATGTGTCCTGTAAGGGGGGGTCAGTGTATGTGTCATGTAAGGGGGGGTCAGTGTATGTGTCCTGTAAGGGGGGGTCAGTGTATGTGTCCTGTAAGGGGGGGTCAGTGTATGTGTCATGTAGGGGGGGTCAGTGTATATGTCCTGTAAGGGGGGGTCAGTGTATGTGTCCTGTAAGGGGGGGTCAGTGTATGTGTCATGTAGGGGGGGGTCAGTGTATATGTCCTGTAAGGGGGGGTCACTGTATGTGTCCTGTAAGGGGGGGTCAGTGTATGTGTCATGTAAGGGGGGTCAGTGTATGTGTCATGTAAGGGGGGGGGGTCAGTGTATGTGTCATGTAAGGGGGGGTCAGTGTATGTGTCATGTAAGGGGGGTCAGTGTATGTGTCATGTAAGGGGGGGTCAGTGTATATGTCCTGTAAGGGGGGGTCAGTGTATGTGTCCTGTAAGGGGGGGTCAGTGTATGTGACATGTAGGGGGGGTCAGTGTATATGTCCTGTAAGGGGGGGTCACTGTATGTGTCCTGTAAGGGGGGGTCAGTGTATGTATCCTGTAAGGGGGGTCAGTGTATGTGTCATGTAAGGGGGGGGTCAGTGTATGTGTCATGTAAGGGGGGGTCAGTGTATGTGTCATGTAAGGGGGGGTCAGTGTATGTGTCCTGTAAGGGGGGGTCAGTGTATGTGTCCTGTAAGGGGGGGTCAGTGTATGTGTCATGTAGGGGGGGTCAGTGTATATGTCCTGTAAGGGGGGGTCAGTGTATGTGTCCTGTAAGGGGGGGTCAGTGTATGTGTCCTGTAAGGGGGGGTCAGTGTATATGTCCTGTAAGGGGGGGTCAGTGTATGTGTCCTGTAAGGGGGGGTCAGTGTATGTGTCCTGTAAGGGGGGGTCAGTGTATGTGTCCTGTAAGGGGGGGTCAGTGTATGTGTCCTGTAAGGGGGGGTCAGTGTATGTGTCCTGTAAGGGGGGTCAGTGTATGTGTCCTGTAAGGGGGGGTCAGTGTATGTATCCTGTAAGGGGGGTCAGTGTATGTGTCATGTAAGGGGGGGGGTCAGTGTATGTGTCATGTAAGGGGGGGTCAGTGTATGTGTCATGTAAGGGGGGGTCAGTGTATGTGTCCTGTAAGGGGGGGTCAGTGTATGTGTCCTGTAAGGGGGGGTCAGTGTATGTGTCATGTAGGGGGGGTCAGTGTATATGTCCTGTAAGGGGGGGTCAGTGTATGTGTCCTGTAAGGGGGGGTCAGTGTATGTGTCCTGTAAGGGGGGGTCAGTGTATGTGTCCTGTAAGGGGGGGTCAGTGTATGTGTCATGTAGGGGGGGGTCAGTGTATATGTCCTGTAAGGGGGGTCACTGTATGTGTCCTGTAAGGGGGGGTCAGTGTATGTGTCATGTAAGGGGGGTCAGTGTATGTGTCATGTAAGGGGGGGGGGTCAGTGTATGTGTCATGTAAGGGGGGGTCAGTGTATGTGTCATGTAAGGGGGGTCAGTGTATGTGTCATGTAAGGGGGGGTCAGTGTATGTGTCAGGTAAGGGGGGTCAGTGTATTTTTCAGGTAAGGGGGTGTCAGTGTAATTGTCAGGTGGGTTAGTGTAGGGGACAGGGGGTTAGTGTATGCCAGGGGGTCAGATAGGTCACATGTGTTGCAAGGGCAGGTTAAAGTGGAGTCAGGGGCGCAGCCGGGGTGGGGGGGGGGCGGCAAAATTAGGTTTCGCCTAGAGTGTCAAAGATCCTTGCACCAGCCCTGTTTAGAAGTGCCTATCAGAGCCAGCAGGCTCTGATAGGCTTCCCGACTACAGCCTGAGGGCTGTAATCGGCTTCTAAATACCTAATGAGACGCCGCACAGGGGTGCGTTCCCTGGCCAATCAGGTTCACCGGGTCTGGTTACCGGTAACCTGATTGGCTGAAGCGACATCGAGGGCGGGAGAAGACATCGAGGACGGAAGAAGGACGGCGCTGACTCGAGGAAGGTAAGTGCAGGGCTGGGGGGGGACAAACTGGCTGCTGGCTGCATATGGGGGAGAAACTGGCTGCATATGGGGGAGAAACTGGCTGTATTATGGGGGAGAAACTGGCTGTATTATGGGGGAGAAACTGGCTGTATTATGGGGGAGAAACTGGCTGTATTATGGGGGAGAAACTGGCTGTATTATGGGGGAGAAACTGGCTGTATTATTGGGGGAGAAACTGGCTGCATTATGGGGGAGAAACTGGCTGCATTATGGGGGAGAAACTGGCTGCATTATTGGGGAGAAACTGGCTGCATTATTGGGGAGAAACTGGCTGCATTATGGGGGAGAAACTGGCTGCATATGGGGGAGAAACTGGCTGCATTATGGGGGAGAAACTGGCTGTATTATGGGGGAGAAACTGGCTGCATTATGGGGGAGAAACTGGCTGCATTTGGGGACAAACTAGTGGCGTTTGGGCACAGTGGCTGCGTTTAATGGGCACAGTGGCGGCAATTGATGATTTTTTTTTTTCAGTTTGTTTGCGCCCCCCCAAAAAATTTGAGCATCAGCCGCCACTGTAGTCATGGGCACAGTGAAGCATGGGCACAGTGAGGCATGGGCACAGTGAGGCATGCAGATGGACACCCTAGGCTTATACTCGAGTCAATAAGTTTTCCCAGTTTTTTGGGGTAAAATTAGGTGCCTCGGCTTATATTCGGGTCGGCTTATACTCAAGTATATACTGTACTTGTTCTGCGGCTGCCGCTGCCTCTCTGAGTCTCTCTCTCAGTTTCTCACATCAGCCGATCAGCGGCGCCGAGAGACAGACTCGTCTAATGTAGTTACGCGGCGCACTGACACGATACCAGGAGCGGAGGAGGAGGTGGGTGGAGCCTCTTCCCTGCACTCGTTGCTAATGCCTGGGTCGCTTGGCGTCTAGCAACGAGTGACGTCAGTGAGTCACGTTGGGCCGCTCTGCGGGCAGGTGCGATAGCGTGCGGCTTCACAGACGGGTAAGAAAGTGGGTGGCTCTGCTTGCGGCGCGGTTTGTGGGCGGGCGGCGCGGTTCTTGGGCAGACCGCGCTCCTCAGTGTGTTGGCAGCGCAGGTGAGAGTGAGAGAGCAGGCTCAGTGTGGCAGCTGGCCAATCAGCTAGCCGGGAGTGGGGGAGCAGAGAGATGAGATCATCTCTTACCGCCCGTGCCTGCCCTGCATTCCTGCAGTGACATCCGCCCTCACTGTGCAGGCAGCAGAGAGATTACATTATCTCTGGGACACAGCAAGAGACAACCAAAACTACACCTTAGCAGGCAAGTTAGTGACAATCCGCAAATTGTGTCAGGTGACGTTGCAAATGACAATCTGCATCTGGTGGCAGGCAAGTGACAATCAGCAAGGTGTGGCAGGTGACGTGGCAAGTGACAATCCGCAAGATGTGGCAGGTGACGTGGCAAGTGACAATTCGCAACGTGTGGCAAGTGACACGCTCAGGGCTCCCACTAATTGCAGGCGACGGTGGCAAGTGACACACTCGGGGCTCCCACTGATTCTGCATTGAACTATTTAATTTCATATTACAATGTAATAATATAAATAATGCGCTTCAATCATCCTGACACCATAACAACCATGGTGCCGGGATGATTGAAGCGCCGACACCAACCATTTCCCCCGATAAATTTCTCACAAAAAAAACATATTTTTTGGCAGTGCCCGTCCCGAGAAAAGACTCTGGATCCGCCCCTGCCCACGTTGCCTGAACAACTTCCTAGTTCTTTGAGCTTCTGTTTGCCTAGTGTTTCATATATTTTGCAAGGCTTCACTGCCGGTTTCCCTTAGCCAGGATGGCAGCGGCAGCACCTGAGAGCCGGGTAAGGACCAGGTAATCGGCCGGGTAAGGACAACGTTTGATGCCTGGACAGGTAAGTACATACTGATCCTGGGGCCCTTTAGTCCCATGGCAAGGGGCCCTTTACGTTTCTGTGACTTTGAGTGCCATAGACTGCAATATTAAATCACAAAAGTCACAAGGAAATATCAAGCAATTTGCATGATTTTGGGGTTGCTGCAGTGTGAACACAACACATGTTCTGCAGCGGGCCCCCTTCCTACCATCTTGCCCCCCCCCCCCCCCCCACACAGGGGCAGAATTCCAGGGACCCGGATAAACTTGTCCCGGCACTGCACAGATGCCCCTCCACACAGTGGCAGAATGCCAGGGGCCTGGATGAGTTTGTCTCGGCACTGCCCCTATGTCTCCCCTACACAGTGGCAGAATGCCAGGGACCTGGATGGCCTTGCTCCGACACTGGCCCTATGTCTCCCCTTCACAGTGGAAGAATGCCAGGGACCTGGATGACCTTGTCCCGACACTGCCCAGATGTCTCCCCTACACTGTGGCAGAATGCCAGGGACCTGGATGACCTTGTCCCGACACTGCACAGATTCCCCCTTCACACAGTGGCAGAATGCCAGGGACCTTGATGACCTTGTCCCTGCACTGCCCAGATGTCTCCCCCACACAGTGGCAGAATGCCAGGGACCTGGGTGACCTTGTCTCTGCACTGCCCCTATGTCTCCCCTACACAATGGCAGAATGCCAGGGACCTGGGTGACCTTGTCTCTGCACTGCCCCTATGTCTCCCCTACACAGTGGCAGAATGCCAGGGACCTGGATGACCTTGTCTCGGCACTGCCCCTATGTCTCCTCTACACAGTGGCAGAATGCCAGGGACCTGGATGACCTTGTCCCGACACTACCCCTATGTCTCCCCTACACAGTGGAAGAATGCCAGGGACCTGGATGACCTTGTCCCGACACTGCCCAGATTTCTCCCCTACACTGTGGCAGAATGCCAGGGACCTGCATGACCTTGTCCCGGCACTGCACAGATGCCCCCTCCACACAGTGGCAGAATGCCAGGGACCTTGATGACCTTGTCCCTGCACTGCCCAGATGTCTCCCCTACACAGTGGCAGAATGCCAGGGACCTGGATGACCTTGTCCCGGCACTGCACAGATGTCCCCTCCACACAGTGGCAGAATGTCAGGGACCTGGATGACCTTGTCCCAGCACTGCACAGGTGCCCCCCCCCCCACACAGTGGCAGAATGCCAGGGACCTGGATGACCTTGTCCCAGCACTGCCCAGATGTCTCCCCTACACAGTGGCAGAATGCCAGGGACCTGGATTACCTTGTCCCGGAACTGCACAGATGCCCCTTTTACACAGTGGCAGAATGCCAGGGACCTGGATGACCTTGTCCTGGCACTGCACAGATGCCCCCCCCCTACACAGTGGCAGGATGTCAGGGACCTGGATGACCTTGTCCCGGCACTGCACAGATGCACCAGATTTTGAGTGCACCGGTTTTGGTAAATCTCCTTCATTGTCTCTTGGTGACTCTGAATGGGTTGCCTCACCTCTTGGGGTTCACAGGTGCCCCTACCAAAAGTGCCCATTGACTTACCTCTCAGGGTTGACCAGAATAGGTGTGCGCAGCCTATTGCATTAGGGTGTGCACCTCAAAGCCCAAACACACTAATCACTCACGATGTTCATTCAGAAAAGGAAGGGGCCGGTAAATTACATATTTACTGGCCCCTTCCCCACTCCTAAAACATCCCAGCAGCAACAGCCGATAGGAAAGGAGGGAAGCTGGCAGCACTGCGGGAGGAAAGATGGGAGCCAGTGCAGTAGGGGGAATCTGTGCTGCTCAGGGTGATTAGGGTGTGCCTGGGCACACCTGGCACACCCTGTGTGCACGCCTATGTTGACCAGTGACTCCCACCACAGTCAGCAGCTAGAGTATATGAAATAAAATAAAAAATTTCAATTGAGAGGGCGGAGGGGGTGTTGGAACTCCTCTTTAACCTTTGGCAATAAAACCCGGAAGCTGATTGGTTGTTACGCAAACTTGCACCAGATTTTGCATTCTTCAGCTGTAGTAAATAACCCCCATTGGTGCAGGGATTCGATCTCACAGCTCCAGGCTCTGCAATCATGGTACATCGTTCTTCCTTGAATAGCAAGCCGAGGAGAAAGAAAGAGAAGGCTTG
This sequence comes from Rana muscosa, assembly GCA_029206835.1. Taxonomy (NCBI): domain Eukaryota; kingdom Metazoa; phylum Chordata; class Amphibia; order Anura; family Ranidae; genus Rana; species Rana muscosa. The sequence continues at coordinate 243,779,446 of CM055126.1, forward strand.
ACTTTTTTTTTCTTTTAACATGACTACTACTTCTGCGGTTTTCTATTTGATATGATTTTATATACAATTACACTGTTTTTTTTTTCTTTCCTAGCTACTTTACGGCAATCTTGATGGAACATTTCATACAGCTAAGGAAAAAAAAAAAAAAAAAAAAGAAGAAGTAAAATATAAGTTCCTTAGTAATCAGCAATCTATGTTATATGTATAAATCTGTGGATACCAACAATAAAGTGTTACCCCGGGGGATAAAACGGAGTTCTCGCTGCTGATTGTTACCACCGTGTACAAAAATAGATGTCCTTTTCAGTGACTTTCATAGGAAAGCTGTCACTATAAGGACTGGCTGCAGCTCTTGACTGTCTCGAGGGAGAAGAAATCAGAGCTGTTTACCGCGGCCAAGAAGAAAAATATGAATTTGTTTTCATGTTTGTTTCAGGCTGTCTGGAATGAGATGTACCGCATGCTATCGCTCCGAGTCAATCGTTCTTTAATAAAACACGCACACATTGATCTTAAAGAAGAAATCTGATGTTTCTGTTATTATTATTATTTTTTTTTTTTCTGAGGGCTATACATTGTGACAGTGGCGGTCTGGTAATTAACCGCTTCAGCCCCGGGACCATTTTGCTGGTCAAAGACCAGGCCACTTTTTGCGATTTGGCACTGCGTCGCTTTAACTGACAATTGCGTGGTCGTGCGACCTGGCTCCCAAACAAAATTGGCATCCTTTTTTTCCCACCAATAGAGCTTTCTTTTGGTGGTATTTGATCACCTCTGTGGTTTTTATTTTTTGCGCTATAAACAAAAATAGAGCGACAATTTTGAAAAAAAAGCAACATTTATTTACTTTTTGCTATAATAAATATCCCCCAAAAAAATGTATAAAAAAAACATTTTTTTCCTCAGTTTAGGCCGATACGTATTCTTCTACATATTTTTGGTAAAAAAAATCGCAATAAGCGTTTATTGATTGGTTCGCGCAAAAGTTATAGCATCTACAAAATAGGGGATAGTTTTATGGCATTTTTATTAATATTTTTTTTTTTTACTAGTAATGGCGGCGATCAGTGATTTTTATCGTGACTGCGGCATTATGGCGGACACATCGGACACTTTTGACACATTTTTGGGACCATTGTCATTTTTACAGCGATCAGTGCTATAAAAATGCTTTGATTACTGTGAAAATGACACTGGCAGTGAATGGGGTTAACCACTAGGTGGCGCTGTAGGGGTTAAGTGTGACCTAGGGAGTGATTCTTACTGTAGGGGGGATGGGGTGTGTGTGACATGACACTGATCACTGCTCCGATTACACAGAGCCGAGATCAGTGTCATTGTCACTAGTCAGAGCGGGGAGATGCTTGTTTACATTAGCATCTCCCCGCTCTATACCTCCGTGAGATGATCGCAGGTATCCCCGCGGCGATCGAGTCCGCGGGACCCACGGTCGGGCTCACGGAGAAAGCGGCAGGGTCGCGAGCGCGCCGCCGGTGGCGCACGCGCGTCCACATGGCGGCATCTTAAAGGGGACGTACCTGTACGTACTTATGCCTGTCCGTGCCACTCTGCCGACGTAAATATACAGGCGGCGGTCCTTAAGTGGTTAACCACTTCCGGACCGCCGCACAACTATATACGTCGGATGTTTGAAGAGGGATATCTCTGTTATGGCAGCAGCTAGCTACCATAACCCAGGTATCCTCTTCTTCAGCCGGCGGTCCGGTTTCCGATAATGGTGGTCTCTGCGGCGGATTCGCCGCAAGATCACCGTTATCCGAGGCGGGAGAGGCCCCCCCTCCCGCCGCTCTCCCGTGCCCTTCGCAGCTTACCGGAGCCGTCGGCAGCAGCGGAGGTGATCGGGTCCTTCCTGTGGCTTGGGATGGAGACGAGGGAGGGGAAGATGGCCCCCACCCGTCTCCATACCATAGCAGGGCGGACAATTTTTTTAATTCTTTTATTGCATTTTAGTGTAAATATGAGATTTGATGTCTTTTTGACCCCAGATCTCATATTTAAGAGGACCTGTCATGCTTTTTTTCTATTACAAGGGATGTTTAAATTCCTTGTAATAGGAATAAAAGTGACACCATTTTTATTTTATTTTTTAAAGAACAGAGTAAAAAATAAAAATAAAAGGTAATATAAATAAGAAAAAATAAATAGAAATTAAACGCGCCCCGTCCTGTCGAACGGTGTTCAAACCACACATGTGAGGTATCGCCCCGATCGGTAGAGCAAGAGAAATAATTCTAGCCCTAGACCTTCTCTGTAACTCAAAACATGCAACCTGTAGAATTCTGGAAGAATGGTCAAACATTCCCATAGACACCCTCCTAAACCTTGTGGACGGCCTTCCCAGAAGAGTTGAAGGTGTTATAGCTGCAAAGGGCGGGGCCAACTCAATATTGAACCCTACGGACTAAGACTGGGATGCTATTAAAGTTCATGTGCGTGTAAAGGCAGGTGTCCCAATACTTTTGGTAATATAGTGTAGATCAACATACCGTATTTTTCCGTGTATAAGATGCCCCACACCCAAAATGAAGAAATCAAGATTTTAAACATAGGTAAAACAGAACACAATTTTTATTTAGTAATTACCACAGGTAACGTTTAACCACTTCAATACCCGCCCATAGTCAAATGACGTCCACGGGAGGGATCTCCCATCCTGGGTGGACGTCATATGATGTCCTCTAGGGGGTGCCCGCGGCATTGCTCGGGACCCGGTGCGCATGTGCGTGCCCAGTGACCGTGATGTCCGCCGGGCACCGGCGATTGCCCATGATCACGGCAGGACCGTAGATCTGTGAGTGTAAACACACAGATCCAACTCCTGTCAGAGGTGAGGAGACCGATGTGCGTTCCCAGTACAGAGGAACACACATCGGTCTCCTCCCCTTGTGAGTCCCCTCCCCCTACAGTTAGAATCACTCCCAAGGGAACATATTTAACCCCTTCCTCGCCCCCCTAGTGTTAACCCCTTCCCTGCCAGTCACATTTACACAGTAATCAGTGCAGTTTTATAGCACTGATCGCTGTATAAATGACAACGGTCCCAAAAATGTGTCAAAAGTGTCCGATCTGTCCACCGCAATGTCACGGTCACAATAAAAATTGCAGATCGCCACCATTACTAGCAAAAAAAAAATATATATATATAAAAAAATAAATAAATTGTTATAACTTTTTCGCAAACCAATCAATATACGCTTATTGCGATTTTTGTTTACCAAAAATATGTAGAAGAATACGTATTGGCCTAAACTGAGGAAAAAAAAATATTTTTTTCAAAAATGTGGTATATATTAAGTCAAAAAGTAAAAAATATTGTGTTTTTTTTTTCAAAATTGTCGCCCTTCTTTTGTTTATAGCGCAAAAAATAAAAACCGCAAAGGTGACAAATACACCCAAAAGAAAGCTCTATTTGTGGGGAAAAAAAGACGTCACTTTTGTTTGGGAGCCACGTCGCACGACCGCGCAATTGTCATTCAAAGTGCGACAGCGCTGATAACTAAAAATTGGTCTGGGCAGGAAGGGGGGTGAAAATGCCCGGTATTGAAGTATTAAATACCAGTGATTTATACAGGGGTTGTTCTTCCTGTTTTCTCCACTGTCTGATAATACACTCAGTGGAGGGAGGTCCAAACTGTTTCTCTGCAGCTCTATTCCCATGCTCTTTTGCAGGGCCGCCATCAGGGGGGTACAGGCAGTACACCTGTAAGGGGCCCGGAAGTCCCCAGGGGCCTGGATGGCAACCCCCCTTCTTTTTTTTTGTAAGGGGCCCAGAGGTCCCCAGGGCCCCGGATGGTAACCCCCCTTTTTTATGTATTTTTTATAAAAAAAAATAAAAACTTTTTTTTTTTTTTTTTTGTAAGGGGCCCAGAGGTCCCCAGAGGCCCGGAGGTCCCCAGGGACCCGGATGCCAACCCCCCCCCCCTTTTTTTTTGTTTTTATAAAAATATATATTTTTTTATTTATTTTTTTATAAAAATTATTATTATTTTTTGTAAGGGGCCCAGAGGCCCGGAGGTCCCCGGGGCCCCAGATGGTAACCCCCCTTTTTTATGTATTTTTTATTTAAAAAAATATATATATATATTTATTTATTTTTTTTTCGTAAGGGGCCCAGAGGTCCCCAGGGCCCCGGATGGCAACCCCCTTTTTTTTTTTTTTTAGAAATTTTTTTTTTTTTTTTTTTGTAAGAGGCCCGGAGGTCCCCAGGACCCCGGATGGCAACCCCCCCCCTTTTTTTTGTGTTCTTTTTTTGATCGTCAGCACCCAAAGCCCTCCCGACCTCAACAATTTGCGGCGGCAGCACCCCCCCGCTTCTCCTCTGCTCCAGGGGGCCCATGCCTGAAGCTGTGTAAGGGGCCCCAAAATTCCTGATGGTGGCCCTGCTCTTTTGCATAGCTGGCTACATTTGGTTTGAATTTTGCAGAGTAAGACAATCGCTTACTTTTATTATTTTCTGACATCTTGGGCTCAGAACACTCCGGTCCCTGTTGCATCTGTGCACTCTCCACCTCCAACGAGATCGCATCTGCGCATTCTCCACCTCCAGCTGCAGCTGACATCAGTAACACACGGCTCGTGATTGGAGGAAGCCGTTTGACAAGCTATAGGCAGCGACGCACCTGCGTGGCTGTCTCCCAGGCTGACTGACCGTGTATAAGACGCGGGCCCTAGGGTGACCACGTGTCCCGGATTGCCCATTTTGCAGGTCTGTCCCGGGCACCTTCATTCCAGGACAATACAGTGTCCCGGAATGAAACTGACACAGCCACCCCCCGGGCCAATCTGATGCCCCCAAAAAAAGGCCGCCACATCACCGCTTTACTCACTGACAGTACTTGTCCTGGCCGGGAATGCCTGGAGGAGCACAATCCCCGCCCCCTGCTTGTGATTGGAGAAATCATAAATCCCGCCTCTTGTGTCCAATCACTGTGCTGTGATTCGTTACAGCGCAAGCTGATTTTTGTGAAGCGGTGTCCCTGAATTGTAGTTTGGAAATGTGGTCACCCTAAAGACGCCGCTCGATTTTCAGGCTATTATTTTAGGTAAAAATTGCGTCTTATACACGGAAAAATACGGTAAATTATATTTCAGTATAAATCCATTCATGATCATAATTTAACCACTTGCTGACCAGACCTTTTCTGGAACTTTTTGTTTAAAAGTTTAAATCAGTATTTTTTTACGAGAAAATTACTTAGAATCCCCCAAACATTATATATTTTTTTTTAGTGGAGACCCTAGAGAATAAAATGGCGATTGTTACAATATTTTATGTCACATGATATTTGCGCAGCGGTCTTTCAAACACATTTTTGGGGGGGAAAATACACTTTAATGAATATAAAAAAAAAAAAAAAACACAATATATACCCAAAATGTCTTGTATAATGTAAAAGATGATGTTACGCCGAGTAAATAGATACCTAACATGTCACGCTTTAAAATTGCGCACGCTCGTGGAATGGCGACAAACTACGACACTTAAAAATCTCCATAGGCCACATTTAAAAAAAGGGTTTACAGGTTACCTGTTTCGAGTCACAGAGGAAGTCTTGCACTAGAATTATTGCTCTCACTCTAACAATTGTGGCGATACCTCACATGTGTGGCTTGAACACCGTTTGCATATGCTTGTGTAGAATTGGGGTCGCTCTGCTCTAAATTTAAGGGCAGCCTGAGCAATAGTTTAGCTCAGGTTCTCCAATTCTGTTAGTTTGGACTCTGCTCTGCTGTAATGTTGCCTGGAGTATAGTTCCCCTGACCTGTGGGTGGAGCTGTTGCCCAGGTCTTGAGGAGAACCACAGGTGGCATTGTGGTGTGATTGGGTGTCCTCTCTCGGCTATCGTGTGGTGGGCGGGTTTTGCCTGCTGTGCATGCCGGAAGAAGGTACATAAAGGGCAGACGCCATGATCTGTGGTGGTGTGCCGGGGGATTCCAAGGAGGACCCCTGGTGGTGAAGTCGTGTCCTTTGGTCCTGCTGGCCGGGGGGTGCGTGAACTGGTCAAGGAGTCTCGGGCACCTTTAGCCCGAGGCTACAGAGTTCCAGGTAGGCCCAGTACCTTCAACTGGGTCTACAAAACCAACCACTGGAGTCCCAGGGAACCCGAGGGAGGGTGGCCCGCTCTGAAAGAGAGGAAACCGGGGGGAGGAACTGTCCGATGGATCGTTGAAGGAAGTCACGGTCTCGGGGAGGCCTGGTTACCTATCAGAGGGAAGGATTCGTGAGTTACAAGATAGCTCCTGTAGTGTGTCCCATTGGCACCTATGGTCTCTAAATATCTACAGGTGTTGGGAAGTTCTAATTCAGGAACTAAAGGATTCTGTGGCAGAGGATCTCCTGAACTTGTCTTTGAAGGGGACTAAATCTGAAGTAACTGTTCGTGCTTCACTCCGGCTGCTAGAACTGTGAGAGGGATCTATCCGGGTGAGCAATACCCACTCAGGCTTGAGAGGAGAATAGGGTGACTGGGTGCCGCGTGCCTGAACCTGCCTCCCTACCTAATCCTATTGCTGTCTTCAACCTTTTTCCCAATTTGTTTCAAGCAAAGAAAATAAACTCATCTGTTGGAGTTTAACCACTTCCCTACCCAGCCATAGTCAAATGACGTCCACAGATGGGATCTCCCATCCTGGGTGGGCGTCATATGACGTCCTCGGCTTTGTGGGGGGGATATCTGAATGATGGGTGCAGCTAGAGGCATCATTCAGATATCCTTTTCTTGGGCCGGCGATTCTGTGCACCATAAGAATGATCATAGTGGCGGTTCCGCCGCTTGATCGTTCTTATAGGCGGCGGGAGGGGACATCCCCCCCCCCCTCCCGCCGCCATCCGGTGCTTCTCCGGGCTCTCCCGTGCGATCGGGGACCCGGAGCGAATCTTCCAGCGTCGTTGGTGGGTCACGCGATGAACATAAAGATGACTGGTGACCAGATGGTCACCAGTCATCTCTATGATCGTCGGAGGCCCGGGGCGCGATGTGATGACGTCGCGCCCGGGCCTCAAATGTAAACAAAGCCGCCATTGCGGCTAGTAAGTATGAGATCAGTGAAAAAGTTTTCACTGATCTCATGCTTTCCAGACTGAAGGAGAGATGTGGGGTCTTATTGACCCCGCCTCTCTCCATAAAGAGGACCTGTCACGCACATTCCTATTACAAGGGATGTTTACATTCCTTGTAATAGGAATAAAAGTGATCAAAAAAAAAAAAAAGTAAAATAATTGTAAAAAAATAAATAAGTACAAAAATAAATAAATAAATAATAAAAAACACGTAAGTCGCCCACATATGTAAACGCCGTTCAAACCACTCATGTGAGGTATCGCCGCGTGCGTTAGAGCGCGTTCAACAATTCTAGCACTAGACCTCCTCTGTAATTCTAACCTGGTAACCTGTAAAAAAAATTAAAGCATCGCCTATGGAGATTTTTAAGTACCGAAGTTTGGCGCCATTCCATGAGTGTGCGCAATTTTAAAGCGTGACATGTTATGGAATCTATTTACTCGGCGTAACATCATCTTTCATATTTTCCCCAAAAATTGGGCTAACTTAACTGTTTTGTTATTTTTTAATTCATGAAACCATTTTTTTTTTTTTAAAAAGGTGTTTGAAAAATGATTGCGCAAATATCGTGCAAGAAAAAATGTTGCAATGACCGTCATTTTATTCCCTAGGGTGTCTGCTAAAAAAAACATATACATATATAATGTTTGGGGGTTCTGAGTAATTTTCTAGCAAAAGAATGATGATTTGTACATGTAGAAGAGAAGTGCCAGAATAGGTCCGGTATTGAAGTGGTACAAAAAGCCCCGGTATGGAAGTGGTTAAGTACTGTCTGGACATTGGCTTTCTTTCTGGGACTTTTCCCTATATTCTGGGGACGAGAACCAACGGAGGGGAGGTAATTCGCTGCAGGACCCAAAATTGTAAGAACACGGCTCAACCTCTTATACCAGGAGGATCCGGGGCATGTGGCACAGTGAGCCTTTACCCCTGCAAGTGAAGGTAGGCAGGAAAAAAGGGTCCGTGTGCTACACATTGCATGACTTATAAATACGTTAATTTCTGCGTGTGAGCGCAGAGGGACGGGGTGCTTATTTTTTTCCTATTTATTTTACTTTCTATTTAAAATTTTTACACTGTCCCTTTACTTTTTATCACTTTTGTTTCTATTACAAGGATTGTAAACATCCCTTGTAATAGAAATAAGGATGTCAGGTCCTCTTTATGGAGAGATCTAGGGTAAAAAAGAGACCCCAGATCTTTAATTTACCTTTAAAAGCTAAAAAAAAAAAAAAAATGTAACCTTTGCTTGAATTTTTTTTTAAATGATGTATATATACAGTACTATGGCCCAGGAACCAGAAGTGACATCAGACGTCGCTCCGGTACTCCAAAGGCAAAGAGACGAGTGGCGGCCATCTTGGCCTCACTCTTCTCTATACCCAGCTACCACTAGCATCAGATTGTTCCCGGGCTTCACCGGTGGGTCAGGTAAGCCCGTGAACAACCTGGAAGCGGCAGGGGGGGGGGACACCCCTCTCTTCGCTTTTTAAAGTGATCCCGTGGCGAAACCGAATGATGGCTGCAGCACAGACGCACATTGCGGGGAGGGCGTCATATGACAGCTAATCCTAAATAGGGGTAAAGAGCCAATCACAGTGGCTCTTTATCACGTGATCGGCTTTGTCCAATGACAGCTAATCATAGTGTAATCAGGATTTACCGGTTATCGTCAATCCTCTCTGAGAGAGCAGATAAGCGGCAATCCACACAGGGGACATCAGCATTAATTCTCAGTGTCCTGATCAGGGATGAGCCGAACACCCCCCTGTTCGGTTTGCACCAGAACCTGCGAACAGACAGAATGTTCGTGTGAACTTTAGAACCCTATTAAATACAATGGACTCGAACGTTCGAAATCTAAAGTGCTAATTTTAAAGGTTAATATGCAAGTTATTGTCCTAAAAAGTGTTTGGGGACCCGGGTCCTGCCCCAGGGGACATGTATCAATGTAAAAAAAAGTTTTAAAAACGGCCGTTTTTTCGGGAGCAGTGATTTTAATAATGCTTAAAGTGAAACAATAAAAGTGAAATATTCCTTTAAATTTCGTACCTGGGGGGTGTGTATGATATGCATGTAAAGTGGCGCATGTTTCCCGTGCTTAGAACTGTCCCTGCACAAAATGCCATTTTTGAAGGAAAAAAAGTAATTTAAAACTGACTCGCGGCTATTAATGAATTGTCGGCTCCCGGCAATACATTCAAAAGTCATTGATAAAAAAAAAAAAAAAGCGTGGGGGTCCCCCAGAATTCAATTACCAGGCCCTTCAGGTCTGGTATAGATATTAAGGGGAACCCCACCGCAAATTTAAAAAAAAATGCGTGCGGTTCCCCCCAAATATCCAGTACGAAATTAAAGGAATATTTCACTTTTATTGTTTCACTTTAAGTATTATTAAAATCACTGCTCCTAAAAAAACTGCAGTTTTTAAAACTTCTTTTTGCATTGATACATGTCCCCTGGGGCAGGACCCCGGTCCCCAAACACTTTTTATGACAATAACTTGCATATAAGCCTTTATAATTAGCACTTTAGATTTCTCCCATAAACTTTTCGAATTTGCCGCGAACACCCCAATTTGTTCGCTGTTCGGCGAACGGGCGAACAGGCAATGTTTGAGTCAAACGTGAGTTCGACTCGAACTCGAAGCTCATCCCTAGTCCTGATCATTAATGCAGCTACAACAGTGCCCACCAGTGCTGCCAATTAGTACCCACCAGTGCTGTCAATCAGTGATCATCGGGGCTGCCTGCCAGTGCCCATCAGTGATGCCTATCATTGCCGCCTATCAGTGCCTCCTATCAGTGCCCATCATTGCCGCTTATCAGTGCCTTCTATCAGTGCCCATCAGTGCTGCCTATCAGTGCCCATCAGTGCCTCCTATTAGTGCCCATCAGTGCCTCCAGTGCCCATCATTGCTGCTTATCAGTGCCCATCAGTGCTGCCTATCAGTGCCCATCATTGTCGCTTATCAGTGGCCATTAGTGCTGCCTATCAGTGCCCATCATTGCCTCTTATCAGTGCCCATCATTGCCGCTTATCAGTGCCCATCAGTGCTGCCTATCAGTGCCCATCATTTCCGCTTATCAGTGTCGCTTATCAGTGCCCATCAGTGCTGCCTATCAGTGCCCATCATTGCCGCTTACCAGTGCCCATCAGTGCCACCTACCAGTGCCTATCATTGCCGCTTATCAGTGCCCATCAGTGCTGCCTATCAGTGCACATCAGTGCCACCTATCAGTGCCCATCAGTGCCACCTATCAGTGCCCATCAGTGCCTCCTATCAGTGCCCATCATTGCCGCTTAACAGTGCCCATCAGTGCTGCCTATCAGTGCCCACCATTGTCGCTTATCAGTGCCCATCAGTGCTGCCTGTCAGTGCCCATCGTTGTTGCTTATCAGTGCCGCTTATCAGTGCCCATCAGTGCTGCCTGTCAGTGCCCATCAGTGAAGGAGAAAAATTACTTATTTACAAAATTGTGTAACAGAAACTAATAAAAACATTATTTTTTTTCAAAATTGTCGGTCTTTTTTAGTTTGTTTAGCAAAAAATAAAAAAAACAGCGGTAATCAAATACCACCAAATAAAAAGCTCTATCTGTCTCAATTTATTTTTTTAATAAAAATGTCATATGGGTACAGCGTAGCATGACCGCGCAATTGTCATTCAAAGTGCGACAGCGCTGAAAGCTGAACATTGGCCTGGGCAGGAAGGGGGTGAAAGTGCCCGGCATTGGAAAGCTTCATTATTTGTGTCCTTCAGACCTGCCTGGAGTTTGGCTTTAAATGTATTAGATGATGTTTTTCCAGCCAAAAGCATGAGCTATAGAATGACATTAGAGAAGGTGGATGGTAAATCTGTGAATCACCATGTAACAAGAACGATAGGGATCATGTTAACACTGGATCAGTTCTAAGGACTGCAGGCTGCGAACTAAGCGGAAATTGATAGATGACTGGCAAGCTTATCAGTTCCCAGCAAATTAGGAGATATAACTAGGACATCTATGCAAATGCATCACGTCAGGAATCCTTGCCATCAACTCGGTCTATCTCAGATCGGGACAGGAGATGCGAGGCAGCCTGCCATTAATATCTAAATAGGACGATCGTATTAAATGCACTCATGTCACACCATCCACATACGGATGCCATTTATTTATTACGGGGAGAGGCTCCTGTTCTATTGAACATTTGCTGTGTAGCGAAAAACGTCCAGATTGTGATCAAATATGTCATTTACTGCTCTGCTACCGAATATCTGCAAATATTCCACGAGTGATGAGGTTTATTCAGATAGCATAACAGTAAATTGTGTGTACCGGAGCAATGCAAAGGCTGCTGTAATCATGCGTGCTACTTCTACATGGTGCAAGGCGCGGCGAGGTGGCTGACCGCGAAACGCTATAGCGTTCAAGTGGTTCTAAAGGCTCAAGGTTTTTTACCTTAATGCACCTTAAAGTCACATTAAAGGTTCATATGAAACAAACATGCTAAACTTACCTGCTCTGTGTTGTGGTTTTGCACAGAGCAGCCCAGATCCTCCTCTTCTTGGGTCCCCCGCCAGTGTTTTTCTGGCCCCTCCCCATTGCTGCTTGCTCTGGGAGCACTGGCTGTCCCCTCTCCACAAAATCGGGTACTGCAGAGCTCAGTGGCGGCTGGTGCAACATTTTCTTATGGGGGCGGGCCGCCCCCCCCCCCCCCAGCCAGCCAGCCCCCCCCCCCCCAGCCAGCCAACCAACCCCCCCCCCTCCCAGCGCTTGTGGCTTACCCTCTCCCCGGCGCTTGATCACCGCATCATTGGCCCGTCGCCCACACTTACCTCATCCAGGTCGCGGCTTCAGCGGCTTCCCCCCCCGCATCTCCTCCTGAATCCCAGCAGTTGCTTCTCCTCCCAACCAATCAGGACTTAGGACTCGCAGCCAATCAGGAAGCAGGTCCTGAGACCCGATTGGCCGGGAGGAGAAACAGGAAGACATTAGCGAATATTAAAGCGGAGGTCCACCCTGAAATTTTTTTTACACTAAAATTCATTTAAAAAAAAGAAAAAAATTAATATATATATATTTTTTTTTATACTCACTTGAAATGCCTGTTGCTATGCGGAAGTCTCCTAATCTGCCTCTTATGTGCCTCTTCCTTATCCTCGGATTGAGAGCTTCCGTTTCCTCTTCTTGTGAATGGGGCGCGCTGCCTTCTGGGAACTGTGTGTATCCCAGGAGGCAAGCCGCCCATTCACAAAGCGGCGTGCGAGATGCGCAGTAGGAAACGGGCAGTGAAGCCGTAAGGCTTCACTGCCTGTTTCCCTTAGTCAGGATGGAGGAGCCGGGACCTGCCAGCAGCGATCAATTGCCGTAGGGGGACCGACATCGCGGGCGATTAGGACAGGTAAGTATCCTTATTAAAAGTCAGCAGCTACACTGTTAGTAGCTGCTGACTTTAAAAATAAATAAAAAATCTCTGCTTTAATTTGCTACCGTCACACAACTGGGTGGGCTTGGGGTGCAGTGCTTTGCGCCCCGTGCCCACCCTTTTTTAAGCCAATTAGAGCCTCTGGCTCTAATCATGTGTTTCGAAAAAAACAAACATTGGAATCCATGCGTCCGGCACCCCACATGTAGATTAGGGGCCGAGTGCATGGATTAGGGGGGCAGCGCCCCTGCGCCCTGCATAACCCTCTGAAAGTTTAACCATTCTCTAAGAAATATAGCCCTGAAGAATGGGGGAGGTGATTCCGCCAAAACGCGTTGGCTCTACTTGTTTACTTTTATCTCCAATAAACAACTTTAAAATTTATCAAGTGAGACCTTCTTCTTTTTGGACATTGGGCATTCCTCTCCAGTCACCCCTGTGAATACAAGGCAATGTTATTAAGGCAGAGTTCCACCCAAAAGTGGAAGCTCCGCTTATCTCCTTACTCACCCCCTCCGGTACCACTTTTGGCCCCTTCAAAAACTGGTACTCTTTCCAACTTGCACGTAAGGGCGCTGCAGCGATCTACGTCATTTACGGCCCCTCCTCCTCCCCCTCGCCGCCTTGTGGGAGGCACATACAAGTCCTAGAAGACAGCAGGGACCATTCAGAAAGCGCAGCACGACTCGCGCATGCACAGTAGGAAACAGGCCTAAATTCCTATACTTACTACAAGCACTACCTGTATATGTTCCGCCTATGTACTTTAAACAGAGTCAGAAATTAATTTTTGATTTTATCTGGGCAAGCAAGCATCCCCGGGTGCAACGGAAACAATTAATGCTTCCTAAAAGAAATGGGGGACTAGCGGTCCCAGATATACGGAGATATTACCAAGCAATACATCTGAACAGAGTCATTGATTGGAACAGACAAAGAGATACTAAGCTTTGGGTGCAGATTGAGCAGGGTCAAATATCTGTAAAAAGAAAGAAGCCCTAGGGCTAACGTTACGCTAGAGTGAGTGGGATAACAATAAATGATGTAATAACAATAAAAATAGCAGCTAGCATATATAGATAAATACAAAACTATAAAAATCATAAAGGTCAAAAATATGCAGCGCTAATGAGATTGATAATCAATATCCCCAAAAATTAATCCGGAATTGATGAGTGAAAAGTCAATCATATGTGTGGAAAATTACTACTAGCGGATGTTTGGTCACCTCTCTAGGTAGGGAGGGAAAACACCATGGAACTCTACCCAAGGGTACCGATATTTGAGTAAAATTCATGAGTCCATCAATTAATTAAAATGACTGAAACCGTGAATTGTGAAAATAATTAATAAGTGATAATATAGTCCATAAACAGAGAAAATCCACAAACAAAAAAATCTCCTGAATATGGTGAATAGAAAATGAATAAAGAAAAATCCAAGGTGAAGTGAAGTATTCCAAGGAAAGTGGTAAGTGAAACTTCTTCCCAAAGGTGAACTGATGGTTACGATGGTGACACCCAAGTGGAAAAGCTACCGTATATACTCGAGTATAAGCCGACCCGAATATAAGCCGAGGCACCTAATTTTACCACAAAAACTGGGAAAGCTTATTGACTCGAGTATAAGCCTAGGGTGTGCCTAACTTTGCCTCATTGTGTCCATGCCTCACTGTGTCCATGCCTCACTGTGTCCATGACTAGACTGACGTTTAACATGGGAGTCTATGGAAGGGGGGGCCCGGCTTTAAAAAATCGGTGCTCCCCGGCCTTAAGTCCCCTGGACAAGAAACTTTGCAAACTTGTAGAGGAAGAGTGGGGATATATGTGTGCTAAGTTTGGGGTCCAGAGGACCTACGACCGGCCGATACAGGGTCCCCAAAGTCACCAGAGAAATGACCGTTTAACATGGGAGTCTATGGAAGGGGTGTTAAGGAGAAAAAACTGCGCTAAGACTAGTATCAGTTAACTAATGGGACAAAGGCAGCAGCAATAATGTGATAAACATACAGAATTAGATAGAAAGAAAAACTGCGCCAAAAATTAGCTCAAATATGGACTCCCAAACTGCCTTGGGATAATGTCCAAAATGTAGCCCACATAAGGGGAGAAGTCCAATGAGACAGGGAGTTCAATTTAGCAGTTGTCAGATTCAAGTTCAGGTTCCACCCTAAGAATCACTAGCAAATTGGCCCCTTACCACAAACAGGCAAAATCATGCTGGTGGCTATAGCCCAGCCAAGGCCTTGGTCTCTGAAGGAAGGTCACAGCAAGGTCCCCAGATGCTTCACCAGTGTTGGAACCAAACTCAGAGAAAGCATGTAATCCAGCTATATCCAGCCACAGTCTTTTCCTATACCCCGAACTCACACACAGATCCTGGGAGGTTCTTTAATATAAGGTGCTGTTTAACACTCCATGCGGGGTACCAAAAAGAAGGGGGGAGAGACCATAGCGTGATACCCTCTTAAAAAACACCATGGAACTCTACCCAAGGGTACCGATATTTGAGTAAAATTCATGAACAGATGCCCTTCCGTATTGAGAGCTGCGTGGTGACGTCACCACGCAGCTCTCAATACGGAAGGGCATCTGTTCATGCCGGCCGGCACTCGTTTTATGCTTATTTGAAGCCTGCTTTTGTAAGTACGGTATATTATTTTAATAAAGTCGTTTTTAAGAGGGTATCACGCTATGGTCTCTCCCCCCTTCTTTTTGGCACCCCGTATGGAGTGTTAAACAGCACTTTATATTGAAGAACCTCCCAGGATCTGTGTGTGAGTTCGGGGTATAGGAAAAGACTGTGGCTGGATATAGCTGGATTACATGCTTTCTCTGAGTTTGGTTCCAACACTGGTGAAGCATCTGGGGACCTTGCTGTGACCTTCCTTCAGAGACCAAGGCCTTGGCTGGGCTATAGCCACCAGCATGATTTTGCCTGTTTGTGGTAAGGGGCCAATTTGCTAGTGATTCTTAGGGTGGAACCTGAACTTGAATCTGACAACTGCTAAATTGAACTCCCTGTCTCATTGGACTTCTCCCCTTATGTGGGCTACATTTTGGACATTATCCCA
The DNA here is from genome assembly GCA_029206835.1 of Rana muscosa. Classification (NCBI taxonomy): domain Eukaryota; kingdom Metazoa; phylum Chordata; class Amphibia; order Anura; family Ranidae; genus Rana; species Rana muscosa. Next base: position 243,795,016 of record CM055126.1, read on the forward strand.
AGGCAGTTTGGGAGTCCATATTTGAGCTAATTTTTGGCGCAGTTTTTCTTTCTATCTATGGAAGGGGTGCCCGGTTTTGAAAAATCGGTGCTCCCCGGCCCCTAGGTCCCCTGGACAAGAAAGAGTGGGGCTATATATGTGCCAAATTTGGGGTCCAGGGGACCTACGGCCGACCGGTAACAGCTCTCCAAAGTCTGGGAGATCAGGCGCAAAAAGGTGACTCGAGTATAAGCCGAGGGGGGCATTTTCAGCACAAAAAATTGTGCTTAAAAACTCGGCTTATACTCGAGTATATACGGTATATATCCCACTTACCAGATATCCGTGACTGTATAAAACAGTCTCACCCAGCACAGGGAATAAGGTTTCCCCACAACCTTTTAGATCTCCATGGCGGTATCTCCTCATCCGACCTTAAGTACTGCAATCCACAGGTGGCTTGGAGCAGTGGCCACCTTTGGTCTGCTCCAGGCCACCTGTGGATTGCAGTGCTGAAGGTCGGATGAGGAGATACCGCCATGGAGATCTAAAAGGTTGTGGGGAAACCTTATTCCCTGTGCTGGGTGAGACTGTTTTATACAGTCACGGATATCTGGTAAGCAGGATATATAGCTTTTCCACTTGGGTGTCACCATCGTAACCATCATTTCACCTTTGGGAAGAAGTTTCACTTACCACTTTCCTTAGAATACTTCACTTCACCTTGGATTTTTCTTTATTCATTTTTTATTTACTATATTCAGGAGATTTTTTTGTTTATGGATTTTCTCTTTTTTTGGACTATATTATCACTGATTAATTTTTTTCACAATTCACGGTTTCAGTCATTTTAATTAATTGATGGACTCATGAATTTTACTCAAATATCGGTACCCTTGGGTAGAGTTCCATGGTGTTTTCCCTCCCTACCTAGAGAGGTGACCAAACATCCGCTAGTAGGAAATACGGCTAAACTTTGTTCAAAGACGCTCCCTATGGTTGGTATAATACCTACCACTTCCCCCCTGTACCCGATACTGGGGAATCCTCTATTTACACCAGGTTATGAGGATGTGGCATTTAGACACTTGGTGAATAAGGGGTGTATACAAGCATCAAACTACATAAAGGCGGGAGTATGGCTGACAATTGGGGAATTAACTGAACAAAGGAGTGACTTCGGACTAAAGTTTTGGAATGCCGTACGGATTAGCCATTTCCTTAGTACCCTTCCATCCCCGAGACAATTTAATAGACCGCTCAATAGATTTGAGAAACTATGTGCAGAGGAGGGGAAAACATCTCACACTTGAGAGCCGGTTCACACCAGGGCGACTCGTCAGGTGACTCAGTCGCCTGACAAGTCGCGTCCCACGCTTTTCAATGGAACCGTTCTAAGTAAGAGCGACTCCGGTCACTCCGACTTAGAAAAAGGTTCCTGTACTACTTTTGGGGGCGACTCAAGGCGACCTGCATTGACTTCTATACAGAAGTCTTATGCAAATCGCCTCGGAGGGCGTCTCAAGTTGTCTTGAGATCGCGCCGCTGAGGTCGCCTCCATAAGTCGTGCCGCGTCGCGACGCACAGGTGTGAACCGGCTCTTAGTGGCTAGCTATGAATTATTGACGATACTGCCTTGAGACTCACTCTCTGAAATGTGTTCAGGATTGGGAAAAGGGAACTGGGGGAACCTTTTAGTTTGGGGCAGCGACAGCATATTTTTAGGTTTACACACGAATCCTCAATTTGTGTTAAAACACAACAAACTAATTTTAAGATACTTACCAGGTGGTATAGAACACCAGTGAGATTAAAGAAAATCTACCCTGATGCCGCGTACACACGATCGTTTTTCACGACGTTAAAAATGGCATTTTTAAAAATGGGCATTAAAAGCGATCGTGTGTGCGCTCCAGAGCATTTTTAACGACGTGAAAAACGGCCATTAAAAATTTCGAACATGCTCTATTTTTTCACGTCATTTTTCATGTCGTTTTTTTTTTTTTTTTTTTACGTCGTAGTGTGTAGGCTTTTACGAGGGGAAAAAAAAAACGCGCATGCTCAGAATCAAGTATGAGACGGGAGCGCTCGTTCTGGTAAAACTAGCGTTCGTAATGGAGATAGCACATTCGTCACGCTGTAACGGACTGAAGAGCACGAGGCTGAAAAGCGGGAATCGTCGCTCAACAAACTTTACTAACATGAAGGGTGGCGCCATCCGAACGGATCTACCCCTTTATAGTGCCGTCGTACGTGTTGTACGTCACTGCGCTTTGCTCGAGCGTTTTTTTTCATGATCGTGTGTACGCAAGACAGGGTTGAGAGGAAACAAGAAAAAAAAAACGACAAGAAAAACGTTGGTTTTAAAAATGACATTAAAAACGGACGTGTGTACGCGGCATGACACTTCAGACTTGTGCTGGAGATGCCAGGAAGATAAAGGCACTATGCTACACATTTTTTGGAGCTGTCCTAAACTGAGAAATTTTTGGACGGAGGTTAGACGAATTCTTCAAATTTTGTTCAGCTTAAAGGATATACCGGAGGATCCGGCGTTCTTTCTTTTACACGCAAATCAGATACCAGGGAAAGAATATAGAGAATCTAGCATAGGTCACCTGTTTAGATGCTGCCAAGGTGTGCATCCCTCTGAAATGGAAATCATCAGTACCACCGACGACCGGAATGTGGATAAGTAAAGTTAAAGAAATAAGCAAATTAGAAGACCTAGTGCTTTCCGCACGGCATCAGCAGGAACGTTATTCCAGGACTTGGTGTTCCTGGAACGCCTTCCTAGCCTCAGAAGAGGGAAGAACCCTCCTTGATAAGGATTAGGATAACTAAGTGGGTGGTCTGGAAGTGCCTGGCTAATTCGCCTTTTTGGCGCTGGGTGAGGCACCTGGAGGTCTCTTTATGGGAATTCGCCCCATATTATATCCTACATTTTTCCCTTTCCCCTTCTTTCCCCCCCCCTTTTTTTTTTTTAGTGTGTTGTTGTCATTGTTTTGTTCTGTTGAACTGATAGGTTGTTAATGTAACTATGGAGACAGAGATGGATCTGGATTAGGAAGAGATTGTAGACGAGAGGGTAAAGAGGGGAGACGTTTGATTATACGTCAATAGACGAGAGGAGTATTGTTTCTTTGGTTTGGGAAATCACGCGTTTCGACAGGGGGAAGGGGGGAAATAATCTTGGGCTATAAAATCGAGAAGGTTAATTAAAGTGCAATGATTAGTCCCCTATGTATCTATGTATTTATGTAAACATGTTTTGGTTTTATCCCCTAGCCTACTGGGAACATTTATTTGTTTATGTGATGTCAGATATGTGATATGTTTAAATAAGAAAAAAAAAACAGTAGGAAACCACACGGCTTCACTTCCTGTTTCCCTTAGTAAGGATGCCGGTGCCTGCACCTGGAGCCGCTGGATGGGTCGGCTTCGGGTGCCGACATCGCGGGCGCCCTGGACATGCAAGTGTCCTTATATTAAAATTCAGCAGCTACAGTATTTGTAGCTGCTGACGTTTATTTATTTTTAATAAAGGCTGGAACTCCGCTTTAAGCCGCAGTGAAGATGACATGTTTGGTATGGCCACTCGGGCCTCACTGCTGCCCCCCACTGTGCCCCATTGGTGGCACACTCCCTGTTGAGTCGCACCTATAGCTCTGCAATCATCTTAGCTCATGCTCCCCACTGATTGAAGATCTCTAGCTCTGAGTCTGTAAGGGTGTGCGTTGGATCGCTGCAGAGAGACCACTGCTTCTAAACAATGAGCAAGGGTTCTTCTGGCAGGGAACAGGCTGCCCCCTTTTTAAAGAAAACCTACAATAACCAACCCCCACTGCTGAGTCAAAAAGTTGAGCTCTCTAATTAACAAAGCTTGTGCTCCCTGCTGATTGGAGAGCCCTATATCTGACTAGCCAGGGGGGGGGGGGGTGTAGGCCCTCTGCAGAGAGACCGATGCTTCTGCAAAGAGAGCAAGGTTCCTTCTCTTCAACATACTGGCTGGGTACAGGCTTTCTACTATACTCTGAATTCCTTTTAGACAACAGCCTAAAACTACTGAACACCTTTTGGTTTGATCCACCTGGATTGTAATTAGCTAATTTAAACGGAGGATTTAAAGTGGTTCTAAAGCCTCAAGGTTTTTTTACCTTAATGCATTCAAGTAAAAAATCTTCTCTGCTGTAAGATCCCCCCAGCTCCTCCTTATTCTTACCTGAGCCCAATCTGAGTAGCGACTCTCAAGAACATGAACTCTGTCCTACGCGTTTCATCGCAGTTGGCGTCATCAGGGGGATACTGCACTTGTATTACTGTCAGTTGCTACTCTCTTTTATCTTAATAAATTTGTATACAGTTTCACAATATGTCCCCCTCCCCCCCAGTTCTGTTTTTTTTTTTTATATGATGAGATGGAGAGTCCCATGTGGTTGGTGTTTGGGAAACTACAGTAACCTTTACCAAGAAGGCAGAGATGAAATGTTTCTGCTGGAGCTGGTGGTGACGGCACACCTGGGCGATTCACAGTCTGGATTGAAATCTACACCATATGCCTAGTACACACGTACGGGTTTCCCGGGGTGTAAAAAGTTCACCGGGAAACCCAAGGGGAAAACCGAGAACCTGCTCGGTAACTTTTTCCCCCTACACACGACCAGGTTTCCCGTCAGGAAAACTGCCATGAGAGCTTTGGTCGGGAATCCCGGCCGTGTGTATGCTCCATCGCAGTGCTTCCCCTAGGAAAACTGCAGGGTTAAAAACCGCCAGAAATCCCGGCGGGAAAAAACAAAACATGTTCTCATTTTTCCCACCGGGATTCCCGGCGGTTTTCCTGTCGGGAAAACTGCGATGGAGCATACACACGGCCGGATTCCCGGCCAAAAGCTCTCATGGCAGTTTTCCTGTCGGGAAACAAGGTCGTGTGTATGAGGCAATACACTTTGCTTCTTCACTATATTGGATGGACTTGGGATGCTTTCTTCAGCTGGATTTTTCCACATAATTCGATTCATTTTATATGGAACTTTATTTACACTATTTGACTTTTTGTTTTATAATACAATTTTTTTCTCAGATTTTTTCATCACTTTTTAGTGTGGCAAAGTTTGTTCTCCCGCTCCTGTCAATCAACTCCAGTGATGAGGGAGCAGGGGGCGGTGCTGAGTCTCCCTGTCTGTGTCAATGAGCGCAGAAGCGGTGGGCGGGTTTCGAGCCGGCACGAGTGACCCCATGAGAATCGGTTTCCTATCGCGGGGGCAACAGCAAGAGAGGCGGACCCAGGAGCGTCGGCAGGGGGACCCAAGAAGAAGAAGAGAGGGGCCACTCTGTGTAATTCTATTGCACAGAGCAGGTAAGTATGGTTGTTCTAAAAAAAAAAATAGTTCCTTTACAACCACTTTAATTAGGCTGCAAATATTCAAATATGCAGAAAGCGCTATCAACGGTAAATACAACTTTAGCATACGCTATATTGTCAAAAGTATTGAGACACCTGCTTTTACACGCATATGAACTTTAATGGCCTCCCAGTCTTAGTTCGTAGGGTTCAATATTTAGTTGGCCCACCCTTTGCAGCTATAACAGCTTCAACTCTTCTGGGAAGGCCGTCCACAAGGTTTAGGAGTGTGTCTATGGGAATGTTTGACCGTTCTTCGAGAAGCGCATATGTGAGGTCAGGCACTGATGTGGACGAGAAGGCCTGGCTCACAGTCTCTGCTCTAATTCATCCCAAAGGTGTTCTATTGGGTTGAGGTCGGGACTCTGTGCAGGTCAGTCAAGTTCCTCCACCCCAAACTCACTCATCCGTGTCTTTATGGAGCTTGCTTTGTGCACTGGTGCGCAGTCATGTTGGAACAGGAAGGGGCCGTCCCCAAACTGTTCCCACAAAGTTGGGAGCATGAAATTGTTCCCTTCACTGGATCTAGGGGGCCCAATCCAGCCCCTGAAAAACAACCCCACACCATAATCTCCCCTCCACCAAATGATTTGGACCAGTGCACAAAGCAGGGTCCATAAAGACATGGATGAGCGAGTTTGGGGTGGAGGAACTTGAGTGACCTGCACAGAGTCTTGACCTCAACCCACTAGAACACTTTTGGGATGAATTAGAGCGGAGACTGTGAGCCAGGCCTTCTGGTCCAACATCAGTGCCTGACCTCACAAATGCTCTTCTGGAAGAATGGTCAAACATTCCCATAGACACCCTCCTAAACCTTGTGGACAGCCTTCCTCAGAAGAGGTGAAGCTTTTATAACTGCAAAGGGCGGGGCCAACTCAATATTGAACCCTACGGACTAAGACTGGGATGTCATTAAAATTCATGTGCGTGTAAAAAGGCGAGTGTCCCAATACTTTTGACAATATAATGTATATTTAATGTTGTAAGGAAAATCACACAAATTTGTCAAACATTACTTTTAACCTTTTTCCTTTTTCTTGCTGTTCTCTAAAAACTCCAGCCGACGACTTGGAAGGCCCTGCCAGTTCAAATTCTCCTATCCGGTAACCGGTAAAGGCATCTAAAGATGTCTTCAAATACTGCGGAATACGATGGCGCCATATAAATAAAAGATAATAAAAATGACAGGAGTAAGTTATATCAAAGAAAGCAATAGCGGCACCCCGCTGCGTATGCATGCTCCAAACCCCCAATCTCCTACAGGGATGAGCAATGACTAATGAGCAAGCCCAGCAAAAGGGTATCCAGGGACCCCCCGCTCTTCACACAACGCTGGAACTGAGGGCAATCCTCCTCTCAGAATTTCTCTCTCATTAACTGTACTTCTGCCAAACCTCACCGTTTCTAAGGAAATTGCCGTATTTGCTTGAATATTTTGTGGGCTGCAAGCTGCTGAGGGTACTCCAGTTGGCGCGACGATCATTATTATTTTTTTACATTTTTTTTTATGTTTGCAGTAAGATACGGTTATACTTTAACCACTTGACCTCTCGAAACTGGACCATTTTTTTGCGATACGGCACTGCCTTACTTTAACTGACAATTGCGCGGTCGTGCGACTTGTACCCAAATAAAATTTATGACATTTTTTTCCCCACAAATAAAGCTTTCTTTTGGAGGTATTTGATCTCCTCTGCGGTTTTTATGTTTTACGCTATAAACAAAAAGAAAAACGATAATTTTGAAAAAAAAAAAATTCTACTTTCTGCTATAAAACATATCCAATAAAAAAAAATAAAAAATAAAAATCGATTAATTTATTAGACAGGTGAATGGCAAGAAAAATAGTTTTGTTTCGTTTTGTTTAGATTTGTTAATCTAGTCATTTTGTTTTGTTAAATTCAGTTGATTCATTCAATTCAAATTCGGAATTCGTTTTATGTCTTTTTAAAATCTTATTAGAATTTGCCAATATTTTTCGATTCATTTGAATCAATACATTTTTAATCGGTCAAATCGAAAACTTTAGATTTTTTTTTTTCGATTCGACAGCTGTATATCGATTAGGAAGGTACTTCGATTTTTTTTTTTTTTTTTATTAAAATTGTTACAGTGCCATCATCCACATACAGAAATAGAAGGGACAAAATAAATTAAACAGTGTGTGGTAAAGTGGATGTGATCCAGGGGAGGGCTGGGCCAGGGGGCAGAGTGGCAATTGCCTCCCAGGTCACCCTAACTTATGTTCAAAATGGCCGGCAGCCGCTGCCCGCTACCATTTTCTTTTTTATTCTGGTCTAGGAAGTTGGGCCGGGGGCATGGCCTTGGCGGCCGACCACTAGCTGTTGCATTCCGGGAGTTGTAGTCCGCACTCAAGCTTCTGGTGGGTGGAAAACACAGCAGCGCAGAGGAAACTACAACTCCCTGGGACCGGATTCTTGGAAGCAGGCAAAGGCAGGCCTTGCCAGGGAGTCAGGGCGCAGGGCTGCAGGGCTGGGCACTGGCTACAACTTGACCCCAGGATCAGGAGCGTTACCCCCCGTTACCCCCCCTAGGAAACCGTGGAGTGCAAGGACCTGCTGAGCTGAGATCACTGAGGTGAGAGACCCTGACACCCCTAGCTGACCCCCCATCCCCCCCCATACACCCCATGTAACCTGTCCCAGTGATCAGGCTGCATTGATGGGCACTGGAGTTGGCTGCACTGATGGGCACTGGTGAGGCTGCATTAAAAAACCAGGTGGGCCATGGATGGTGAGCTGATTCGGCGGTTCAATGGGCCACTTGACTGGACTTGCCCCCCAGTCATAAGGCCGCCAGCCCTCCCCTGATGTGATCCCACCGTCATCCTTTTTAAACTACTGCCATGGTAATCTATAAGGATACACATGCCTCCAGCATGTATATTTTACCAGTCAAATGTCTCCGCTCTGTCTGTTATGAGACCCAAAAAGCTGTAGAAACTGTGGGTGGGTCGGTTGTCCGTAGTTCGGTGGGTGGAGTCGTGATGTCAGTAGACTCCCCGCCCAGCTCTACACTCCCCTTGTCACCATGCATTTTCTCCTGTGTATTTCTTATACTGAACTTTTGCTATGATCACTAGACATGTGTATTCGTTTTCGTCCGAATTTCAGGTATTTTCGTTATCGTTTTAAAAAGCGAAAACGAAAGCTCAGAATCCATAAACCGAAAGATCCGACATAAACAAATGCTTTATTTTCGTTTTTGTTGCGACAACAGTTCGATATAGATATAGGAGATTCGACATGATACTGACAATAACAATCTGTGTCTATTGAACCTGTGGTCGAATGAACCTTAGCTCTATTAGTCCAAGATTATTCTACATAGAGAGGAAAGATTCGACATTATAGAGAGAAAAGATTCTACATAGAGAGAAAAGATTCGACATTATAGAGAGAAAAGATTCGACATTATAGAGAGAAAAGATTCGACATAGAGAGAAAAGATTTGACATAGAGAGAAAAGATCGCTGCTGGAATTGGTTGGGGGAAGTAAAATAAAAATAAAACGTGAGAGGAAAAATGGACGGGACTATAACGGTGCTATTGACGTAGCGCTGAACACAGTGGAAGACTCAATTACCAAATGGTAAAAAGTATATATCTTTTTATTAACAATTCGTACAAAATTTATAAAAATATAAGTAATATCACAAAGTTCACAGTAGGGTAAATTCAAAGAAATAGTGGTTGTAATAATGTTTAACTGAGAGAATCATACACAGTCCCAACATGTTTCGCCCTTCGGGTCTTCATCAGGGACAAAACATGTTGGGACTGTGTATGATTCTCTCAGTTAAACATCATTACAACCACTATTTCTTTGAATTTACCCTACTGTGAACTATGTGATATTACTTATATTTTTATAAGTTTTGTATGAATTGTTAATAAAAAGATATATACTTTTTACCATTTGGTAATTGAGTCTTCCACTGTGTTCAGGGCTACGTCAATAGCACCGTTATAGTCACGTCCACTTTTCCTCTCACGTTTTGTCATAAAATTTGGGATGAGGTGCGTCAAATTAGGTGTCTACCCATAGTCAGACCACAAAACCATTTATCTAAAATAAAAATAATGATGATGATAAATGTTATTGGCTGATTGTAACCAAAGAGGAGGAGCAGTACAATAGATAGAACTAACTTGACAATTCAACATGAATGACGAAGATTCGACAAAGCATCGAAAAACATACAAACGTTGAATCTGACATTGAAGGCTTATGGTGTCTGTCGAAAGTTCTAAGAAGATTCGACGGAGCAGCTAAACTGTACGACTCCGCGATCGTACATTTCCGGTCGAATGTTCCGCCTACAAGCTATAGAAGAATTCTAATGTTGGTTGACTAGTAATAGTAATGAATAAATATAATTATTACTAGTCATACAACATTAGAATTCTACTATAGCTTGTAGGCAGAACATTAGACTGGAAATGTACGATCGCGGCGTCGTACAGTTTCGCTGCTCCGTCAAATCTTCTTTGAACATTCCACAGACACCATAAGTCTTCAATGACAGATTCGACCTTAATTAATTCGAATTTTTGGACGAATGCAATTTCTAACGAAAAACAAAATAAATAAAAACAAATTTCGGGAGTAACTAAATAAATTTATTTTTCGGACGAAAACTAAATTCCGAAACAAAATATTTCAGTGTGCACATGTCTAATGATCACTAACATCCAGTTAAAACCCAGAAAAGACACCACATGACTTCAGCATGCCCAATCATGCTGAGGTGTGGAGCAGCCAATCCTGGGAGAGCTGGAAAAGAAAGGAGGGGGGATCTGAAGTACACAGAATGTCTCGCTCAGGCTTGTACATGAGATATGTAAATCCCTGGTCACTCACAGCAAGGGGGAAAAACGTACTCCAATTTCTCTGTGTGTCAGTTTTTATCTCACTGAAAAAAGATAAGGGGATTGCTCAGAGCTGGATTAACTCTTTGTGGCAAAACTGGGCACAGATGACATGAAATTCTATACTGTACAAAGTGCAAGCCTTAATTAAAAAAAAAAAAAATTGGGGTTTAAATCCACTTTAGGTATCACTTGAATTAGTGTTCCAGGATGCAGAATGCATGGCTACTGCAGTCTCCACTGGCTTCAGGGCCCCGTACCAAGGCGACTGTCCTGCTGTATTGTGAACACAAGAGGTTGCTTGCTTGGTGCAGACCCCATTCAGGTAACACTTTTAATAATAAAAGCAAAGTGATCTCTGATTGAACTGGGTAGAGTGGTGGGGCAGTGATGTCATGATCACCACCTTGTCCAATCAGAGAGCAGTTTGCATGGCCCCCATGCTAAGTGAACTTCTGTGTCCATGCAGCAGGCCAGCCGCACAGAACAGGACCAGGATGCTAGTGGAGATCATTGTAGCAGCGGTGTAGCAGCAGTTCCTACTACAGAGATCAACAGCTTCCACGGGGATCCCACAGGTTTGGTACTCACCTAATTACATTGCTCTAAGCTGGACCAATGTACGTATGTAAAAATTGCCATAGCTGAATTCAGTTCTAAAATAATACCTGGTGATCCTTCCATGAAGATCCTTGTTCAGACAAGGGTGGCAACACTCCATTCCCTTCTTCTAATTGTGCTCCTGCTTTGTCGCCCTGTCATATGCTACCCTGGCAGAGGTTAGAAATGGCCGGGATGACGTATGTTGAACAAGAACGGTCCACTATTGTCTTTGTCAGGAAGCTGGTCCAAGAGCAATGATGTACAGGCAGGGCCGTTTGAAGGAATTTGGGGGCCCCAAGCACAATGGACAACAAATTTTTAAGTTGAGAAGCAAGGGGGGGGGGGGGTGCTATCGCAGGACATTGGCATTTTTTTTCAGGACACCAAGTTGTTGTGGGGGGGGGGATGGTAGTGCGGGACTTAGACACCAAGTTGTTGAGCGGGGGGGGGTGCTACCGCGGGACTTGGACAACAAGTTGTTTAGTGGGGCAGGGGGGGATGGCTGTCGCGGGACATTGACGCAATTCGCACGATATTACAGTGGATATGCGGGGGGGGGGGAAATTACCTCCTCCTCCCGTGTAGTCCTCTGGCTCCTCTTTCTGCTGTGCTGCCCTCTGCTGGGGCCCCAAGCAGCTGCTTGGTTTGCCTGTCCTGTTGCGACGCCCCTGTGTACAGCTAATACTGGAGTGAGTGCATGTAGGCAAGAACTGACTAAAGGACTATTTATTGGCACGATATGTTCTCTTGCAATAATTGTATATTTCTGTTTACCTTTGTATGTAATATCTTTAATTTATTTATCTTTCTATCCATGTTCAGTATTGTACAAGTATCTTCCTATACCCGTATGTCCCCCGATGAAGTTAGAATTGCGAAACATGTCGGGACGTCACGAGTAATTTTGTACTTTTCAAAACCAGCTTTACTCCCTCCTTTTTCTGACCATCTAGTTGTGTGTTTACTGTTCTCCACTATTAACCACTTGCATGTGGTTTTATATGTACCTTTTAAAGTGAATTCCATTAAAATATTGAATACTTTTTACCTTAAGTGTAATTGAATTTCTTACTACTACAGCCAGCACCGTGAAAATCCCTTTCCTCCCTTTTGCTACTATGTATACACATTTCATGGGATGAGGTGCATTCTCTTGGGTGTCTCTACCACTAAGTCGGACTTCCCCATTTTTTGATATACAGTAATAATTTTTAATGAAGTTTCAGGCAATCGTAAACTCTCAGTTTTGTGAATTCCTAATGAGAATGCTTTGCCGTAACAGTGCCCTGCATTGAGCTTATGTCCACCCTGATTGAGATGAATTTGAGTAAATTTGGAATCAATCAATTTGGGATCAAAAATCAATTTGAGATGAATATTGGACTATTTTCTATAATACATTTATAGTGTTACTGTATGTTTTTAACAAAGCCGGCACTTAAAGATAACGCTCTCAGTATGGCATAAAAATATAGCAACATACTTTTTATGTGTTCATCTTATTTGAGGTTTTCAAAAAATATAGATTTTCCGGTTTTCCTAACATATTATGATATATATATTTTATTTTTACACTGTCTGAAGGAGCTGGAACAAATCATATTGTGCTAAAATGCTGCTTAGCACTTTGTGTTTTATTTCTATTTAAAAGAAAAAAATAGCAAGAGAAGAAAAAAAAAGAGAGAGAAAATAGGGTCGTGCTGTGAGAAAATTGTGGTTATTGTCAATCCGTAGGAGAAGTGTTTGAAATCCATTATAACATGAAGGCTTTATTATTACTTTTAGATTCAGAAGGCAACCATCTTGCAGACTCAAAGTTCCTAACAGTTGGCTCAATCCTCACAGTCGTTTGTCAAATTCTCAAGCGCTCTGTCTAAACCTGCTGTATGTACCTTGGCTCAGTCCAGGGCAGTTAGCGTGGCCCCAGACGTATTTCATGATCTGAAATAGCTTGCCCTCGTTTGTCACATCCAGTGCTTGTATTTTCAGGCTGGAAATGTATGGTTTGTGTGTGGCTGTTGTTAACTTAGACTGGGCAGATGCCATCAGAATCTACACTGTATGGCTAAAAGTCCACGGACTTCCAGTGGGTGCTGTCAATGCTAGAGCATATTAAGGCATTTTAGGCAATTTTGCGCTCGCAACCTTGTGGTAGTACTTAAGGAGGCCCCTACTATTCCGGTCTTCCGCGGGTTACTGAAGACTTGGCTTTTCACGCAAGCTTTCCCTGTGTAACCTCTTCCTTCCACCCTTTCTGCCACTCTGTGCTGCTTCTGGTTCCTGGGTCCTCTTCTCCCAGAAACTCTGCTATGCACGTCGGGACCCTTCGGGGTAAGACCGCGCTTTATTAAGATACCTCTCAACTCAACTCAACTCAACACCGGGCTTTTTTTACCACCTCAATACCGGGCCTATTCTGGCATTTCTCTCCTACATGTATAAATCATCATTCTTTTGCTAGAAAATTACTCAGAACCCCCAAACATTATATATGTTTTTTTATCAGACACCCTAGGGAATAAAATCTTGGTCATTCCAACTTTTTTTCTTGCACGGTATTTGCGCAATAATTTTTCAAACGCCTTTTTTTGGGAAAAAAAATGGTTTCATGAATTAAAAAATAACAAAACAGTAAAGTTAGCCCAATTTTTTTGTAAAATATGAAAGATGATGTTTTGCCAAGTAAATAGATACCTTACATGTCACACTTTAAAATTGCGCACACTCATGGAATGGTGCCAAACTTTGGTACTTAAAAATCTCCATAGGCGACGCTTTATTTTTTTTACAGGTTACCGGGTTAGAGTTACAGAGGAGGTCTAGTGCTAGAATTGTTGCACGCGCGCTAACGCACGCGGCGATACCTCACATATGTGGTTTGAACGCCGTTTACATATGTGGGCGGGACTTACGTGTGGGTTCGCTTCTGATCGCGAGCTACCGGGGACAGGGGCGTTTAAATTTGTTTTTTTATTTTTTTATTTTTTTATTTTACTTAATTATTTTTTATTTTTACACTTTTTTTACATATTTTTTTTTTTTATCACTTTTATTCCTATTACAAGGAATGTAAACATCCCTTGTAATAGGAATGGTGTGTGACAGGTCCTCTTTATGGAGAGATGCGGGGTCAATAAGACCCCACATCTCCCCTCCAGGCTGGAAAGCATGAGATTGTGAAAAAAATGTCACCGATCTCATGTTTACTAGCTGCATTGGCGGCTTTGTTTACATCTGAGAACCCGGGCGTGACGTCATCACATCGCGCACGGGCCTCCGACGGTCATAGAGATGACTGGTGACCATCTGGTCACCAGTCATCTCTATGCTTCCCATTCGGCACCGGACGATTCATTCTCCGGGCCCCCCGATGGCACGGGACAGCCCGGAGAAGCACCGGATGGCGGCGGGAGGGGGGGATGTCCCCTCTCGCCGCCTATAAGAACGATCAAGCGGTGGAACTGCCGCTATGATCATTCTTATGGTGCAAGGAATCGCCGGCAGAACAGAAGGATATCTGAATGATGCCTCTAGCTGCAGGCATCATTCAGATATCCCCCCACAAATCCCAGGACGTCATATGACGTCCACCCAGGATGGGAGATCCCATCTGTGGACGTCATTTGACTATGGCTGGGTAGGGAAGTGGTTAAGGGAACTTAATTTTCTCTTCTTTGTGCGCCTGTGCACAAAGCCAGCTCCATAAAGACAAGGTTTGTTTAACCAGTTTGGTGTGGAGGAACTTGAGTGTCCTGCAAGGAACCCTGAACTCAACCCTACTGAACACCTTTGGGATGCCGAATAGTGAGCCAGGTCTTCTCATCCAATATCAGTAACTGACCTCACAAATGGGACAGAATTCCCACAAAAAGTTTCCAGCTTCTCGTGGATAGCCTTCCCAGAAGAGTGTAGGATGTTATAGCCACAATAGATGGGAGGGACCCTGTATCAATGGTCATGGTTTTGGAATGGGATGCCCAACAAACTCATAAGAGTACTTAATACATCATATAAAGACATTTTAGGCAATTATGTGCTTCCAACTTTGTGCCAACAGTTTGGGCGTGGCCTTTTTCTGTTCCAGCATGATTGTGCCCTGTGTAGAAAGCCAGGTAATTTTCCTATAACAGTGTGTGGTAACAGAGAATAGTGTAATGGGTGCTAGGTCCCTTTTAGCTAGAGTCCTCCTGTAGTGATATCATGGGTGAGGCAGTACCCATATATTAGCCTGGTTGGGAGGAGCCTTAGTGCAGATGGGGCTTGGGAGCAGATAGCTGACTACCTCTGCATGCTGGTTGGTTAAGTGGAGGCCCTGGACAGGGCTAGGAGACAGGGTGAGATAGTTCTGCTTCCAGAAGAGGTGGCTGTAGTCATCCTGTCTCTTTATTGTGGTGGAGGCTAGAGCAGGTTGCAAAAGGGCTTTCAGGCCAAGCCAAGTTTTCTCTGAAGTGAGTCTATCCCCCGGGAGGATCTAGGCAATGTGTAGTGGAGCTAGAGGTGCAAATGAGGGATCCTATGAAGCTGCACATCATCAATGCAGACCCACTGGTATTGGAATGAATGTCAGTTTTAGCCTGGGCTCCCACCAGGCCACGCCTCCAGTGTGTTTCACTCCGCCCCTCAGAGCTTAATCATGAGGGTCATACCCATGACCAGGAAACTTATAGTCTAAGTCTAACCAGAGCCCTCTGAGTGTGTACTAATCACCCAGGGAAGGAGAGATAACCATGTTGAGGGAAGATAACTTAAGGGTGAAGGTTGTCTGCTACTTTCACATGTGACTGTTGCGGATCTTCCACTTTATGTGATTGCCAAAGTACTCTCAAGTGACCCCAGTTAGTATGTTTGTGTGTTGAGCAAAGAATGGATACCATTAAGCCTCACATCAATGCAAACCAACTGGTATTGGAATGAATGGCAGTCTCAGCCTGGGATTCCACCCGGCCACGCCCCCAACACGTCTCACTCCACCCCTCTGAGCTTAATCATGAGGAAATTTTAGCTGGGGGATTTGGGGGATGGGGGGGGCAATATTTTGTGCTGAGATGGGGTTTTTCACCGGGGGGGGGGGGGATTTAGGCTTAGGGGATTAGCATGCAGATTAGTGCTCAGTGTTTTTGTGGCGAGATTCTTTCTGACACATAATGCTCATATATCTTTGGAGGGGTGAGGGGGCAGTTTGGCATGTTCGCCCTGGGCTCTAGATGACCTTTTCCCAGCACTGGCCACCACATCTAATGATTGGTAAGCTTCAATATATAAAATTTTTGGTTTTGGGCTTGGTTTTGGGTTTAATACCACTTGTGACTTAATTAGTTAACCATATTTCACTTTTAAACCATCTCTTCTAGTTGTGCACACCTTCGGTTTTCTTCTTCCAGTTGTGCACACCATCTGTTTTCTTCTTCCAGTTGTGCACACCTTCGGTTTTCTTCTTCCAGTTGTGCACACCATCTGTTTTCTTCTTCTAGTTGTGCACACCTTCGGTTTTCTTCTTCCAGTTGTGCACACCATCTGTTTTCTTCTTCCAGTTGTGCACACCTTCGGTTTTCTTCTTCCAGTTGTGCACACCATCTGTTTTCTTCTTCCAGTTGTGCACACCTTCGGTTTTCTTCTTCCAGTTGTGCACACCATCGGTTTTCTTCTACCAGTTGTGCACACCATCGGTTTTCTTCTACCAGTTGTGCACACCATCGGTTTTCTTCTACCAGTTGTGCACACCATCTGTTTTCTTCCACCAGTTGTGCACACCATCGGTTTTCTTCCACCAGTTGTGCACACCATTGGTTTTCTTCTTCCGGTTGTGCACACCATCGGTTTTCTTCTATCAGTTGTGCACACCATCGGTTTTCTTCCACCAGTTGTGCACACCATTGGTTTTCTTCTTCCACTTGTGCACACCTTTGGTTTATTTCTTTCACTTGTGCACACCTTCGGTTTACTTTTTGCAGTTGTCCACACCTTCGGTTTTCTTCTTCCAGTTGTGCACACCATCGGTTTATTTCTTCCAGTTGTGAATACCTTCGGTTTATTTCTTTCACTTGTGCACAGCTTCGGTTTACTTCTTCCAGTTGTGCACACCATCGGTTTACCTCTTCCAGTTGTGCACACCATCGGTTTATTTCTCCCAGTTGTGCACACCATCGGTTTATTTCTCCCAGTTGTGCACACCATCGGTTTATTTCTCCCAGTTGTGCACACCATCGGTTTATTTCTCCCAGTTGTGCACACCATCGGTTTATTTCTCCCAGTTGTGCACACCATCGGTTTATTTCTTCCAATTGTGCACACCTTCGGTTTATTTCTTCCAATTGTGCACACCATCGGTTTACGTCTTCCCGTTGTGCACATCATCGGTTTATTGTCATTCAGGAAACCCAGTTTGGGTAAAAAAAATAAAAAATGTAATAAGCTGTGGAAGCATATTGTGGTTTTAGTGTTCAGAGTTCAGTCACTATGATTTTCTTGTGAGTTACTCAGACAAATTATATAGCAGCTTTGAAGGGAGATCTGTACTTTTCAACAGTGGTCAGTGTCTATATTTATCTTCATGTCACTTTGTAACCCTTCCCTGTCTGATGCCAGTGCGCACTGCCTGCCGCTCCCGACATACTGTATGTATATAAATCTGTATACCAAAGAATGTCCAGGAACCTATATATTTTTTTTTAGTTAGTTGTCAGTAATACATCATATAGGAACAAATAAATCTGTGCCTGGTGTTTAACCCCTTCACGCCTAAGTTTAAAACAAATGTTAATGCCTGAGCACAATTTAGCAACTTTGACATGTACAAAGGCGGATCCAGAGTCTAGTCTCGGCAGGGGCACTGCCAGAATATAGGGTGTTGCTTACAGAACTGTATTTAGCGTATCGTACAGTCCTTACAGTTGTACAGTATTTATTGTATCGCCGCCATTACTAGTAAACAATAAATAAATAAAAATGCCATAAATATATTTCCCATTGTTTGTAGACGTTATAAGTTTTGTGCAAACCAATCAATATACGCTTATTGGGATTTTTTTAAACAAAAACATGTAGCAGAATACAAATTGGTCTAAACCAATGAAGACTTTTTTTATAGCAAAAATCTAAAAATATATATATATATATATTTTTTTTTAATTGTCGCTCTTTTTCTGCAAAACATAAAAACCGCAGAGGTGATCAAATACCACCAAAATTAAGCTCTATTTGTGGGAAAAAAAGGACATCAATTTTATTTGGGAACAGCGTCGCACGACCGCGCAATTGTCAATCAGTTATAGTAACGCAGTGCCGTATCGCAAAAAATGGCCTGGTAATAAGGGGGGTAAACCTTTCCTGAGCTGAAGGGGTTAAGATTGAACAAGTCAAGACTAAAAAGGAATTTTTTTTTCATACATAATGGCACACAAGTATTTTGCGATTTGACACATGACAATCATCATTCATTCTTTTACTCACTTTTTAGTCAAATATTTTGGTGCTCTGGTGGGGGGAGGAGCTCTCATGCAGGAGAGCAATGGAGTGGCGATGGATCCAGTAATTGCACGGTCCACACACACACACAGCCTTCTTCTTCTTATATTCACGCCGCTCCCTGTACTGCAAAGTGGAGAAGATGGAGGGAGGAGGTGGGTGGAGCCAACACTCACTCAGGGCAGGGGCGGAGCCGGGCCGGCCCTACCATGGGACCCGATGGTACCACGGTCCCAGGCGGCACTTTCAGGGGAGCGGCAAATCAGTGTTCAAACTGCTGCCTAAAAATCTCTCTGTGTTTTGAGCCAAGCTCAGCAATGGGCAGCGGCGGGTGTCCTGTGATTGGCCGAGCAGGTTATGTGGGAGGGACGGACAGCAGACATGAGGCTTGTGATTCGCCTGGAGGAGCGGAGGAGCTGGACTGTGGGTAATCGCGCCAGCCCTGCATGCTCCCCGAGTCCTAACTAGCCCTGTGTCACAGGAGACCTGAGGTCTGTCTCTCATCTCCCTGTCAGCTGCCCGCGGCCCCCCCTCTCTCTATCAGCCGCCCCCCCCCTCCTGAGGTCTGTCTCTCATCTCCCTGTCAGCTGCCCGCGGCCCCCCCTCTCTCTATCAGCCGCCCCCCCCTCCTGAGGTCTGTCTCTTATCTCCCTGTCAGCTGCCCGCAGCCCCCCCTCTCTCTATCAGCCCCCCCCCTCCTTAGGTCTGTCTCTCTCATCTCCCTGTCAGCTGCCCGCGGCCCCCCCTCTCTCTATCAGCCGCCCCCCCCCTCCTGAGGTCTGTCTCATCTCCCTGTCAGCTGCCCGTGGCCCCCCTCTCTCTATCAGCCGCCCCCCCCTCCTGAGGTCTGTCTCTCTCATCTCCCTGTCAGCTGCCCGCGGCCCCCCCCTCTCTCTATCAGCCGCCCCCCCTCCTTAGGTCTGTCTCTCATCTCCCTGTCAGCTGCCCGCGGCCCCCCTCTCTCTATCAGCCGCCCCCCCTCCTTAGGTCTGTCTCTCATCTCCCTGTCAGCTGCCCGCAGCCCCCCCTCTCTCTATCGCCCCCCCCCTCCTTAGGTCTGTCTCTCATCTCCCTGTCAGCTGCCTGCGGCCCCCCCTCTCTCTATCAGCCGCCCCCCCTCCTTAGGTCTGTCTCTCATCTCCCTGTCAGCTGCCCGCGGCCCCCCTCTCTCTATCAGCCGCCCCCCCCTCCTTAGGTCTGTCTCTCTCATCTCCCTGTCAGCTGCCCGCGGCCCCCCTCTCTCTATCAGCCGCCCCCCCCTCCTTAGGTCTGTCTCTCATCTCCCTGTCAGCTGCCCACGGCCCCCCTCTCTCTATCAGCCGCCCCCCCTCCTGAGGTCTGTCTCTCTCATCTCCCTGTCAGCTGCCCGCAGCCCCCCCTCTCTCTATCAGCTGCCCCCCCCTCCTGAGGTCTGTCTCTCATCTCCCTGTCAGCTGCCCACGGCCCCCCCTCTCTCTATCAGCCGCCCCCCCCCCTCCTGAGGTCTGTCTCTCTCATCTCCCTGTCAGCTGCCCGCGGCCCCCCTCTCTCTATCAGCCGCCCCCCCCCCCCCTCCTTAGGTCTGTCTCTCTCATCTCCCTGTCAGCTGCCCGCGGCCCCCCTCTCTCTATCAGCCGCCCCCCCCTCCTTAGGTCTGTCTCTCTCATCTCCCTGTCAGAGAGAGGGGGGCCGCGGGCAGCTGACAGGGAGATGAGAGAGACAGACCTAAGGAGGGGGGGGCGGCTGATAGAGAGAGGGGGGGCCGCGGGCAGCTATCAGCCGCCCCCCCCCCTCCTTAGGTCTGTCTCTTATCTCCCTGTCAGCTGCCCGCGGCCCCCCTCTCTCTATCAGCCCCCCCCTCCTGAGGTCTGTCTCTCTCATCTCCCTGTCAGCTGCCTGCGGCCCCCCCTCTCTCTATCAGCCGCCCCCCTCCTGAGGTCTGTCTCTCTCATCTCCCTGTCAGCTGCCCGCGGCCCCCCCTCTCTCTATCAGCCGCCCCCCCTCCTGAGGTCTGTCTCTCTCATCTCCCTGTCAGCTGCCCGCGGCCCCCCCCTCTATCAGCCGCCCCCCCTCCTGAGGTCTGTCTCTCTCATCTCCCTGTCAGCTGCCAGCGGCCCCCCCTCTCTCTATCAGCTGCCCCCCCTCCTGAGGTCTGTCTCTCTCATCTCCCTGTCAGCTGCCCGCGGCCCCCCCTCTCTCTATCAGCCGCCCCCCCTCCTGAGGTCTGTCTCTCTCATCTCCCTGTCAGCTGCCCGCGGCCCCCCCCTCTATCAGCCGCCCCCCTCCTGAGGTCTGTCTCTCTCATCTCCCTGTCAGCTGCCAGCGGCCCCCCTCTCTCTATCAGCCGCCCCCCCTCCTGAGGTCTGTCTCTCTCATCTCCCTGTCAGCTGCCCGCGGCCCCCCTCTCTCTATCAGCCGCCCCCCCTTTTGAGGTCTGTCTCTCTCATCTCCCTGTCAGCCGCCCACTGCCCCACCTCCTCTCTATCAGCCGCCCCCCTCCTTAGGTCTGTCTCTCTCATCTCCCTGTCAGCTGCCCATGGCCCCCCCTCCTCTCTATCAGCCACCCCCTCTTCTGAGGTCCGTCTCTCTCATCTGCTCTGTCAGCCGCCCCCTTCCTCTCTATCAGCCACCCCCCTCCTCTCTATCATCCGCCCCCCTCCTGAGGTCCGTCTCTCTCATCTGCCCTGTCAGCCACCCGCGGCCCCCCTCCTCTCTATCAGCCACCCCCCTCCTCACCCCCCCTCCTGAGGTCCGTCTCTCTCATCTGCTCTGTCAGCCGCCCCCCCTCCTCTCTATCAGCCCCCTTTCCTCTCTATCAGCCGCCCCCCTCTTCCTCTCTATCAGCCCCCCCCCTCTTCCTCTCTATCAGCCACCCCCCTCCTCCTCTCTGTCAGACCCCCCTCCTCCTCTCTGTCAGACCCCCCTCCTCCTCTCTGTGAGACCCCCCTCCTCCTCTCTGTCAGACCCCCCTCCTCCTCTCTGTCAGACCCCCCTCCTCCTCTCTGTCAGACGTGTGGCAGGTGACGTCATGGCAAGGGACAATCCGCTACGTGTGGCAGGTGATGTCGTGGCAAGTGACAATCTGCAATGTGTGGCATCGTGGCAAGTGACCAGCCGCAATTTGTGGCAGATGGCATTGTGGCAAGTGACAATTCGCAACAAGTGACAATCTACATCTGGTGGCAGGTGACGCGGGAAGTGACACACTCGGGGCTCCCACTTATTCTGCATTATGGTGATTCGAACTATTTTATTTTATATAACAATAGAAATAATGCACTTCAATCATTTTTTTCCGATTCGGCACGGCATCGATTTAACTGACAATTGCGCGGTCGTGTGACGTTGTACCTAAACAAATAGAGCTTTCTTTTGGTGGTATTTGATAACTTATGCGGTTTTTATTTTTTGTGCTATAAACAAAAATAGCGACAACTTTGAAAATTGTTTTTATTTTAACTTTTGCTATAATAAACATCCAAAAAAATAAAAATTTCTTCATCAGTTTAGGTCGATATGTATTCTTCTACATATGTTTGGTAAAAAAAAAAAAACGCAATAAGTGTATATTGATTAGTTTGCACAAAAGTTATTGCGTCTACCAAATAGAGGATAGATTTATGGCATTTTTATTATTATTATATATTTTTTTACTAGTAATGGCGGTGATCTGCGATTTTTAGCGAAACTGTGACATTGCGGTGGACAGATTGGACACTTGACACAGTTTTGGGACCAGTGACATTTATACAGCGATCTGTGCTATAAAAATGCACTGATTACTGTGTAAATGTCACTGTCAGGAAAGGGGTTAAATGTGTTCCCTGGGAGGTGTTTCTAACTGGGGGGATGGGGACTGACTGGAGGAGGAGAGAGATCTCTGTTCCTAATCACTAGGAACAGCAGATCTGTCTCTCCTCCCCTGTCAGAATGGGGATCTGTCTGTTTACATTGACAGATCCCCGTTCTGGCTCTATGGAGCGATCGCGGGTGGCCAGCTGACATCTCGGCCAACGGCCACGCACAGGTCCTTTTATACTCCTATATACATGTATAGAGCCATGACAGGTCCATTTTGGTTATCATGATATAAAATAATGAATATGGGGGCATTTTGGTGGGCGTGATTTTTCTTTTGGGGGGGGGGGGGCAGCATTTCATTCTTGGTACCAGGCAGCACAATGTCTTGGGCCGGCACTGGGCGGAGGCCTGTAGTGTGGACAAGATGGGGGGGAGGAGGTGCCGGTGGGTGGGGCCAACACACTTAGGGGCGGAGAAGGAAGAATGCTGGCGCTCTACCCCTGACTGTGCTGTGAACGCTGGACATTTGCAGTTAGTGTTAATAGCAACACATCAGAACTTTAAAACCTTAGGTGTCACTGTCACAGACACTCCCAAAGCCAAACACCTGCACTGTTCCCCTGTTTGAGCCGGCGCCTCCGCGCCAGTGTCACGTCGCCTCTGAGACTCCAAGTCCGACGTCACGGGACTCACTGACGTGACGTCACTCGTTGCTAGATGCCAAGCGGCTCCGGCACTAGCAACGAGTGCAGGGAAGAGGCTCCACCCACCACCTCCTCCCTGGTCAGTACGGCACTACGGCGTAATTACACATATTAGACGAGTCTCTCTCTCTGCGCCGCTGATCGGCTGATGTGAGACAGAGAGAGAGAGACTCAGGCAGAGCAACAGAGCAAGGCAGAGCAAATGACATTGTCAGTGTGATATTTTCGGGGGGGGGCAATTGCCCTGTTGCCCCCCCCCCCTGGATCCGCCCCTGCAGACATGTGTTAGTAAAACCGTACATATCATTACTACTTTGTGCATCCAGGTGGATTATACCTTGTTTTTTTCAGGACAAATTGGGCTTTCACCTGGTGGTAAATGGTAATGGATATCTACAGATTATTATTATCAAAGGAAAACTAGCCCACAATTGCACAATTGTAAAAAAAAAAAAAAAAAAATTTAAATGTAGCTGTATATTTCTTGCTACTACCATAACCTGCCACCAAAGAACAACCTAAAATAAATTCTCCTGCTCCCAATGATCGCAGCGATACCACATATGTTAGTTGTTTTTTGTACACGTAGTACAGCCCAAAAACAATAGTGTGCTTCATATTAAGTCTCAACCAACCCCTTTCTTTTAATATATATATTTATAACAGGGATGGAGATAAAGTCCCAACCCCCTTTTACCTTTTTTCTTTTTTTTGTGGACTGACCTAGTTGAAATCTATATTCAGGTGTTTTTTTTCCATTGTTTTTTTGTTTCATTTTTTTTTACACACAGTTGTTTGTTTCTCTCTCTGCAATGAGAGAGAGAGAGATACAATGTATCTTCTCTCATTCGCAGAGAGAGAAACACAGGGGCGGGCTTCACAGTGATTGATCACTGGAATAGTGAATCAGAGGCTATCACATCGATCAGGGGACCCGAGAGTTCCCGGTCCCGATTGCTAGTACAGGACCTGGGGCTCCCAGTGAGACACCTGGTCTCTGTGCTGGGATCACGCTCCCAGCACAAAGAGAGATATGCATTTATGCGGCCCAACGGGAAAAAAAAAAAAAAGTCCAGTGTCCAAATCATTTGGTGGAGAGGGGGGATTATGGTGTGGAGGTTGTTTTTTAAGAGCTGGGCTTGGCCCCTTAGTTCCAGTGAAGTGAACTCTTAAGGCGTCAGCATACCAAGACATTTTGGACAATTTCATGCTCAGAACTTTGTGGGAGGAGTTTGGGGACGGCCCCTTCATGCTCCAACATGACTGCGCACCAGTGCACAAAGCAAGGTCCATAAAGACACATAAGAGCGAGTTTGGGGTGGAGGAACTTAACTGGCCTGCACAGAGTCCTGGCCTCAACCCGACAGAACACCTTTGGGATGAATTTGAGTGGAGACTGCGAGCCAGGCCTTATTGTCCACATCATTGCCTGACCTCACAAATGCGCTTCTAGAAGAATGGTCAAACATTCCCATAGACACTCCTAAACCTTGTGGACGGCCTTTACAGAAGAGTTGAAGCTGTTATTGCTGCAAAGGGTGGGCCAACTCAATACTGAACCCTACGGACTAAGACTGGGATGCCATTAAAGTTCATGTGCGTGGCGTCTCAATACTTTTGGTAATATAGTGTATATACACCGCCAAGTGAGATCACCACCACCAATTACAATGGCCTCCTTTCAGATGATGAGACCCCACATTATAGGTGGTCTCAAATAAGCATGTATATCAGCCATTCACAGTTTCAGAGATCACATGGAAAGCCACAGCAGCATATATCAAAAGGTACTTTAGGAGTCTCACAAATACACCACCAAAGGTCATGTAATGCACCACTACTCCGTTCAGTATGTTTGTAGCATGTAAAAACAAAACAAAAGGGACATACCATAGTGTAAAATCGCAGTTCTATTCAGCCAAATTCAAGATAAAATGCTTACATAAGTGTAAATGTAACACGCATGTAAACCACCACCATCTTCAGCTCCTCATGGGGAGAGTAGTGACATCAGCACAAGCGCCATGGCAACGCGTTTTAACCAATAGGCCGTTACTATTTTGATAAACAGCGCAACAATGGCCAAAAGTATGTGGAGCCCCACTAAATGTTTGAGTTCAAATGTTTCCAGTCAAGAGTACTTAACACTATGTTGTACATCATACAAAGACATTTTAGGCAATTGTGCGCTTTCAACCTTGTGCCAACAGTTTGGTGAAGACCCTTTTCTGTTCCAGAATGACTGTAGGGCCGCCATCAGGGGGGTACAGGCAGTACACCTGTAAGGGGCCCGAATTGCTAACCCCCCCCCCCCTTTTTTATATAAAAATCTTTTTTTTTATAATTTTTTTTTTGTAAGGGACCCAAAGGTCCCCAGAGGCCCGGAGGACCCCAGGGCCCCGGATGGCAACCCCTCCCTTTTTTTATTTTCGTCAGCACCCAAAGCCCCCCCCCCGACTTCAACAATTAGCGGCGGCAGCACCACCCCACTTCTCAATTCTCATCAGCCCCCCCCCCCCCGCTTCTCAATTTGCGGTGGCAGCACCCCCCAGTTCTCCTCTGCCCCAGGGGACCAATGCCTGAAGCTGTGTAAGGGTCCTGGCGGCCCTGCCCCTGTGTACAAGTTCAGCTAAATAAAGAAAAGGTTTGACGAGTTTGGTGTGAAAGAACTCAAGTGTACTGCACAGAGCCCTGACCTCAACCCTACTGAACAGCTTTGTGATGAATTGCCATGTCCTTTGTAAGCCTGGTCTTCAAAATCAGCACCTGACCTCTCAAATGGACCAAATTCCCACAAACACCCTCTAAAATCTTGTTGATAGCCTTCCCAAAATAATGGAGGATGCTATAGCCACAGGCGATGGGAGGGGCCCCGTATTATTGGCCATGGTTTTGGAATGGAATGTCCAACAAACTCATAGGAATACTAAATCACACAAAGATATTTTAGGCAACTATGTACTTCCAACCTTGTGCCAACAGTTTGGGCGTGACATTTTTCTGTTCCAGCATGACTGTGCCCTGTGTATAAATCCATAAAGACATGGTTTGACCAGCTTTTTGTGGAGAAACTCGAATGTCCTGCACAGAGTCCTGACTTAAATCCTACTGAACTCCTTCAGGATAAATTGGAATGCCGATCGTGAGCCAGATCTTCTCCTCTAACATCGGTACCTGACCTCACAAATGGTAACACTATTTATTATTATTATTATTATTATAATACAGGATTTATATAGCGCCAACAGTTTACGCAGCGCTTAAACTCTCTATTTCCCACAGACCCCCTCCCCCAAAATCGTATAGGGTTCCTTTTCAGAAGAGACTTTTAGCTACAAAGAGAGCAACTGAGTTCAAATGTGTTCAGTCAAAAGTCCTTAATACTGATACATAAAAGACATTGTAGACAATTGTGCTCTTCCAACTTTGTGGTAGCAGTTTGATGGAGACCCTTTTCTGTTCCAGCATGACTGTGCCCCTGTGTGCAAAGCCAGCCCCATAAAGACATGGATGATGTCATGCTTAACCCTTAAAGCAGGTGGTCAGATACTATAGCTGGCTTCTGTGTTCTTTAGCTATAGCGGCCCCTTTCCCATAAGACATGCAGGCATACATGTACTCGGTTGCCCCCAGGTCTTAAACACAATGTTACAAGTGCCTGGCTACCACGCTGGGGCAGGCGCAAATTGAGCAAAGCAAACATGTACTTGCGGTTGGCACACAGGCAGAGTGGTTCAATGACAGTCCAGGTACAAGGCAGACAAGGTTCAGAATAGTCAGGGTCAATCCATAGTCAAAAGGCAGGCAGCGTTCAGCGAATAGTCGATATCCGATCTGTGGTCATAAATAAGGGAATGCAAACAGCAGAGCAGGATAGACAGACAGAGAGCTTGAGCACATATTAAACACGCTATAACAAGCATACGACTGCAGGCTTGGCCGGGATAAAATCAGGTTTGGCCTCCACCCAAAAAATGGCCATATTAATATCCTTGTAGGTGGAAAGACAGGCAGGGATGCATCATAGCCAAAACCAGGATGCTGGAATGAGGCCAGCAGCTGTCAAAGAACAGGAGTGTTTACACGCTCCGGACAGATGAACAGTTTGTGGTGGAGGAACTCAAGTGTCCTCAACCCTACTGAACACTTTTGGGATGGATTGGAACGTCCTTTGTGAGCCAGGTGTTCCAAATCAGCACCTGACCTTGCAGATGGGACCGAATTCCTACAGACACCCTCCAAGAGTGGAGGATGTTATAGCCACAAACCTTGGCTGATGACTTCTTTCTGGTTCGCTTGTTGGTTTCCCAGTGCATCCTGGGATATCTCATACCTGTAATACCTCCAAAATAAAGCAAAACTAAAGCTGAATAAAAGCCTCTCAATAGCTGCAGGTGCTGATAGCGAGCTTTGTCATAGACAAGTGTATATGTGTGTTGATTTTCTAGTTGTTTTAAAGGGGCCCAGTAGTACCCCCACTCAGCAGATCCCCAGCTCATTACTATCCCATTGTTCAGCAGATCTATGGCTCATTGGTACCCTCAATCAGCAGATCCCCTGCTCAGTAGTACTCCCAGCTCTGCTGATGCCCCACTCAGTAGTAACCTCCAGCTCTGCTAATCCCCCACTCAGTAGTAGCCCCCAGCTCTGCTAATGCCCCACTCAGTAGTAGCCCCCAGCTCTGCTGATCCCCCACTCAGTAGTAGCCCCCAGCTCTGCTGATCCTCTGGTTTTCTTATCTTCCTCTCTCTCTGGTCCCTGCTCACCTTCCGCTATATTACTCTCATGCTGCTCACCATATGTGACATTGCTAGTTCCTCCTGCTCCAGTCCCCCAGCTCTGTTGATCCTCTGCCGCTCGGTCCTCTCTCTCTCCGGTCCCCTCTCAGCTTCCGCTCTAGTTGCACACCACGTGTCATCTGCAAGTTGCTCCTTTCCAGTGCAGACCCCGCTCACCTTCCTGGTGCGCCACACTGCACACCAGATGTGACGTCTCCGCCAGACACTTCCAGAATATATGGACATGAACCGGAAGTTGACTGCTGATAACATCTTTCCGGGTTCACTCTTTTGTTCCCCAGTGCATCCTGGGATATCTCATACCTGCAATCCCTCCAAAACAAAGTGAAGCCAATGCTGAATAAAAGCCTCTCAATAGCTGCAGTTCTATGGAGGCTTTGAAGACACTTTGAACCACCAAGAAAGCAACATGGGGGATCAAAATAAAACATGTTCTATTTCCAAACTCCGACGGACTCCGACGGAAAAAAAATTCCGATGGGGCCCACACACGATCGGAAGTTCCGATGAAATAATTCCGTCTGACTTTTTTCATCGGAAATTCCTATCGTGTGTACAAGGCATTACAGTGCCACACAAAGCCCTGAAGTCAGGAATACTATAAAACAAGAACGGCGCTCGGTATTTGTGTACTGCTATGGTTTCTTAGGAGCAAGCTAGAAGACGGCATATCCTATCATCTTGGGTATTTTTGTAAGTACGGCCATTCTGCTTCTTCTTTTAAAAAAAAGACCTTTTGAATATTTTAATCCTTGCAGGCCGTGACCAGTTCTCTTTAAATAATGATAAAGCGAGCTACACCAGCGCCAGATCCCATGAAAAAATGATAAAGTAACTAAAGAATATTGGAATCAGATATCTGTCATTTACAGGAGCATAAATGCTTTAATTCATCCCATGTCTTATAAATAATTACAGTTCAAAGACTCGCGTGTGACGAGGCATAAATTATTGGTGTAGGCATTTATTAGGAAGGCGTCGCAATGCAGAGTGACACAAGCGACTGGTGAATCGGGGCGTTGCATTCGGCATACGGGGGGGGCGGTGGGGGGGGAAGTTTTGAGGTGGGCAGGTGATTAATCACTGGGCTGCCTTGGGAGGGAATGAACGAACATGTCATTAAACCGCGGTGGCAGCCATTAACCCCGTCATATTAAACCTTCATGTTCACATCGATCAGTCCATTGCCAAAAGACCGAGACCTCTCTTATTGATATTCATTCATTCCGATACGCCCCTCAAAGACGTCAACTGAGCAAAAAGACATTGTGATGGGAAATCCTTGTTTCCTGTTATTGAACCACCTCGGCTCTCCCCCCCTGTATAACCCTGATGGAGGATCCGAGCAATATTTCATCTCAGCAACTGATCTGGGTTTTGACACACACAGTTCATTACTGTATGTGTCAAACACATACAGTAATGAACTGTGTGAAAAAAGTGTCCAACTGCCTCTAAATGTGCGTTTAACAGCGTCCCGTGTACATGGGGCCTAAAAAGAAAAAAAGAAAAATGGAACTGAACTTTTTAGCTTTAATTTCATACGCGGGGCTAATGAACAAATTGGCGGAGATGTAACATGCCAAGTTGTGGATTGTCCACTTGCCATGTCACCTGGCCACGTCACCTGCCACAAGTTGTGGATTGTCCACTTGCCATGTCACTTGGCCACGTCACCTGCCACAAGTTGTGGATTGTCCACAATGCAATGCAAGCAATTACAGTTTTTTTTTTTTTTTTTATGGTTTTTCATCATTTGCCATCATTTTTGAGATATCTAATGTAAAAAAATAGGTCACCTTTAAAAACGCTTATAAACGACCCCTGCCACGTCACCTGGCCACATCACCTGCCACAAGTTGTGGATTGTCCACTTGCCATGTCACCTGGCCATGTCACCTGCCACGTCACCTGCCACAAGTTGTGGATTGTCCACTTGCCATGTCACCTGGCCATGTCACCTGCCACGTCACCTGCCACAAGTTGTGGATTGTCCACTTGCCATGTCACCTGGCCATGTCACCTGCCACGTCACCTGCCACAAGTTGTGGATTGTCCACTTGCCACGTCACCTGGCCACGTCACCTGCCACGTCACCTGGCCACGTCACCTGGCCACGTCACCTGCCACAAGTTGTGGATTGTCCACTTGCCATGTCACCTGGCCATGTCACCTGCCACGTCACCTGCCACAAGTTGTGGATTGTCCACTTGCCACGTCACCTGGCCACGTCACCTGCCACGTCACCTGGCCACGTCACCTGGCCACGTCACCTGCCACAAGTTGTGGATTGTCCACTTGCCACGTCACCTGGCCACATCACCTGCCACAAGTTGTGAATTGTCCACTTGCCACGTCACCTGGCCACGTCACCTGGCCATATCACCTGCCACAAGTTGTGGATTGTCCACTTGCCACAACTTGTGCATTGTCCACTTGCCACGTCACCTGCCACAAGTTGTGGATTGTCCACAATGCAATGCAAGCAATTACAGTTTTTTTTTTTTTTTTTTTTATGGTTTTTCATCATTTGCCATCATTTTTGAGATTTGTAATGTAAAAAAAAATAGGTCACCTTTAAAAACGCTTATAAACGAAAACGCGGCTAAACGCCGGTACCGTGTTTCAGACGCAAAACGTGGCTAAACGCGGCTAAACTTGGAAATCTTTGGCGTCTGAACTAATTTTTTTGCTTTCAGAAAAACGAGGTTAAACGTAACTGCATATAAACGGCAATAAACGAGACTGTACATGGTCACATAGGATAACATTGAACGAGCTCAGGGGCAGCTGAAAAAAGTGTCCAACTGCCTCTGAATGCGCGTGTAACAGGGGCCTAAGAAGAAAAAAAGAAAAATGGAACTGAACTTTTTAGCTTTAATTTCATACGCTGGGCTAATGAACAAATTGGCGGAGATGTAACATTTAGCGGTGTCATTATACAGCATTTGGTGTTAAAGTGTATCGCTAAGTACGGAACGCCGTCCCGTCCCGAAATAGTAACAATCCAACAGCACTGGAACACCTGTCAGCAACCGTTCCCGAAAAGCATTTTGCCAAATTGCAACATTCTTTCACTGCAATTAAAATGTTCGTCGGGTTTAGACACTCCGCAGCAAACGTTCCGTGGTCTGTAAGCTGCTTTTTCTTATCTATTATCACAAAGTAGATCAGATCAAATCGCTCTTCACTCCTGTATGAGGCCACCGGAGGCTGGCGAGCATTCACCGAGTCACCGGAATAAAGCAAGACACTTTTTATTTGTTATTTTTTTAAATATCTTTATTGAATCAAAGTACCATAATAAACATCTCCAATTGGAAGAACATTAACATACAGTGGGTCCGGAAAGTATTCAGACCGCCTTAAATTTTTCACTCTTTGTTATATTGCAGTCATTTGCTAAAATCATTTAAGTTCATTTTTTTTCCTCATTAATGTACACACAGCACCCCATATTGTACACACAGCACCCCATATTGACAGAAAAACACAGAATTGTTGACATTTTTGCAGATTTATTAAAAAAGAAAAACTGAAATATCACATGCTCCTAAGTATTCAGACCCTTTGCTCAGTATTTAGTATTTGTACCCTTTTGATGAGTCTTTTTGGGAAAGATGCAACAAGTTTTTCACACCTGGATTTGGGGATCCTCTGCCATTCCTCCTTGCAGATCCTCTCCAGTTCTGTCAGGTTGGATGGTAAACGTTGGTGGACGGCCATTTTTAGGTCTCTCCAGAGATGCTCAGTTGGGTGTAAGTCAGGGCTCTGGCTGGGCCATTCAAGAACAGTCACGGAGTTGTTGTGAAGCCGCTCCTTCATTATTTTAGCCGTGTGCTTAGGGTCATTGTCTTGTTGGAAGGTAAACCTTCGGCCCAGTCTGAGGTCCTGAGCACTCTGGAGAAGGTTTTCCTCCAGGATATCCCTGTACCTGGCCGCATTCATCTTTCCCTCGATTACAACCAGTCGTCCTGTCCCTGCAGCTGAAAAACACCCCCACAGCATGATGCTGCCACCACCATGCTTCACTGTTGGGACTGTATTGGACAGGTGATGAGCAGTGCCTGGTTAGTGCCAATTAGCTGGAACCTGGCCCTGGTTGGATGGACGTTGCTTCTGACATTCCAGATATTGACTATTTGTAGTTTATGAGTTAATATCCTATTGTTTTATCTTTTAGACATGATCTTTATCCCTCCCCTGTTCTGTATTCAATACAGATTACTAATAATAATATTTACAGTAAGATTTAAAGAAATCTGTTAAACAATAAGTTATGCATTTTTATGTGACTTACTGTTCAGACATGAACTGTGCTCTAATTTAAGTATTTGTGTGAGAAGTTTTCTCTCTTTACTCAACATTATCTATTTTTATTGTAAAATAAGTACTAATAACATGTACTGTACAAAAAACGCTGGCGCAAGGTGTATCTGCAGAAGAGGGACTTAAGTACTCTCCCAGCAACCAGCATCAGGTGGAGACTGATTAATAGGATCTGCTGGCTGCTGAGAGACACCCGCTGGTGGACAATGGAATTACAACTTTCAGCTCTGGTAAGCACAGTGCCACCAGCAGGTGACCCAAGTCCTCACGGTAGTGACGAGTGGAAAATGAAGAGAAGGAGGAGTAGCACGCTCTGGAGAGGAGGCGGTGGTGGTCAGAGACAGAGGTTCTATCAGATTGGTGAAAGGGTGGCTGTATGGGTTGCCCTTCTAAGCAGCAGGATCTCTATATTAGGGCCCCCCTGCATAAAGGAACCCTCCTAGGGATCGGGCTTGGACCACAGTGTGTGAGGCCTCATGAGTAGATTCCCTCCATGCCTTGAGGCTGCAGAGTAAAGTGTATTGTGTAATGTTTGTAATAGAGCTGGTGGAGAAGAGAATCAGCGCTCAACGCAGTATTTCCCAAAACGTCTCTAGTCCTTCCCAAGACAGGTGAAAAGACGTTATCCTTTTGGTTTGGGGCCCTGTGAAGTAAACTGGCCTCTGGCCATGAGGGGACGCTACTCACCCATGAAAGTAATTATTTCAAATTTACAGAATGCAATCCCCCCCCCTCCGCCACGAACATGCTCTACTGATTACAGTGGCGTAACCCGCAAATATTAGTGGATTTATTGGTTACAGGACTTAAAAAAATAAAAACAATTCCATCTGGTTTTGCATTCTTTCATTTCAACAGTATTTAAAAAAAAAAAAAAGAAAATCACAGGGAGGTCTTTGAAAATGGCAGCATGAAGAAACATGAAGCATCGCGGTTGGCGAGATGACTTCAGAGGTGACTGCCAGCGAGAAGAAATATTTGCAGCGTTCTGCTAAATAAATATTCATCCCGCCTTTCTTTTTTCTTTTTTTCCAGAAGCGAAGATGATTTTATATCGCAATAATAATTGCCCGTGCTTTGTACGAACAGATTGCAGATCTTGGAGCAGATAGCGAAATTCACTCATCATAAATTATTTTGCTAACTTGAATGCTGTTTTAATTTGGTCACATTTAGCCGAGACAAGTCGGGAAGTCTTAGTTAAATCCAACTGTTCCATTGTGAGCGCGGATGGCGAGACGTTTTATCATACGCTGGGTTAGATAATGGCTGCGAAGCCGGTTATAATCTGCTCTGCTATTTAGCTGAAGATTCTTCTTTATCTTGGAACTTGTTGAGGGAAAGTGCTTATGCCGGTAATAACTCCGCGTGCCAAAGGAAGAGAAGAAAAGTGTAATTGGGCACTTCAGATCTTCTCAAATTGTTTGTTTCCGTCTATCTCAGGCCGCTGAGTAATTGTTCACCAAGGTACAGGAGGCGTTGTGGAGGGGAGTTTGTTGTGACAGGTGAAGAAGAAACTTTACAAGCGTGAACAATATTAATAATCATACAAATTATTCATATAATTATAATTAATAATTATTTTAATAATACACATAGAACATAGTAATAATAATAATTATTATTATTATTGTTATTGTTATAATTATATTCATTTAATATAATAATAATTATTATTATTGTTACAAATATTAAGAAGAAGAAACAACTACAACTACTATTACTACTACTACTACTACTACTACTACTACTACTACTACTACCACACTACTATTAATAATAGAAAGTAGAAGAAGAATATAAAAATTATTATTATTAGTAGTAGTAGTAGTAGTAGTACTATTTACTATTACTACTACTACTACTATTAAACATAATAATACTAATAATAATAATAATAATAGGAAGAGGAAGAACAGAAATGCTAATATTAATATTAGTAGTAGTAGTAGTAGTAGTGGTAGTATTAGTATTACTATTTACTATTACTACTACTTCTACTACTACTACTACTACTACTACTACTACTACTATTAAACATAATAATAATAGTAATAGGAAGAGGAAGAACAGAAATGCTAATATTCATGATAGTAGTAGTAGTAGTAGTAGTAGTAGTAGTAACATAATTTAATAATAATACCAACAACAGAAACACTACTACTACTACTACACTACTAACAATAATAGAAAGTAGAAGAACAGAAATACAATATTATTATTATTAGTAGTAGTAGTAGTAGTAGTAGTAGTAGTAGTAGTAGTTACTACTACTAATAATAATAATGTAGCGCTACCCCCAGTTAAGAGAGCCGCTGATATTGATTTGGGCCCTGCAGTGCACCGCTGTCAACCCCCGGCAATCGGCTCTAACCTCCCGTGGCACAGCTCCAAGGACCTCCAAGGTAGTATTCTCGGGAATACTACCGGTACATCGAGCCACACCAGAAAGGCAGAGGGAGATTAGGGAAGTGAACAAGTGGCTGAAGAGCTGGTGTAGTAAGGAGGGGCTTGGGTTCCTGGAGGACTGGGCCGACTTCTCAGTCGATAACCAGTACTATAGAAGGGACGGACTGCACCTAAATGAGGAGGGTGCAGATCAGTTGGGAATAAGGATGGCCAAAAAGTTAGAGGGGTTTTTAAACTAGGTGACAGGGGGGAGGGTCCAGAGATAGTGAGAGTCAGCGGGGAACATATTCTAAAGGGTAGTATTAGGGGCATTAGTGGTAGGGTAACCAAAGAACATAAACCCAAGGTAAGTATAGTAGCAAGTCCTAGTTGCAATCTGGGAACACCCAAGAGGATAGTATGTGACCGGTCAAATAATATTAATGCATTAAAGTGTCTGTTCACCAACGCCAGAAGTCTGCCAAGCAAAATAGGTGAGTTGGAAGCTCTGGTGCATGAGGAGAGCTATGATGTAATCGGTATTGCTGAAACTTGGCTTCATTCCTCACATGACTGGGCTATTAATATTCCTGGCTATGCACTCTTTCGGAAAGACAGGATAAAAAGGAAGGGTGGAGGGGTCTGTCTCTATGTGAGAAGTGATCTCAAAGCGAGTGTGAAAGAGGACCTGGTGGATGGAGAGTGTGATGAGTCTGAAGCATTATGGGTGGAACTGCATACAGATGTGCGTAGTTCAAAGCTAATCATTGGAGTTTGTTATAGACCACCCAATGTTAATGAGGAGTTAGAGACTCAGCTCCTTGCACAGATGGAAAGGGCTGCAAGGGCTGGGACGGTGATAATAATGGGGGATTTTAACTACCCAGAAATTGACTGGAGTAATGGAACTGCTGGGACAGTTAAAGGGCAAAAATTTATAAACCTATTGCAGGACAATTTTATGGTCCAGTTTATTGAGGCCCCAACTAGGAATGATGCTCTGTTGGACCTGGTAATCTCAAACCATGCAGAGCGTATTACTAATGTTCAGATAAAGGAACACCTGGGTAGCAGTGACCATAACATGATTTCATTTGATGTTAGTTGTAAGCAAAAATCACATACAGGAAAGATAAAAACACTTAATTTCAAGAGAGCAAATTTTCCAAGGATGAGTGCTGCTCTCCAGGACTTAGACTGGGAAGGAATATTGGCATCAATGGGCACAGAACAGAAATGGGAATTCTTCAAAAAGACTGTTTGTGAACTCACTGCAAAGTATATTCCCATGGGCAATAAGTTTAAAAGGCTAAAAATAAAACCTATGTGGCTCACTGCCAAAGTTAAAAAAGCTATAAACTATAAGAAAAGAGCTTTTAAAAAATATAAAAATGAGGGAACACTAGTGTCATTTAAATGTTACAAAGAATATAACAGGATATGTAAAAAGGAAATCAAGGATGCAAAAATTCAAAATGAACGACAGATTGCAAAAGATAGTAGGACAAACCCCAAAAAATTCTTCAAATATATTAATAGTAAAAAGGTCAAGTCTGAGCATGTAGGCCCTTTACAAAATAATCTAGAGTGGGTGACTGGGGACAAAGAGAAGGCTAATTTATTAAATACTTTCTTCAGCTCTGTGTATACAATGGAGCATGGGGGAGTTCATGTCCATAATGGGGGTGGTAGTGACACAGCCCCAAATCCACAATGGCTCAAAAGTGATATGGTCCAGAAATATTTAGATGGAATAAAGGTGGATAAAGCACCTGGACCAGATGGCATACACCCACGGATCCTAAAAGAATTGAGCTCTGTAATTTCAAAGCCATTGTATTTAATTTTTAGGGACTCATTAATGACAGGAATAGTACCACTGGATTGGCGCAGGGCCAATGTGGTGCCTATATTTAAAAAGGGAATTAAGTGTTTACCAAGTAACTATAGACCTGTTAGTTTAACTTCCATAGTTGGGAAAATACTGGAGAGATTAATAAAAGACCACATAGATGAGTTCTTGCTGGAAAAAAACTATTTAAGCAACAGACAGCATGGATTCATGAAAGACAGAAGTTGTCAGACAAACCTGATTTCTTTTTATGAAGAGGTAAGTAAAACCTTGGACAGAGGGGTGGCGGTGGACGTGGTATACTTGGACAGAGGGGTGGCGGTGGACGTGGTATACTTGGATTTTGCAAAAGCGTTCGATACAGTTCCCCACACACGGCTCATGTGCAAGGTAAAGTCTACAGGATTGGAAATATCAGTTTGTAAATGGATAGAAAACTGGCTAAAAGACAGAATTCAGAGAGTCGTGGTTAATGATTCTTACTCTGAATGGTCCAAGGTTATCAGTGGTGTACCCCAAG
Organism: Rana muscosa; assembly: GCA_029206835.1. Lineage (NCBI taxonomy): Eukaryota > Metazoa > Chordata > Amphibia > Anura > Ranidae > Rana > Rana muscosa. The sequence continues at coordinate 243,831,730 of CM055126.1, forward strand.
GTTCAGTGCTGGGACCCTTACTTTTTAATATCTTTATAAATGATATTGGGTCTGAGATCAAAAGTAACATTTCTGTCTTTGCAGATGACACCAAGCTATGCAGTGGAATAACGTCCTTACAGGATGTCGCCAATTTACAAGCCGACCTCAATGCTCTGTCTAATTGGGCGACTATGTGGCAGATGAGGTTTAATGTTGATAAATGTAAAGTTCTGCACTTGGGGGCTAAGAATATGAATGCATCATACATACTAGGGGGAGTACAACTGGGGGGATCCGTAGTGGAGAAGGATCTGGGGGTTTTGGTAGATCATAAGCTCAATAATGGCATGCAATGCGGTTTCCAAAGCGAGCAAAGTCCTTTCTTGTATTAAGAGAGGTATGGTCTCCAGAGAGAGAGATATCATTTTGCCCCCCCTGTACAAATCATTAGTAAGACCTCATCTGGAATATGCAGTTCAGTTTTGGGCCCCAGTTCTCAAAAAGGATATTGGGGAACTGGAGAAAGTGCAGAGAAGGGCAACCAAACTGATAAGAGGCATGGAGGAGCTCAGCTATGAGGAGAGATTAGAGGAACTGAATTTATTCTCTCTTGAGAAGAGGAGATTAAGGGGGGATATGATCAACATGTACAAATACATAAGGGGTCCATATAGTTAACTTGGTGTTCAGTTATTCACTTTACGGTCAACACAAAGGACAAGGGGGCACTCTTTGCGTCTAGAGGAAAAGAGATTTCACCTCCAAATACGGAAAGGTTTTTTCACAGTAAGAGCTGTGAAAATGTGGAATAGACTCCCTGCAGAGGTGGTTCTGGCCAGCTCAGTAGATTGCTTTAAGAAGGGCCGGGATTCTTTCTTAAATGTACATAATATAACTGGGTACTGACATTTATAGGTAAAGTTGATCCAGGGAATATCCGATTGCCTCTCGGGGGATCAGGAAGGAATTTTTTTCCCCTGCTGTAGCAAATTGGATCATGCTCTTCTGGTTTTTTTTTGCCTTCCTCTGGATCAACTGTGGGTATAGAATTGGGTATATGGGATTGTACGATATATGTTTATTTATTTATTTATTTATTTATTTATTTTTTATTTATTTATTTTTTTATTTATTTTTTACGGTTGAACTGGATGGACTTGTGTCTTTTTTCAACCTGACTAACTATGTAACTAACTATGTAACTATGTAACTATGGTGATAGAGGGATAGGACCGCGTGACCGCAACTGTTGGTGACGCAGTCCTATAACAAACATACACAGAATATACTTTAAAACTCCTATTAAAGTAAGCGGAACTGACACCAAATGTACTTTACCCAGATATTTTACTGAGGCTAATGGGCAAGTAATAAACAACAGTATAACAAGTTGCAGATCCCTGCAATAAACAGTAATAAAGATAAACAGAGTAATCAGAATAATAAAGTATTGCTATGCAACTCTAGCGCTGCCCTTTTACAGCTACTTCCCCTCATGGGTAGACTAACACCCAGCAATGTCTACCTATGCAGTCAGGCCTGACTGATCTAAATGGAAGTTCAGTGAAACAATATTCGCTAGCAATCTTTTCGGTGGTGCACTTGAAGAACAACTTTGTAATCCCAACGAATACTAAAGATAAAGGATCTGTCTTTAAACAGCTCTCACCACCCGGACAAGTCCAAATCCGTTTCCTCCATCGATTCGTCTGGGAACAGGAATCCACCGACATCCAAGTCTTCAATCCTTCTGGTGTACTGCAGCAAGGAGGATTAGATGTCTCTAAGGCTCTGCTAGGCTGGCAGAGGGCTCTTTGGAAAGGAGCACACGGCCCAGGCTTCAGGCCTTGTGCACACAGCAGTTCAGCACAGACATCCACTTGCTAGGAGAGGGGTGTCCAAAGAGGCCGACCAAAACTCCGCCTCCCCTTTATAAAGTCTGCCCCAGCAGTCTCTGTTCTGGAGCAATGCACCCTGGGTGCTGCAAGATGTACTGGGAGATGTAGTCTCTCTCTCCTCTGCTTTCACTTCCATAATGTCTCTTTACTCCCTCCCGACTCACCTCTCACCTGGAACTTCTTGTCTCTCTGCATTAAAGGGGAACACCCCGCTACACACCCCCCCCACTTGAACTCTTTGGTCCCCAAAGATAAACTTCAACAAATACTGTTTACCATTTTGGACAATGTCGAGCATGATGTTGGCATAGGGAATTCCCACCAAAACTTTGGGATGGAACTCTCTTGCCCACAGGTCACACTACCATGAGTGGCCTGCCTAACTGTGCCAGAGAGTGAGCTGGGGTTGCCCTCCACCAAATGGATGGTGGAAGGATCAGGTTGTTCAACACTTCTCCTAGCCGTTACAACAGAGTCCTCTGAGCTCGTCCCCATTTGGGGGTAAGTTAGTTTCTTGGGAGGCCTGATGACTCTGCGAGCCCTCTGCTCTCTTGGTGCTTCTGACTCTGGCACCACAGGCTCTTCTTCAGGAGTAAGTTCAGGTAACATTGCTGGTTCTGGAACCTCTGATTCAGAAGTCGACTGACGTATGGAATCTCTAGAGTCCTCCTCTGCGCACGTGTCAGGAACATCTTCCCAGTAATCAGCTGAGGGACTGAAGGGTATGAATTCAGTAGCCTCCGGATTCAGTGTTGCATCTGGGGTATCCCCTCCATTTGGGAGATCTATGGCGGACGTTCCCAGAGGCGAGGGAGGCCACAGCCAGTCCAGTTCTCCACCTTCTTCTGTACTCAATTGGGAGGCCTCCCCATCTTTGGCTCGAGAGGTCTGGGACCGAGTGTTCGGCCTAGGAATATCCAGGATAGAGGCCGGTTCAGGGGAGTCTCTCACGGGAGGTATTCTGACTGCCTCAGCAAGTGGGAGCAGGTGGTTCCGATGCCACGTCTTCAGTGGACCCACCTTTCCTTCTGGCTTTAGTTTGTAGACAGGCAAACCGGGCAACTTCCTACAGACAACATAGGGCTCAGATCTCCACCTGTCGGCAAGCTTGTGTTTTCCAGGGACCCCCAGATTGCGTAGCAGTACTCGGTCCCCGGGCTGCAGATCTTGCACTCGAACCTTCAGATCAAAATTTCTCTTGTTGCGGGCCCCCCTTTGATCCGAAGCCGCCTGGGCTTGTTCATAGGCCACCTGCAAGCTACGTCTAAGTCTGTCCACGTATCCCTTGTGGGATGTAGCTGAGGTATTGTCTATAGAAGTGCCAAAGGCCAGGTCCACAGGTAGCCTTGCTTCTCTCCCAAACATAAGTCGATAAGGGGAGTAGCCAGTGGCGTCACTTGTGGTACAGTTATAGGCATGTACTAGGGCTGATATGTGCTGACTCCAGTGTTGCTTCTTCTCTGTTTCTAAGGTTCCCAACATGTTGAGCAGGGTCCGGTTAAATCTCTCCGGCTGAGCATCTCCTTGTGGGTGGTAAGGCGTGGTTCTGGTCTTCTTTATTCCTAATCAGGGATGAGCCGAACACCCCCCTGTTCGGTTCGCACCAGAACCTGCGAACAGACAAAATGTTCGTGTAAACTTTAGAACCCTATTAAATACAATGGACTCGAACGTTTGAAATCTAAAGTGTTAATTATAAAGGCTAATATGCAAGTTATTGTCCTAAAAAGTGTTTGGGGACCCGGGTCCTGCCCCAGGGGACATGTATCAATGCAAAAAGAAGTTTTAAAAACGGCCGTTTTTTCGGGAGCAGTGATTTTAATAATGCTTAAAATGAAAAAATAAAAGTGAAATATTTCTTTAAATTTCGTACCTGGGGGGTGTGTATGATATGCATGTGAAGTGGCGCATGTTTCCCGTGCTTAGAACTGTCCCTGCAAAAAATGTCATTTTTGAAAGAAAAAATTGCATTTAAAACTGACTCGCGGCTATTAATGAATTGTCGGCTCCCGGCAATACATACAAAAGTCATTGATAAAAAAAAAAAAAAAAGCGTGGGTGTTCCCCAGAATTCAATTACCAGGCCCTTCAGGTCTGGAATGGATATTAAGGGGAACCCCGCCGCAAATTTAAAAAAAAATTGACGTGGGGTTCCCCCAAATATCCATTCCAGGCCCTTCAGATCTGGCATGGATTTTAAGGGGAACTCCACCCCAAATTTTTTAAAAAAATGGCGTGGAGTCCCCCTAAAAATCCATACCAGACCCCTTATCCGAGCACGCAACCTGGCCGGCCGCAGGGGAAAAGGGGGGGACGAGAGAGCGGCCCCCCTCCCTCCTGAACCGTACCAAGCCACATGCCCTCAACATGGGGGGGATGTCCCCATGTTGATGGGGACAAGGGCCTCATCCCCACAACCCTTGCCCGGTGGTTGTGGGGGTCTGCGGGCGGGGGGCTTATCGGAATCTGGAAGACCCCTTTAACAAAGGGGACCCCCAGATCCCGGCCCCCCCCCTATGTGAATTGGTAAGGGGTACGTTGTACCCCTACCATTTCACGAAGAAAGCGTAAAAAAATGTTTAAAAAAACACACAAACACCTTGAAAAAGTCCTTTATTAAAAAAAAAAAAAAAAAAAAGCGGTGAAATCCAGTGTCCCGCGGCGATCCCGATGTCCAGCGCTCTCCTTCATTGGTTGTGCCTGAGCGGACCTGATGGGGAACTCCCTCTCAGTATTTTAAATGTATAGACCCGCCCCTTCTAAAGTTCCCCATCAGGTCCGCTCAGCGGACCAGATGCGGAACATGAGAAGGGGCGGGTCTATACATGTATTACCAAAGTGAGAGCAGTCCCCCATCAGGTCCGCCCCCTCGGTATGTCAGACCCGCCTACGTCATTGGCTTGAGCGGGGAACTTCCTTCACTATGTAAATTTAAATTACATAGTGAAGGAAGTTCCCCGCTCAAGCCAATGACGTAGGCGGGTCCGACATACCGAGGGAGCGGACCTGATGGGGAACTTTAGAAGGGGCGGGTCTATACATTTAAAATACTGAGAGGGAGTTCCCCATCAGGTCCGCTCAGGCACAACCAATGAAAGACAGCGCTGGACATCGGGATCGCCGCGGGACACTGGATTTCACCGCTTTTTTTTTTTTTTTTTTTTTTAATAAAGGACTTTTTCAAGGTGTTTGTGTGTTTTTTTAAACATTTTTTTACGCTTTCTTCGTGAAATGGTAGGGGTACAATGTACCCCTTACCAATTCACATAGGGGGGGCGGGATCTGGGGGTCCCCTTTGTTAAAGGGGTCTTCCAGATTCCGATAAGCCCCCCGCCCGCAGACCCCCACAACCACCGGGCAAGGGTTGTGGGGATGAGGCCCTTGTCCCCATCAACATGGGGACATCCTCCCCATGTTGAGGGCATGTGGCTTGGTACGGTTCAGGAGGGAGGGGGGCCGCTCTCTACCCCCCCCTTTTCCCCTGCGGCCGGCCAGGTTGCGTGCTCGGATAAGGGGTCTGGTATGGATTTTTAGGGGGACTCCGCGCCATTTTTTTTTTACATTTGGGGTGGAGTTCCCCTTAAAATCCATGCCAGATCTGAAGGGCCTGGAATGGATATTTGGGGGAACCCCACGTCAATTTTTTTTTTTAATTTGCGGCAGGGTTCCCCTTAATATCCATTCCAGACCTGAAGGGCCTGGTAATTGAATTCTGGGGAACCCCCACGCTTTTTTTTTTTTTTTTTAACAATGACTTTTGTATGTATTGCCGGGAGCCGACAATTCATTAATAGCCGCCAGTCAGTTTTAAAAGACTTTTTTTCTTTCAAAAATGACATTTTTTGCAGGGACAGTTCTAAGCACGGGAAACATGCGCCACTTTACATGCATATCATACACACCCCCCAGGTACGAAATTTAAAGGAATATTTCACTTTTATTTTTTCATTTTAAGCATTATTAAAATCACTGCTCCCGAAAAAACGGCCGTTTTTAAAACTTCTTTTTGCATTGATACATGTCCCCTGGGGCAGGACCCCGGTCCCCAAACACTTTTTAGGACAATAACTTGCATATTAGCCTTTATAATTAGCACTTTAGATTTCTCCCATAGATTTTTCGAATTTGCCGCGAACACCCCTATTTGTTCGCTGTTCGGCGAACGGGCGAACAGGCAATGTTCGAGTCGAACATGAGTTCGACTCGAACTCGAAGCTCATCCCTGTTCCTAATGAATCCAAAAGTCTTTGGATCAACCGACTCTCAAAGTCCCTTCCTTGATCTGAGTGGAGTCTCTGTGGTAGTCCGTAATGGACAAAATACTTCTCCATAAGTATCTTGGCCACGGTGGATGCCTTCTGGTCTTTGGTTGGGAAAGCTTGAGCATAGCGGGTGAAATGGTCGGTTATTACCAGAACATTCCCCAATCCACTCAGGTCGGGTTCGAGGCAGAGAAAGTCAATGCATACCAGATCCATTGGGCCTTGACTCTGTAAGTGGCCCATTGGGGCAGCTTGATGGGGTAGGGTCTTTCTCTGAATGCATCGTGCACAGGAATGGCAATACTCCTCTACTTCTGCCCTCATGCAGGGCCAATAGAACCGATTTCTGACAAGCTGGAAGGTCCTTTCTGCCCCTAGGTGACCATGATGGTCATGCAGGGCAATTAGTACAGTCTCTCGGTGCTTCTCTGGAAGAAATAACTGCCACTTATCTTCTGAGTCATCAGAGGGGCCCCTTCGGTAGACCACTCCCTGATGTACCTGTAGTCTGTCCAATTCCTTCCTCAACAGGCGAGCCTCCTTTGAGGGGTGATGTAGGAATTTGTTGGGATCCTGATTCTCCAGGGCTTCGAGGACCAATCTCCCCATGGGGTCTTCCAATTGGTCACACCTCAACTCCTTCTTGGACAGTCTCGGTAGGTTGTCTTCCTCCAGTTGAGTTACCCCACAATAGTGTTTGGGGACTCCTACCATGGTAACCCCTATTTCTTCTGCTCTGGGATTTCGTTTTTCCATTCTACCAGTGCGTATGTAAACGAGATCACTGGATCTGGCCTAAAATCCATCACCCATGCTTTGTGGCTCGGAGACAGTAACAATACGAGCTGTTTTATCTCCTCTTCCTTCCATCTTTCCCCCGGGAGTACAATGACTACCGCCGCGGTTGGATCGGCGCCAATCGCTGCGCACCACTGTGACATTGCCAGCGGGTCCATGCTGGTACTTCTGACCGGCTTGATTGCAGCGTGCAACGTACAAGGATCCCGGACTCGAGCCCCCACGTGTAGCGCTACCCCCAGTTAAGAGAGCCGCTGATATTGATTTGGGCCCTGTAGTGCACTGCTGTCAACCCCTGGCAATCGGCTCTAACCTCCCGTGGCACAGCTGGTGATAGAGGGATAGGACCGCGTGACCGCAACTGTTGGTGACGCAGTCCTATAACAAACATACACAGAATATACTTTAAAACTCCTATTAAAGTAAGCGGAACTGACACCAAATGTACTTTACCCAGATATTTTACTGAGGCTAATGGGCAAGTAATAAACAACAGTATAACAAGTTGCAGATCCCTGCAATAAACAGTAATAAAGATAAACAGAGTAATCAGAATAATAAAGTATTGCTATGCAACTCTAGCGCTGCCCTTTTACAGCTACTTCCCCTCATGGGTAGACTAACACCCAGCAATGTCTACCTATGCAGTCAGGCCTGACTGATCTAAATGGAAGTTCAGTGAAACAATATTCGCTAGCAATCTTTTCGGTGGTGCACTTGAAGAACAACTTTGTAATCCCAACGAATAGTAAAGATAAAGGATCTGTCTTTAAACAGCTCTCACCACCTGGACAAGTCCAAATCCGTTTCCTCCATCGATTCGTCTAGGAACAGGAATCCACCGACATCCAAGTCTTCAATCCTTCTGGTGTACTGCAGCAAGGAGGATTAGATGTCTCTAAGGCTCTGCTAGGCTGGCAGAGGGCTCTTTGGAAAGGAGCACACGGCCCGGGCTTCAGGCCTTGTGCACACAGCAGTTCAGCACAGAGATCCTCTTGCTAGGAGAGGGGGGTCCAAAGAGAGCGACCAAAACTCCGCCTCCCCTTTATAAAGTCTGCCCCAGCAGTCTCTGTTCTGGAGCAATGCACCCTGGGTGCTGCAAGATGTACTGGGAGATGTAGTCTCTTTCTCTCCTCTGCTTTCACTTCCATAATGTCTCTTTACTTCCTCCCGACTCACCTCTCACCTGGAACTTCTTGTCTCTCTGCATTAAAGGGGAACACCCCGCTACAATAATAATAATATGAAGAGGAAGAACAGAAATATTATGATTATTATTATTATTAGTAGTAGTAGTAATAGTATTAATAGTAATAGTAAATACTAATACTAATAATAATAATAATATTTTATTTCTGTTCTTCTTCTACTTTCTATTATTGATTATTATTATTATTAGTAGTAGTAGTAGTAGTAGTAGTAGTAATATTATTCATAGTAACAGTAAATGCTACTACTAATACTAATAATAATAATAATAGGAAGAGGAAGAACATAAATTTTATTATTATTATTATTAATAGTATTAGTAGTAGCATTTACTGTTACTATTAATAATATTACTACTACTAATAATAATATTAATAATAATAATCGTAGGAAGAGGAAGAACAGAAATATTATTATTATTATTATTAGTAGTAGTAGTAGTAGTAGTAGTAGTAGTAGTATTTACTATTATTATTACTACTATTAAAAATAATAGTAATACTAATAATAATAATAGGAAGAACAGAAATACTATTATTAATAGTAGTAGTAGTAGTAGTAGTGGTAGTAGTAGTAACAGTAGTAGTAGTAACAGGATTTAATAATAATAATACCAACAACGGAAACACTACTACTACTACACTACTAACAATAATAGAAAGTAGAAGAAGAACAGAAATAAAATATTATTATTAATATTATTATTATTATTAGTAATAGTAGTAGTTTTTACTATTACTATTAATACTATTACTACTACTATTACTACTAATTATAATAATAATAGGAAGAGTAAGAACATAAATATTATTATTATTATTAGCAGTAGTATTAGTAGTAGTAGCATTTACTGTTACTACTATTACTAATAATAATAATCATAGGAAGAGCAGAATTATTAGTAGTAGTAGTAGTAGCAAAAAAAGTGCATTTTAAAATGAAAAAATGTTTTAAAAGAAAATAAATATATCATAAAGTCCCAATAGTAAAATCAGGTGAATCCATGTTGTAGTGCTCTTTAAGACCCCTTTCACACTGGGGCGGTGTAAAGGCGCTTTAGCACTAGAAATAGCGCCTGTAAAGTGCCTGAAAACCGCTTCCCATTCCTTCCAGTGTGTCTTTTCACCCCGGGGCGGTGCACTTGCGTGACGTTCCAAAAAGTCCTGCAAGCAGCATCTTTGGGGCGGGTTAGGAGCGCCGTATTTAGCGCTTTCCCAAAACGCCCCGCCCATTGGAATAAATGGGCATTGCTTTCAGGGGAACATTGCAACCAAAACTCCACCCAGGGGTCATCATGTAAGAAAAATAGAGAACTGCCTCTCCATAGTGTAGTAAAAAGGCTGATCCATTATTTATTAAATAAGTAAATACATTCACACTAAGTATAAAAACGTGCGTGACATCGGCATGAGGCTATAAATAATAATAATAGAAGAACAGAAATACTAATATTAAATAAGGTATTACTTATTTATTAACCACTTCAGCCCCGGACCATTTGGCTGGCCAAAGACCAGGCCACTTTTTGCGATACGGCACTGCGTCGCTTTAAATGACAGTGGCGCGGTCGTGCGACGTGGCTCCCAAACAAAATTGACGTCCTTTTTTTCCCGCAAATAGAGCTTCCTTTTGGTGCTATTTGATCACCTCTGCGGTTTTTATTTTTTGCGCTATAAACAAAAATAGAGCGACAATTTAAAAAAAAAAAAAAACACAATATTTTTTACTTTTTGCTATAATAAATATCCCCAAAAATATATAAAAAAAAATTTTTTCCTCAGTTTAGGCCGATACGTATTCTTCTACATATTTTTGTTTTAAAAAAAAAAATCGCAATAAGCGTTTATTGATTGGTTTGCGCAAAAGTTATAGCTTCTACAAAATAGGGGATAGTTTTATGGCATTTTTATTCTTTTTTTTTTTTTTTACTAGTAACAGCGACGATTTGTGATTTTTTTCGTGACTGCGACATTATGGCGGACACATCGAACACATCGGACGCCATTTTGGGACCATTGTCATTGATACAGCGATCAGAGCTATAAAAATGCACTGATTACTGTAAAAATGACACTGGCAGTGAAGGGGTTAACCACTAGGGGGCGCTGAAGGGGTTAAGTGTGCCCTAGGGAGTGCTTCTAACTGTAGGGGGGATGGGCTGTGTGTGACACGACACCGATCACCGCTCCCAATCACAGTGTCCTGCTGCTCCCTAGTGTCCTGTCACTAGGAAGACTGAGGAAATGCCTTGTTTACATCAGCATTTCCCCGTTCTTACTCTCCGTGAGACGATCGCAGGGTATCCCTGCGGACATCGAGTCCGCGGGACCCGCGGTCGGACTCACGGAGCTTGCGGCCGGCGTGCGCGAGCCCACAATGCCGCATCTTAAAGGGGACGTACCTGTACGCCCATCTGCCCAGCCGTGCCATTGTGTCGACGTAGATCGCCGTGCGCTGGTCGGCAAGCGGTTAAACGCTGCAAAAAAGAGCCATCCCCAAAAAAAAGGTGGTGTAGACCCAGAAAGTCCTACAATAGAAGATTGGCTCAAAAGAGAGGAATATGTTGTATATAGAAAAGAGGAATACTTGAGTTGTAGCAAAGAAGATCAGATGGAGAGATTCGCTATCACATGAGAAAAATGGGAAGAATACAAGAAAATTAAGCAGTATACTGAGATATGGAGATAGTAGGGGGGGGACGGTCAGGAAAGAGAGGGAGAGCTGGAGGAAGAAGTAAGGAGTACCAGAATGGAGGACAGGGAGAGAGTTATTGTTATATAAATGTATAAAATATGTTTTCTTTTCTTAATTGTAAATGGAAAATCAAATAAAGAAGTTAAGTAAAAAAAATAAATACTAATAATAAAATTTGTATTATTATTATTAGTAGTAGCAGTAGTATTTATTATTAATACATATAGCAACAGAAACACTACTACGACTAACCAGAAGAAGAACAGACAAATAATTATTATGATTAATATGATTATTATTACAATTATGAAGAAAAAAAGAAGAAGGAAAAGAAGTACTACGACTACTACTACTACTATTACTACTACTACTACTAGTAGTAATAATAATAATAATTGGTAATAGAATAAGGAGAAGAAAATAAATTATTAATATCAATTGTATTATTATTATTAGTAGTAGTAGTAGTAGTAGTAGTAGTATTTATTATTAAGGATTATAACAACAGAAACACTACTACAACTAACTAGAAGAAGAATAGACCAATAATTATCATGATTAGTATTATTATTATTACAATTATAAAGAAGAAAAGAAGAAAGAGAAGAAGTACTGCTATGACTACTACTACTATTACTACTACTACTACTACTACTACTACTACTACTACTACACTACTACTAATAATAGGAAGTAGAAAAAGTGGAAGAAAATTAATTATTATTATTATTACTAGTAGTAGTAGTAGTATTTATTATAACAGAAAAACTATTACTACTAACTAGAAGAAGAACAGACCAATACTTAATATGATTAATAGTCTGATGAAAAAGGTCAGACGGAATTTTTTCCTTGGATATTCCGACCGTGTGTGGGGCCCCATCTGACTTTTTTCCGTCGGAGTTTAGAAATAGAACATGTTTTATTTTTTTCCGATGGAAAAAAATCCTATCGGAAATTCCGATCGTCTGTGTGGAACTCCGACGGAGAAAAAAAAGCATGCATGCTCAGGATCAAGTCGACGCATGCTCGGAAGCATTGAACTTCATTTTTCTCGGCTCGTCGTAGTGTTGTACGTCACCGCGTTTTGGACGGTCGGAATTTGGTCTGACAGTGTGTATGCAAGACAGCTTGAAGGGAATTCCGACAGGAAATTCCATCGGATTTTATCCCATCGAAAATTCCAATCCTGTGTACAGGACATTAGAAGTACTGCTACGACTACTATTACTACTACTACTACGCTACTAATAATAATAGGAAGTAGAATAAGTGGAAGAAAATAAGTTATTATTATTATTACTACTAGTAGTAGTAGTAGTAGTATTTATTATAAGAACAGAAACACTACTACTACTAACTAGAAGAAAAACAGACCAATACTTATTATGATTAATATTATTATTATTATTACAATTATGAAGAAGAAAAAAAGAATAAGAAGTACTGCTACGACTACTACTATTACTACTACTACACTACTAAAAACAATAGGAAGTAGAATAAGTGGAAGAAAATAAATTATTATTATTATTACTAGTAGTAGTAGTAGTAGTAGTATTCATTATAACAGCAGAAACACTACTACTAGAAGAAGAACAGACCAATAATTATTATGATTAATATTATTATTACAATTATGAAGAAGAAAAGAAAGAGAAGAAGTAATACTATGACTACTACTTTTAATACTACTACTACACTACTACTAATAATAGGAAGTAGAATAAGGAGAAGAAAATAAATTATTATTAATAATATTATTACAATTATGAAGAGGAAAATACTAGAAATAAATACTATTACTACTACTACCACTACACTTCTAATAATAATAGGAAGTAGAGGAAGAAGTAGAAAATAAATGAGTATTATTAGTAGTAGTATTAGTAATAGTACTATTAAATAGGCAGAAACACTACTACTACTTATAATAATAATAATAATAATAGGAAGAAGAAGAATGCTGCCCCCCAACCATACCGTGCCACAGGCTCTCACCATGCGATTCTCTGAGCCGGAATCTCAGTCCTGGAAGACCCTGGGTGATGCCCGAACAAAGATGGCGCTGTCCTTCTGCAGAGAGAAGAAACTGAAGTCCTTGTCAGGGTGGAGTACTGGGATCTCTGTGAGAGGTAGTAGTAAATACCTGGAAATGTTACACTGACACGTTACTTATTATATTAGGCATGCCCTTTATATGAATAATATATGTGATGCCCGGTCTGCTTTGGATGCCAACAAGAAATAGACCTCAATGGACTTCGCCGAAAAAGTTACAAATACGAAGGATTATTGTAGCTGTGCTTTGCTATGCAGGAGGCTGAAGCAGTTGTTATAGAAAGTCTAGCCTGAGGGGAAGAGACGATTTCGGGTTGTAGTAAGTGGAAAGGACTGGCACAGGAAGCGGCTCATTTTATATGTCGCTGAGTGCCAGTGAGCCGAGGCGATTGTAGGGGACGCAGCCACAGTCACAGCTGAGGTCTTCTGCAGCACACTGGAGTACCTGAAGTCATTCGTATGATGTGAACAATCACTTCCAGCAGCCAAAAGCTTAACAACGTCCGCTGTAAAAAAAAAAATTGGGCTACATGGTCTCTGTTGCGGCACGATTCAGGGACCACCCGTGTGGCCAGAGAACAAGTTGAGAAATATAATACCGAGAGGTATATTTATAATCCTGTGATAATGCATGCACAGGAATAAGGGGCAAAATCGAATGTTATTAGGTTACGTTCTCTCCAGGTTGAATGTTATTCAATTATACGTGACAGAGCTAATCAGGAGAATATTGCATTATGGCCACTAGATGGAGCTGATGATAATAGTGAATAAGTATATACTTTCCATGATCATTAACACCATCTAGTGCCCATAATGCATCCGAGTCACTCTTCTGTATAATGCAAAGGGATTACTATTGTTCTTTGATTGGCATGAGGGGGGGGGGAGGATACTCGGACCCATTATTATATTGATCCAAAGCAATTTTTCCAACGCACTTGTTCCTGAAAATGGGTGAGTGGGTGCGGCCACCGGGCTGGAGACCGGAATGACTTAAAAGGTATACAAATATTAACAAACAAACAAACAAAAAAAAATATTTATTAATAGTTTACAAAATAAAAGTGTACAAAAAGAAAATCAGCAGGGAAATAATAATTAAATAGAGAAGGAAAATAAGGAGGTGATAAAGGCTGATTAGAGTGAACTAATGATTAATAAGGGGTTAAACAGAGAAACATTTAATAAAAAATAAAATAAAAAATATGTTTACTTGTCAGGTTGCTTTAATCTGACTTCATCTGCAGATGAAAGTTCATCACTGTGATCTGTAGATGATTAAGCAGAAAGATACAAAAAGAAACAATGTTTCTTTTTATCTTTCTGTTTTGCTGAGCAATGCTGTTGATAAACATAGGCTGCTTTGTTTTTTTAGAAAGCTCCAATTGCCGGTGTTCTGCCGAGCTGGTTCTTCCTATCCATATGGTTCCGAGCTCGACTGCGCAGGCGCAATCCGAGGCGACGGAAATCTCCGAGGTGTAACAGCTGTTCGGCAGCTGCAGACGCACTCGCTCCCGTTGCTTGGTTACACACGCCGCTTTCTTCTTCATGCTGCTGTATACAGCAAGGGGCGGATAAGATGTGATGATATTGAGCAGTGCGATTTGTTTGTTTATACACAACGCTCTATGCAGCAAGGGGCTCTATAGAGCGTCGTGTATAAACAAATAAATCGCACTGCTCAATATCACATCTGATCCGCTGTATAGAGCGGCATGAAGAAGAAAGCGGCGTGTGTAATGAAGCATCGGGGGCGAGCGCGTCCACAGCTGCCGAGCCTATGGTTCCTCCTATCTATCTGGTTCCCTCTTGACTGCGCAGGCGCAAGCTGAGCCAACAGAAATCTCAGAGCTTTAACAGCTGTTCGGCAGCGCCTGCACAGTCGAGCTCGGAACCATATCGATAGGGGAACCAGCTCGACAAGACACCGGGACTTCATTTACACTTTAGCTGTCAACAGGGGAACTCCACTGACAGCTGTGTGAGTCATCCGTTGTTGAGGGCGAGGCGGCCCCACTCCTTAACAACCAATAATTGCCATAATTTTACAATTTAGCTGTCAGTGAGGAATATCGCTGTCAGCTGAAAGAATCGAGCCTCAAAGTATCGGTTTCAGGTATCAGTGCATTTGCATGAGTACAATACCAGTATCGGTGCAACCCTACATGACATCGTTATTTAGTGTGTAACATATACTATATATGTTTATTTTAGATACAGCACACAAACAAAGAAGAAGAGCGCACACTAAGTGCAGTAGAGTTAAAATCAAATGAAAATTGGCCACAATTAAAATAGAAAAAGCTTTTAATTCTATTGCACTTAGTGTGTTCTCTTCTTGTTTGTTTGTGTGTCATTTGTATTTATTTTTTATCAACTTTATTGCTATCACAAGGGGTGAACAACATCACTTGTGATAGCATGTCCAGTAACAGGTACTCTTTACTGGATGATCTGGGGTCTATTGGACCCCAGATCTCTCCTCTGCCCTTAAAAACGTCCGATCAAACCAAGATCCGTTTGCTATAATGCTTTCACAAGCCAGTAATGGCCTGTTTACATTAGCTAAAACTGGCAGTGACAAGATACTGGTCGCTTCCGGTTTCTTAGACCATAGAGATGATCATATTATGGTCCTCGCCCATCTCTATGGTCGGTTGGCAGAACCACTGGCTTCAGTCCCAGAGTCCCTGCTGGGACGGGAGAGCCTGGGAAGGCAGCGGAAGACATCTGGGGGGGGGGGGGACCCTCTTCCATCGCCTGCAAAAGAGATCCAGTGGCTAACTAGGATTAATTTTACATTAAAAGCCCATTGACAGCCGAAAAATAAAAGAAAAATGGATGATGCCTGTAGCTGCAGCAATCATCCTGGTATAACCCCTTCAGTTCTAGCGACAAATGGGTACCTCGCTGAGACAGAATTGGTAATCTGAGGTGTTCTAAGTCTAAACTCTGTGTTTGCAGTTGGGCTGTAACCAGCCTGCGCCTTGATTGATATCTGGGTTCCTTGTGTTTTCTATGCCAGTGATGTGGGCTGGGGAAGGGGATAAATACGAGGGGTCTTCAAAAAGTTTATGCACTTTTATATTTTTGTTGGAAACGGTGAGGGCGGGAGGAGTAGTAATTGGCCATGTCTGAGAGTGTCACGTGACTAGTCTGTCTGGCAACCCGGCTGACCTTGCAGTTAAGTATAATAGTTGTCACACTGTGGTGAAGATGGCTGTGAAACGTATAAAAAAGTGTGGAAACTTTTTGAAGAACCCTTGTATTTGGGGAGATCTTCTAGAAGGGTTACTAACCCTTAAAATCAGTGGAAAATTGTGGGTGCGTGTTATACGCCGATCCCCACTGTCTCTGAGGTGAACAGGAGCGAGCATCGCCGAAATAGACCGAGCCGAGTGTACTGTGTACTCGGCTAGGCACGGCTCCACTCACAGTCACGCCCAGTCCCGCCTCCTAGCCTTCACGTCCCGCCATTGGACCGGTGTTGTGTCCATCATAGGAGCCGGGCCAAGGGGTGGGACGGGCAAGACTGTGCGGGACTGTGAGAGGAGCCGAGAGCAGCCGAATACACAGGACACCCAGTTCTGTTTATCTTGGCGGCGCTAACATTTAAAAACCCATCATGCTGCAATTTTGGGCAAGGCTGCAGATGGACTCTGGGCAAGGCTGCAGATGGACACTGGGCAAGGCTGCAGATGGACTCTGGGCAAGGCTGCAGATGGACACTGGGCAAGGCTGCAGATGGACACTGGGGAAGGCTGCAGATGGACTCTGGGAAAGGCTGCAGATGGACACTGGGCAAGGCTGCAGATGGACACTGGGCAAGGCTGCAGATGGACACTGGGGAAGGCTGCAGATGGACACTGGGAAAGGCTGCAGATGGACTCTGGGCAAGGCTGCAGATGGACACAGGGCAAGGCTGCAGATGGACACTGGGCAAGGCTGCAGATGGACACTGGGCAAGGCTGCAGGTGGACACTGGGCAAGGCTACAGATGGACACTAGGCAAGGCTGCAGATGGACACTGGGGAAGGCTGCAGATTGACTCTGGGCAAGGCTGCAGATGGACACTGGGCAAGGCTGCAGATGGACACTGGGCAAGGCTACAGATGGACACTAGGCAAGGCTGCATATGGACACTGGGGAAGGCTGCAGATTGACTCTGGGCAAGGCTGCAGATGGACACTGGGCAAGGCTGCAGATGGACTCTGGCCAAGGCTGCAGATGGACACTGGCCAAGGCTGCAGATGGACACTGGGCAAGGCTGCAGATGGACACTGGGCAAAGCTGCAGATGGAGACACTGATAAGGCAGCATTGATGGGCATTCAAAATGTAAGTTGTTTTCCTTAAACTTTCCTCCTAAACTTGGGTGCGTGTTATACGCCGATAAATACGGTATTTACTTCCTGCACTTCTGTCAGAAATGGAGGCATTTGCCTAGAGAGGGTGTGTATAGAGAGTTCCTGCCTTGCCTTTATCACGTACCTGACTGTGGAGCCTGAGATGACGAGGGTTGTCTCTTGCACAATTCCCATCCAAGCACCCCTGGTAGTGGAGACAGGGACTGCCGGGGCAGTGGAAGGGCGCAGGTGCCAAGAAGCTGAAGAAGTGAACCTGAGCTTGGAAACACGGGAGTCTTTCCAGCGGCAGTATGGAGTCGGGTCAAAAGTTCAGCAGCAACCAGTCAGACTGGTGCAGAGTCTGGATCAAGTTCAAAGCCACAAACAGGCCGTAGTCGGTAACATGCTGGCGGCAAGGTACCAAGTCAGAAAGCCAAGCCGTGGTTGTTAACACAAGCGAGCAGTAAACATAATAGGCGGGGGGTCATCCCAGAGAGGTGTTAGACATAGCCAGGTTGGGAACAAGGTAAGCAGACTTGGGACACAGTAACTAGAGTTGAAGGCCATTCAGCACTGAGAATAGGCAGACCTTGGGTTTAAAAAGGCCGCCCAGTGCCAGGATCTGTGGGGGCGGACCGTGTGCACCTGTGTGTATGTAGGCACCAATGAGCGCATGTATGCACCAAAGGCTAATGTGCATTCTTTCTTGTCCTTGCCCATGTGCATGAAATGAGCACTTTCTGCACGGAAATTAGCACTTGCTGCACAAGCTCCCTGACAGCCTCCCAGGACTGCTACCTGGAGAGGTAGACCTTCTGAGAAGACTGCCTATGTAAGAAGCTGGAACATAAGATACAGGAAGTTGACAGTAGGCAGGTGCAGTCTATTTTCTCCACATCAGGTGGCACTCAACCACAGCAGGTGTCTGTAGGCAGTGCAGAGGAAAAGGAAGTCAATAGAAACATGGTTCCTCTGTGGTTTCCTGGGTCATTGCTGCAATTATCTGGTTGGATGATGACAGCCCACATGACTCTGGCGGCCATCTTGGGTCAGCCAGAGTCTATTTAACACCCTGGCTCCTGAGTTTGGTGTGCATTTAGTGTGCGGGAAGTGTAGGGACAGGTCACCCGTCTGTCAGAGACAGTAATACCGGTAGGGAAAGGTTCTGGCCGAGTAGGCAAAGACTAGGGATGGAAGGGCCCACTTTTCCTGGAAACCTCCCTGCTTGGACTCAGACTAACCAGGCCACGATCGGCCCCTTTAAGACAGATGCTGTCACTTCGGCTGAGATCCGCTCTAGTACAATCTGCTGTTCATCTGTGAGTGTTCCCGGTCAGGCTGCTTTCCTCCAGGCTTGTGAATTCTTATATTCTGACTACAATACAAGTTCTTTCTATTTGCAACTGGACTGTGTGTGAGTTACTACCACCGCACCACGCTGCACCCTCCCATATGGCCACCCAGAAGGAACAGCTTCAAAGGAGCTTTCTATGTAGAAGAGTGTCCAAGAGAGCCTGTTGCTGGATAGACAATGCATTGAGACCTAATTTTGCAGCTCTTTAGATGACCATGTTTAGTCAAACTGCCAGTCTTGGCTTGAAGGTCCTCTACTAGCCTGTAGGAGCTGGAGATACCTGAAGGTTGTTGTCTACACTAGCTTGTAGCAAATGCAAAACGTTCAACCTTGGCCAGTGGCAGAGACCAAAGATGCTACAAGAATCCATTGAGCAGAGAGAGCTTTTCATTTGTTTTTGGGTATCCTGTACCCCAATATTCCATGCCCTAGACATTGGAGGCAAATAATTAGCAAAATGATGATTGAAAGAGTGTAAGTCCGTCATGCTGTTTTAATGCAGCAGGAGAGCAAATCACCAGTAAAAACTCTCGAAGGGCTCAGAGAAAATGAATGGGAATCACAGCGCCCCTTTTCATATTTTTTCTATGATCAAGAGGTGACCACATTTTTTGAAGTAGCATTCAGAGCTATCAGTTAATTGATAATACATCTATTTATCTGTATTTATTGACGTATACCACGCACTTTTCCCTCCTTAAAAAAGGGGGAAAATCGTGTGTGCGTGTTATACGCCGATTTAGGCTGCCACCAAGGGGAAGGAGGGGACGAGCTCCGCCAAAATAGAGATGGATATCCTGTGTACTCGGCTCTGCTCGCAGTCACGCTCAGTCCCGCCCCCTGGACGGCTCCTAGCATTGACATCCCGGCATTGGACTGGCGTTATGTCCATTGTAGGATCATGGCCAAGGGGCGGGACTGGGCGTGACGCCGAGCCCAGAACACAGGAGATTCGGCTCTGTCTATTTTGGCAAGGCTGCAGATGGACACTGATCAGGCTGCAGTGAGGTGCAATGCTGCAGATGGGCACTGATTAGGCTGCAGTGAGGAGCAAGGCTGCAGATGGGCACTGATTAGGCTGCAGTGAGGAGCAAGGCTGCATATGGGCACTAATCAGGCTGCAGTGAAGTGAGGAACAAGGCTGCAGATGGGCACTAATCAGGCTGCAGTGAGGAGCAAGTCTGTGGGTGGGCACTAATCAGGTTGCAGTGAGGAGCAAGGCTGCAGATGGGCACTGATCAGGCTGCAGTGAGGAGCAAGGCTGCAGATGGGCACTGATTAGGCTGCAGTGAGGAGCAAGGCTGCAGATGGGCACTGATTAGGCTGCAGTGAGGAGCAAGGCTGCAGATGGGCACTGATCAGGCTGCAGATGGGCACAGATCAGGGTGCACTGAAGCAGCAGATGGGCACAGATCAGGGTGCACTGAAGCAGCAGATGGGCACAGATCAGGCTGCATTAAGGCTGCAGATGGGCACTAATCACGCTGCATTGATGCCATTGCTCACTGACCATTATTTTGCTTCAAATTGGTTTATTTATTTTTTGTAAAAAAAATCCTGAAACTTCCCTCTTAATTTTTTTTCTGCTTGACAGGGGGTCAGAGAACTAGGAATACACACAGTTGCACATTCCTAGTTCTCTGCAGCAAAATGTATTAACATTCTCACAGCAAGGGGTTTACATTAAAACTTAAGAACTCTTATCGCGGCTACAAAGAGGTTAAGGAAAGTTGCTTGGAAAGATGTGTTTCATAAGCTTTTTCAACCAACAGTTCAACCTTTCCCATTCATCTGACCCTTAAACAACACAGCTGCCCACACCACATCTATGTTAAAAACCTGTTTCTGCCAGAATTGTAATTTGCCGGTAATCGTACATAAGGGGAAACTCTGTAATTACAGATACCTAAAATGTATTTCATGGAGGTGTTTAAGCAAAGCCTTCTGAGCGGCCAACTGAATGCAAATGAAAGGAAATCCATAAGAAATAGAATAAAATTGAGAGGTTTAAAAAACCCCTGATGGGTTATTGTTTCCTTCTTATTTTCAAAAAGTTGGCTCTATAACCTAAAAAAAAAAACTAAGTATTTTACACGGTAAAAGAAAACATTACCCCTGTATATCAGTGTCCAAAATAATTTAATAATTTAAAAATCAATTCCCCATGAGTGTGGTAATTTGTGAATACATTTCTATGGTGTCTGGGTACCCGAAACTCCTGGATTCTAAAAAAAAATAAAAAAAATGTAATCTCAGATTTTCATTTGTGATACATTAACATGAACCTGAGCCAAGCAGGGCCCTATTACTTTGCGCAATGGTATCAGTTTAACGCTGCAAACATTTCTTTGGGAGGAATATGGGAAAGACCTCATCAACCTCCTGCTGCTCCTTTATTGTCCAGTCACAGCCTGGGACAGGTTCTGGACCAAACCATATTGCCAGGTGTCAGGAACGTGTCAGGAACGTGTAAGGCTCTTTTTCCATGGCGGCTGCTGGTCTTATTCCAGCATCCCGGTTTTGGCTGAGATGCACTCTCCCTGTCTACCATTCACCTGCAGGGTGATTGGTGTAGACAAAGCCTCTGGGTGGGGTTCAAACCTGTTTTAAAGTGGTAGTAAAGATCTTGTAATAATTTATACCCACAGGTAAGCCTATAATAAGGCTTACTTGTAGGTACAGTAAATATCTCCCAAACGTGCACCATTTATGAGATAATTACTTTAGCTGCGTGGGTGATGTCACCGCCACATGCGTACTGCACTCTCAATAGATGACGTGCCATCCATAGAGAGAGCCGTGCCCCGGCCGTGACTCCCACATGCATACCCAGTACTCAGGAATGACGTCATTGCGGCTCGGGCAGTCAAACGGTCGCAGCCTGCGAACCCGGAAGGAAGACTGGGGGAAGATGGAAGCTTTGGGGGAGCCTTAACAGCGCTCTGCTGGAGGACTTTGTTTTCTGGTAAGTCTTTCATAATGTGTTAGTATGTGATGCATACTAGCACAGTATGCCCTAAACTTGCAGTGAGAAGAATCTTTTGTTTTCATTTTGGCAGTTTAAGCCTGCCAAGCCCTTAGTGTCGTACTTGTGATAGTATTTGCAATACATGCTTCAAGTTCCCTGTTTATCTGCCTTGTTCCCTTGACCTGACCTTTACCTTCGCCTGATCCTTCCCTGCCAGCTAGTTTGGATTTCTTTGTTACCGACCTCAGATTGGACTTTGGACTACTCTCTGAGCTCTGCCTGCCTTTTGACCATGTATTTGATCCTGACTAGTTTCTAAACACTGCATGCCCTGAACCCGGACTACCTTTAGACCACTCTGCCTCTCTGCCAACCGTAAGTACCTGTTTGCTGTACTTAGCTTGCGCCTGCCCTGGTGTGGTGACCAGGCACTATAGCATTGTGTATAAGCCCTGGGGGCAACCAATGACCTATTAGGCCCGCTTGCCTTATGGGGAAGGGGGCTGCTATAGATGAAGAGCACACAGCCAGCTATAATGTCTGACCACCAATGCTTGGGGTAGGCGTGACACCAGGGCACTGTCCTGGTTGTAGACTATGTGTGAACCTATAGTTGGGAGGCACTGGATCCAAGCATTGTGTTGAGTTCCTCTTGGATGAAGAGAATCCACAATTGAATATTTTATCTCTGGCAACGCTGCTCCAAGTACATGCAAGGGTCACAAAGGTCACACTTCGAGTAAGGCCTACAGAAAAGAAGAATGGGGTGACACGCTGCTTGTTATGAATCCAAAATAGAATTTCATATTCTTCAAAGTGTTTCAGGGTCTTCCACATGCCCCCCCTTAGGGCTAAAAAAGTAGATATTTTTATGAATGTATAACAATGACTGTCTTTGCCTGTTATTTATTTTATTTATTTTTAAAAACTGTTTGTGCAATTTTTATATTTATTTATAGTTCAATCTAATTTTATTAGATTTTCAGAAAATACAAGAGGACATGCAAATACCAAGATAATTCAAGGCACATCTCAGGATAGATGAGTCGTTACAATGGGATTCAGTAAATGAAAAACAGAAAAAACAAGTTTGCATTACATCTCTCTAGTATCAGGGAACATTGGCTTGGCATTATATGGGAAACTCAAATTCACACAGTGGCCACTTATAGGTGAGCTTCAAAAATGAAGAACCTGGAGCTGTTAATGGAGATTATGTTTGTTTGTTTTTTTGGGATGGGGGGATACTAGATCAAAATTAATGTGATGTTAATGTATGATGTTATGTATGTCAATAATTATGCGTTAAATAAAATAAAAATAAAAATGTATTATGAAAAAAAATGGAGATTATGTTGGTAAAGGCTGGCCACAGCGGGAGGGTTAACCACAAATTATGAGTGAACATAACAGGCATAACAAAGAGAACATAATGTAAAAACGGGATTTGACCCAAGTGAAAGGGAGGAAAGAGGGAAAAAAAAGTAGAGGACACCGCAAGAAAAAAGAGGGAGAATGGGAAGATAAGAGGATAAGGGGGGGTTAAGGGAGCAAATAGCTGGACAGGATGGATACAATGGGGTCACATTGTCTCGAATGAGGTCTTTGAATTTCTGAGATTCTTTAAACACCTTGAAGGAGGCCAACATCGGGTACTTGTGTACTCCAGGCTGATGCCGTGTACATACGACCGTTTTTCATGACAAGAAAAATGCTATTTTTAAAAATGATCGTGAAAAACGGTCGTGTGTACGCTCCAGAGCATTTTTCTCGACGAGAAAAATAGGCGAAAAGAAATTAGAACCTGCTATTTTTTCTCGTCATTTTTCACGTCGTTCTTTTTAACGTCGTGAAAAACGGTCGTGTGTATGCTTTTACGAGGGGGAAAAAAACGCGCATGCTCAGAATCAAGTATGAGACGGGAGCGCTTGTTCTGGTAAAACTAGCGTTCGTAATGGAGATAGCACATTCGTCACGATATAATGGACTGAAGAGCACGAAGACTGAAAAGCGCGAATCGTCTCTCACCAAACTTTAACACGAGGATCAGCAAAAGCGTCCCAAAGGGTGGCACCATTTGAATAGTATTTCCCCTTTATAGTGCCGTCGTACGTGTTGTACGTCACCGCGCTTTGCTCAAGCGTTTTTTTTTTTTTTAATGAACGTGTATATGCAAGGCAGGCTTGAGAGGAAACACGAAAAATCACGTCAAGAAAAACGTTTTTTTTTTTCCATGACATGAATAACGGTCGTGTGTACGCGGCATAAGAGTGACTTCATGCGTGCAATGATCTAGTTTGGTGGCCCATTCCAATAAGGTAGGAGTCATTTTTATATTTATTTAAAAATTTATTTAAAAAAATGGTAACGTTTTAATTCTGATGACGGATGCATACGGAAGCTCTAAAAACACATCGTTCTATGTTATATTGTAATCTCCTAGAGCAGGGTCCTCCTATTCCTTCTGTGTTTAACTTTATTGTAATTTTCTTGCCCCCCTTTATATTGTAGAGTGCAGCGCAAACTGTTGGCGCTATATAAATACTGTATAATAATAATAATATTCTATTTTGGACTTTTAACAAATGATGTGGAACGGACTTATTTTTCTATGGGGTTTAGGCTGTATCCAAGAAGAACAAAGCAAAAATGGAGCGCATAACTATTTGTTGAGAGCCTAATGTCGCGTACACACGGACGTTTTTAATGTAATTTAAAAAAACGATGTTTTTCTCTACGTGATTCTTGTCAAGCCTGCCTTGCATACACACTATCGTGAAAAAAATGCTTGAGCAAAGCGCGGTGACGTACAACACGTACGACGGCACTATAAAGGGGAAGTTCCATTCAGATGGCGGCCGTCCTTTGGGCTGCTTTTGCTGATCCTCGTGTTAGTAAAAGTTTGGTTAGAGACGATTCGCGCTTTTTAGCCTTGTGCTCTTCAGTCCGTTACAGCGTGACGAACGTGCTATCTCCATTACGAACGCTAGTTTTACCAGAACGAGCGCTCTCGTCTCATCACTTGCTTCTGAGCATGCGCATTTTTTTCACGTCGTTAAAGCCTACACACGGCCGTTTTTCATGACGAGAAAAACGATGACGTGAAAAACGACGAGAAAAAATAGAGCATGTTCGAAATTTTTAATGGCCATTTTTCACGTCGCGAAAAATGCTCTGAAGCCCACACACCATCGTTTTTAATGACCAATTTAAAAAATTTGCATTTTTCTCGTCATGAAAAACGGTCGTGTGTACGCGGCATAAGATTTATATGATGTAGGCCAATGTGTTCTTAGGGCTTGAGAATGCCTCCTTCATTAAGGTTTTAATGGTTTAAAAGAGGAGGGAAACATAGAAATAATTTAGGTTAAAAAACTGGAATGATGTTAACCTATGTATTAAAAAGCTGAATGCCGTGTACACACGATCGATTTTCTCGACGGTGAAAACACCGTCGAGAAAATCGACGGGAAAAACGAGGAACGGCTTGTTCCCCTCACACACGGCCGGTTTTCATGACATTTTTTCTCTTGGTCGAGAAAACCGACCGTGTGTAGGCTCCCTGGCAGTGTTTCCCTATGGGAAAACTGCCGCGGAAAAAAATGCCGTGAATCACGACGAGAAAAATTAGAGCATGTTCTAATTTTCCTCGTCGTGATTCTTGCCGTTTTTCTCGTCGGGAAAAATGCTGGAAAGCCCACACACAGTCGTTTTTCTCGTCGGGAAAAATGCTGGAAAGCCCACACACAGTCGTTTTTCTCGTCGGGAAAAATGCTGGAAAGCCCACACACAGTCGTTTTTCTCGTCGGGAAAAATGCTGGAAAGCCCACACACAGTCGTTTTTCTCGTCAAAGAGAAAAAATTTAATTTTCCCGACGAGAAAAATGGTCGTGTGTACGCGGCATAAGATTCTATGTATTGAAAGATGTCTGGATCACAACACTAGCTGAACAGAATCACAAGACCTTTGGAAAGTAAAACAATTCCCTAATTCCCAGCCATGTACTTCACAGTTTGCCTGGAGTTCTGCTTTCAAAGATAAATGTCCTATAGCTTTAAGTTTCTACACCAACGTTTCTCAACCTTTTTTTCCGTTATGGCTCCCTTTAAAAGTATGCAAAATCCAGAGGCACCCCAGTATAAAATGTAAAAAAAAACCATAAACATTACTAATAAGTGGGAAACCTGAGCCTGGGAAGATGTACACAACCACCTTGATGAAATCAACTTCACATCAGAAGCCCCCCTTTATATCAGTGGACCACCCCCCATGATATCAGATGCTCCCTCATCATGCCAAGTGCTCCCCATCATGTCACAAATCTCTAAATTACTTCAGAGGTCCCTTCAAATCAGAGTCCCCTTCATGTCAGGGGCCCCCCATCACATCAGGGATCCCCTATAAAATCATACCCCCCCACTACATCAAAGCCCCATCACATCAGGGATTCCCCCATCACATCATACCCCCCCCCCTGTTACATCAAAGCCCCCATAACATCAGAGGCCCCCCATCACATCAGAGGTCCCTTCATCATGCCAGAGGCCCACCATCATGTCACAAGTGTTCCCATCAAGCCAGAGCCCACCTCCCCCCATGACGGTAGAGGTCCCTTCAAACCAGAGTACCCCTTCATGTCAGATGCTCCCCATCACATCCAAGTTCCCCCTTCCCCCTTCACATCAGAGGCCCCCCATCACATCAAAGCTCCCCATCACATCATGTCAGAGGCCTCCTATCACGTCAGAGGTCCCTTCAAATCAGAGTCCTCCTTCACATCAGAGGCCCCCCATTACATCAGGGGTCCCCCCCATCACATCAGAGCCCCCCATCACATCAAAGCCCCCATCATGTCATAGGCCCTCCATCACATCAGAGGTCCCTTCAAATCAGAGTCCTCCTTCACATCAGAGTCCCCCATCACATCAGGGGTCCCCCCATCACATCAGAATCCCCCATCATTTCAAAGCCCCCATCACGTCAGAGGCCCTCCACCACGTCAGAGTTCCCTTCAAATCAGAGTTCTCCTTCATATCAGAGGACCTCATCACATCAGAGCCTCCCCATCACATCAAAGCCCCCATCACGTTACACCAAAGGTCCCCCATCACGTCAGAGGTCGCTTTACATCAGAGCCCTCCTTCAGGTCAGAGGCCTCTATCATGTCGGAGGTCCCCCATAATATCGAAGTCCTCATGGAGTCACATTACAATCCATCCATCACCAGGTCCCATGCTTGTTGAGAAACACTGTTCTACATATCTAACACTTTGAAAAAGTTTATAAGAGAAAATACAGTATATCAGCACGCTTTTGTCTATATTTATTATTTCTGAGATCTTCACACCTAGTCAACAGCTGCTCTCAACCTTAGATTAACATTTCATGTTCTGCTCATGGAGGGGGGAAGATTTGGACAAATATGAAAGTCAATATCCCATTACCACTTTGTTCATTTTATTTGTAGCATTATGATCGGTAGCTATAAACCAGAAATTGGCATTAGCGTGTATTTTGTGCCTGAGAAATACATGGTGGAGAATGCGGTATCTGGATTAGATTATGCAAAATGGGTTTTCAGATGTTCTGAACACGTTTTAAGATGTCAATTAGAATTTTCCTTAATAAAATCCTCTTTACCTGCTGTCATCTATTGGTGTGAGGTCCTAAAACTTACCGTAAATGTAGATTACCATGCAGTCTCCAGATACCACAGGACATGGCATTTTTTTTATTATTTATGTAGCACTCACCCCCACAAGGGCTTGTAAATGTGTCCCAGGTTCTTCTCCCAAATTGGTGCAATGGTGTCACTCCTCTGCCTCAATAAACAGTCTAGGGGTTGCCTTCTAAAATGTATTGCTGATTACCTTGGATAGGGCATAGGAAACTGTGGGATACTCCATGGACCATAAGCAATAGATTGACATTCTTCACTGTCACGCTGCCTCTCAGAACGGCTCCTCAAGCACGAGCCCAGAAATTGGACAGCACAGGGATACCTCAGTAATGTCCCAGGCCAGCCAAGCACTAGGGTTAGTAGAATCAAAGAATCCCGTCCAGCCAACCTAGTTTAGACTTGAAAACGGTCTAAGCACATGAGTCTCTGCCAAGGCCACACCCCCCTGACATGTTTCGCTCCACCCACTGGAGCCTAATCATAGCCTAGTGTAATAGGGTAGTAATCTAGCACCAAGTACAAAATGTTGAAGCAGCGCTAAATATCAAAGTGCAAAGTGCTTAAGGTGAAACGTGCTATAAATAGTCCAATAAAACAAAAATCTCCTGCGCTCTCGGTGTATCGTCAAAACATAGGTGGTGTGGTTCTGTCTAGAGGCAAAGTCTAAAATCTTGCAGCCCTCCTCAGAACAATGGGTGTTCATATGGCTAAAAGAAAACAGGAGGGCGCACCGACCTAGTGCATTACCACTTACAGGTTTATTAAAATATAATTAAAAAGCAATAGTTCTACTCACAGACAGAGCTTATATATAAGCTTATCAGAAACAATAGCTGGAGATCTTGACATTCACCGACAGGACCTGATGACAAAGAGGGTCAAACGATACCTCAAAAAACATCCAGATGGCTGACGCGTTTCAGGGGCGCACCCCTTTCATCAGAGCCTAAGTGGTTCATACATGCTCTCAACAGATCCTCCGTTATATATGTGTGCATGTGCCCATGTGAGGAAAGCCCCAGTTCAGATGGGAGGCAATTAACAATTAGCAAGCCCCGGCCCCGGATGCCAGCTCTCTCCACCCATAGGGACGGGATAATTAGCAACTATTGCTAGTACACACTAAACACATACTGGCCACAGCTGACAGTAACAATCATCGCCAGTGGGCTCATCTGCCCAGCACTCCCCAAAATCAAGGGGTTCGCGCTGGGGGGGGATTTCCGCCAGGACAAAACTTATAATACCAACAATAATAGTAGTAGGTCACTAGTGTTAGTAGGTTAGAGATATCAGCAGCAACAGTCACTAGGACCCCCTTGTTCAGGTCTGTACTCACGGTGTCCCTGGAGCTGCCTGCCACCCAGCATCCACAGGTCTGTGCTCACAATGTCCTTGGAGAAGTGCGCCACCCAACATCCAAAGGTCGGGACTCACAATGTCCTTGGAGCTGTCTGCCACACAGCATCCACAGGTCAGGACTTACAATGTTCTTGAAGCTGTCTGCCACCCAGTATCCACAGGTTGGGACTTACAATGTCCCTAGAACTGCCTGCCACACAGCATCCACAGGTCAGGAATAGTGATGAGCCGAACACCCCCGGGTTCGGTTCGCACCAGAACCCGCGAACGGACCGAAAGTTCGAACGAACATTAGAACCCTATTAAATACAATGGATGCGAACGTTCGAATTCTAAAGTGCTAATTATAACAACTATTATGCATGTTATTGTCCTAAAAAGGGTTTGGGAACCCGGGTTCTGCACCAGGGGACATGTATCAATGCAAAAAGAAGTTTTAAAAACGGTCGTTTTTCGGGAGCAGTCATTTTAATGATGCATAAAGTGAAAAAAAAAAAGTCAAATATTCCTTTAAATATCGTACCTGGGGGGTGTCTAAAGTATGCCTGTGAAGTGCCACGTGTTTCCCGTGTTTAGAACTGTCCCTGCACAAAATGACACTTCTAAAGGAAAAAAAAAGCCATTTAAAACTGCTTGCGGCTTTAATGTAATGTCTGGTCCCGGTAATATGGATGAAATTCTTTAAGAAAAATGGCATAGCTACCCCATGACCCCCCCCCCTACCCCAGCCCATTACCAGCCCCTTTGGGTCTTGTATGGATATTAAGGGGAACCCCGCACATAAAATAAAAAAGGCCCTATATACTCTGAACAGCCCTATACAGGCAGTGCATACAAGACAGGGACTGTAGGTTTGTTCTTATGTAGAGTCTGTTTGTAATTTTGAACAGGTACATTGTTGAAGTGTAGCTCCAGACCAAAAATCTATTTTTAAACTTTTTGGAAAACATAGGTAAGGGTTATCACCCCTGTAACATTTGTTTTGCTGTCTGTGCCCCTGTTCAGAACATTTCACCTCACTTTCCGTCCCAATGACAACTGTTTTTGAAATGTGGTGTTTTTCTTGAAACAAGGATTGCTGATAAAGCATCAGTACAGAGGAGACACCTTTCTCCCATATTTATTCTTACAGGAGAGAATTTTCCTTCCTAGTGGTAGATTTCCTCTCACTTCCTGTTGTCTTCTTGCGTTTGCAAGTAGGAGTCGTTTGTAAGTTGGATGTTTGAAAGTAGGGACCTGCCGTATATACTCTGCAGAAATAGGCCCCTTAGTTGTTGGTGTTGGCACAACACTGTAAGCACTCACAGTTACTCTTGGTTGGTGCTGGAACGCCCTGCTGTCAACTATTATATCAGGAATTTTAATTACATATAATTGTTGAACAGTGGTAGTAAAAATTGGGCCTTTGATGGTGGTGCTGGTGCCACAACACTGTAAGCCCTGACAGTTACTCTTGGTGGGTGCAGCAATGGGCCCTGCTGTGAATTATTAGATCAAGAATTGTAATTACATGCCCCTGTTGAACAGGGGCTGAAAAATTGGGCCTTAGGCACTGGTGGCACAACACTGCAACCCCTCACAGATACTGTACTTGGAGCACAGCAATGAGCCCTGTTGCAAAGTATTGCTTCAAAAATTGTAATGACACGCCCCTGTTAAACAGGGGCTGAAAAATTGGGCCTTAGGCACTGGTGGCACAACACTGCAACTCCTCACAGATACTGTACTTGGAGCACACCAATGAGCCCTGTTGCAAAGTATTGCTTCAAAAATTGTAATGACACGCCCCTGTTAAACAGGGGCTGAAAAATTGGGCCTTAGGCACTGGTGGCACAACACTGCAACTCCTCACAGATACTGTACTTGGAGCACAGCAATGAGCCCTGTTGCAAAGTATTGCTTCAAAAATTGTAATTACACGCCCCTGTTAAACAGGGGCTGAAAAATTGGGCGTTAGGCACTGGTGGCACAACACTGCAACTCCTCACAGATACTGTACTTGGAGCACAGCAATGAGCCCTGTTGCAAAGTATTGCTTCAAAAATTGTAATTACACGCCCCTGTTAAACAGGGGCTGAAAAATTGGGCGTTAGGCACTGGTGGCGGCACCCATAAACAAAAATGATCTTACAAGCTATCATCATCAATCGTATCATTGAGGACTCGGAGGAGGAGGATAGCCAGTCAACATAACAGCACAGGCACTCAGCATCAGCATCAGTCTTGAAGGGATGTGACATGTTAAAATCAATTAGTCTGTTATATCAGCATCAGGTGTGTGGTAGCTGGTGGTGATCCAAGACTGGTTCATCTTGATGAAAGTCAGTCGATCAACCGAGTCGGTGGACAGGCGCACCCTGTGATCCGTGACAAATCCTCCAGCAGCACTGAATGTGCGTTCCGAAAGAACGCTGGATGCAGGACAGGCCAGTAGCTCAATTGCATACTGTGCAAGCTCTGGCCAGTGATCCATCCTCAAGACCCAGTAAGCCAGAGGATTTTCGGTGGGGAAGGTGTCCAAGTCTGACCTTGCCCCTAGATATTCCTGCACCATGTTTATCAGACGCTGGCGATGGTTGCTGGAACCGATCATACTTTGGGGCTGCGGACTAAAGAATTGTCTGAACGCATCGGTCAGACGGCCACCTTCCCCACCGCTCCTTCTTTGACTGGCCGAAGCCTCAGCAACTCGTTGTCCAGGACCAGGAGTTTGCAACCTCCCAGTCTCTGGGAACGCGTTGCACAGACCTTTCTGCAAGGCCTCCCGGAGTTGTCTCATCCTCTGCTCCCTCTGCGACGGTAACATAAGGTCCGCAACCTTACCCTTGTACCGTGGATCAAGGAGAGTGGCCAGCCAGTAATGGTCCCTCTCCTTGATCCGAAGAATACGAGGATCCTTCCGCAGACTTTGCAGGATCAGGGAGGCCATGCAGCGTAGGTTTGCTGAGGCATTCGCTCCGG
Organism: Rana muscosa; assembly: GCA_029206835.1. Classification (NCBI taxonomy): domain Eukaryota; kingdom Metazoa; phylum Chordata; class Amphibia; order Anura; family Ranidae; genus Rana; species Rana muscosa. Next base: position 243,863,308 of record CM055126.1, read on the forward strand.
AGTCCTCTGGGTCACTAAGGACGACATGATCCGCAGCCACCTCCTCCCAGCCACGTACAAGTCCACTGGTTTCTTGGGACTGTAAATCATCCCTAAAAGACTGCTGCTGATGATGCTGAGTGCCAGCCTCCACCTCCATGCTGACACAATCCTCCTCCTCCTCCTCCTCCTCCTCCTCCTCCTCCTCTTCCTGTGCGATGGGTGGGACAGAAGGAACACTGTCTGGGTAAAGGGGGCCTTGAGAGGCAAGGAAGTCCTCCTCTTCCTGCCTCTGTTCTGCCTCAAGTGCCCTGTCCATTATTCCACGCAGCGTGTGCTCCAACAGGTGGACAAGAGGTACAGTGTCACTGATGCATGCACTGTCACTGCTCACCATCCTCGTGGCCTCCTCAAATGGTGCCAGGACAGTGCATGCATCCCTGATCATGCCCCACTGGCGTGGAGAAAAAAAACCAAGCTCCCCTGACCCTGTCCTGGTGCCGTAGTCGCACAGGTACTCATTGATGGCCCTCTGCTGCGTGTGCAGCCGCTGCAGCATGGCCAACGTTGAGTTCCACCTGGTGGGCATGTCACATATAAGGCGGTTCTTGGGCAGGTTCAACTCCTTTTGCAGCTCAGCCAGGCGAGCACTGGCATTATAAGATCTGCGGAAATGCACACAGACTTTCCTGGCCTGCCTCAGGACATCCTGTAAGCCCGGGTACCTGCCCAAGAAGCGCTGCACCACCAGGTTAAGGACGTGAGCCACACAGGGCACATGGGTCAGTTGTCCCTGTCGGAGGGCGGAGAGGAGGTTGGTGCCATTGTCGCAAACCACCATTCCTGGCTTAAGCTGGCGTGGCGTCAACCACCTCTCGGCCTGGCCCTGCAGAGCAGACAGGACCTCTGCCCCAGTGTGGCTTCTGTCCCCCAAACACACCAGCGCAAGCACGGCATGGCATCTTTTTGCCTGCGTACTTGCGTAGCCCCGTGAACGGCTACGGAGCACCGCTGGTTCATAGGACAAACCACAGGAAGAGGCCATGGAGGAAGAAGAAGAGGAGGGGGTGGAGGAGAGAGGTGTGTCACAACCAGTAGTAGCATTTTGGAGGCGTGGCGGTGGGACAACCTCCAACACTACTGCACCTTGTCCTGAATCCTTCCCAGCTGCCAAAAGAGTGACCCAATGGGCCGTGAAAGAAAGGTAACGTCCCTGTCCATGCCTGCTGGACCATGAGTCAGCGGTAATATGCACCTTACCGCTGACCGCCCTGTCCAGCGAGGCCAAGACATTGCCTTCCACATGCCGGTAGAGAGCCGGAATAGCCTTCCGTGAGAAAAAGTGGCGTTTGGGAACCTGCCACTGAGGAACTGCACATTGCACAAACTCACGGAAGGGGGCCGAGTCTACCAACTGAAAAGGCAGCAGTTGAAGCGCTAGCAATTTAGCCAAGCTAGCATTCAACCGCTGGGCATGTGGATGGCTGGGAGTGAACTTCTTTCGACGGTCCAGCAGCTGGGGCAGGGAAATTTGCCTGCTAGAATCGGACGTCGGTGTACTGCTAGCAGAGTGGGCGCAAGTACTTGGCTGTGACACACCTAATTCTACACCTTCATTCCTCTCAGTGCATGTTTCAGAGAGGACTGAAGTTATAGTGGGGTTGGAGATCCCAGCTGATGCGGTGCAAGGAGAGGTCCGCTTTGTTCTTTGGTGTGGGTCTTTGAGGTAGGCTTGCCAACGAGCTGCATGGCAGGTCAACATATGTCTGGTCAGGCATGTGGTACCCAAGCGGCTGATGTTTTGGCCACGCGATATACGCTTGAGACATATGTTGCAAACAGCAGCTGTGCGATCTGATGCACTAGCCTCAAAAAAGGCCCACACCAAAGAACTTTTTGAATGACGGGCAGAGGCAGCGCCCTGCACAGGCGGAGCTCTGCGGTGTGATTCCGTCGGTGTACTGCCCTTACGCTGGCCACCAAAGGGCATCCTGCCTCGTTGGAGATGTGCCTCCTCCTCATCCTCCTCCTCCTCCTCTCTCCTATTAGGCACCCACGTGGAGTCAGTGACCTCATCATCCCCTCCCTCCTCATCACTGGAGCCAATCTGGCAGTATGCTGCAGCTGCTGGAACATGACTGCCAGATTGGTGTCCTTCTTGAGCATCCCCTCTGTCTGCTCTCACGCTACTGCCTTCCTCTAGCTGGGTTTCATCATCAGACCCTTCGAAACGCTGGGCATCCTCCTGGAGCATGTACCCAACACTGTGCTGAAACAGTTCGGGGGACTCCTCAGGAGGAGGACATGGTGGGTCTAGGGAAGGAGTGACTGATGATTTGTCTGACATTGATACCAGGGAAGACGACGCTTTGGCAGCTGCTTTTCCAGTACCCTGAGCCTGGGTGAGAGAGGATGAGGAGGAGGAGGAGGGCTTGGTCATCCACTCTACCAAGTCTTCGGCATGATGTGGCTCAACATGTCCAGCTGCCGAAAAGAAGGACAAGCGTGTCCCATGGCCATGTGCTGATGACAATGCACCGCGTCCACGACCAGCACTGTTGCCCCCAGACACAGAGCCTGCTTGCCCTCTTTTATTGCCTCCTGACTGTCTGCCTCTCCTTGTTTGCCTTCCAGACATTCTAATAGATGGCCTGCAGGGAGATGGGAAAAAAGCAATAAGGGCTACCTTCAGGTGTCCTTCTCTGTCCCTTGAAACAAGGACTTGCAGAGTGAAATAAACTGACACTCTCCCTACCTACAGTTTTCTGTCCCTAGAATAAATGTTTTTTTTAATCACAATATAGCACAAGGACAATTCAGTCACTGTCCTTCCAGGTCCCTGGAAACAAGGACTTGCAGAGTGAAATAAACTGACACTCTCCCTACCTACAGTTTTCTGTCCCTAGAATAAATGTTTTTTTTAATCACAATATAGCACAAGGACAATTCAGTCACTGTCCTTCCAGGTCCCTGGAAACAAGGACTTGCAGAGTGAAATAAACTGACACTCTCCCTACCTACAGTTTTCTGTCCCTAGAATAAATGTTTTTTTTAAGCACAATATAGCACAAGGACAATTCAGTCACTGTCCTTCCAGGTCCCTGGAAACAAGGACTTGCAGAGTGAAATAAACTGACACTCTCCCTACCTACAGTTTTCTGTCCCTAGAATAAATGTTTTTTTTAATCACAATATAGCACAAGGACAATTCAGTCACTGTCCTTCCAGGTCCCTGGAAACAAGGACTTGCAGAGTGAAATAAACTGACACTCTCCCTACCTACAGTTTTCTGTCCCTAGAATAAATGTTTTTTTTAAGCACAATATAGCACAAGGACAATTCACTCACTGTCCTTACAGGTCCCTGGAAACAAGGACTTGCAGAGTGAAAGAAAAAAAACACTCTCCCTACCTACAGTTTTCTGTCCCTAGAAAAAATGTTTTTTTTAATCACAATATAACACAAGGACAATTCACTCACTGTCCTTCCAGGTCCCTGGAAACAAGGACTTGCAGAGTGAAATAAACTGACACTCTCCCTACCTACAGTTTTCTGTCCCTAGAATAAATGTTTTTTTTAATCACAATATAGCACAAGGACAATTCAGTCACTGTCCTTCCAGGTCCCTGGAAACAAGGACTTGCAGAGTGAAATAAACTGACACTCTCCCTACCTACAGTTTTCTGTCCCTAGAATAAATGTTTTTTTTTAAGCACAATATAGCACAAGGACAATTCACTCACTGTCCTTACAGGTCCCTGGAAACAAGGACTTGCAGAGTGAAAGAAAAAAAACACTCTCCCTACCTACAGTTTTCTGTCCCTAGAAAAAATGTTTTTTTTAATCACAATATAACACAAGGACAATTCACTCACTGTCCTTCCAGGTCCCTGGAAACAAGGACTTGCAGAGTGAAATAAACTGACACTCTCCCTACCTACAGTTTTCTGTCCCTAGAATAAATGTTTTTTTTAATCACAATATAGCACAAGGACAATTCACTCACTGTCCTTACAGGTCCCTGGAAACAAGGACTTGCAGAGTGAAATAAACTGACACTCTCCCTACCTACAGTTTTCTGTCCCTAGAATAAATGTTTTTTTTAAGCACAATATAGCACAAGGAGAATTCACTCACTGTCCTTCCAGGTCCCTGGAAACAAGGACTTGCAGAGTGAAAGAAAAAAAACACTCTCCCTACCTACAGTTTTCTGTCCCTAGAAAAAATGTTTTTTTTAATCACAATATAACACAAGGACAATTCACTCACTGTCCTTCCAGGTCCCTGGAAACAAGGACTTGCAGAGTGAAATAAACTGACACTCTCCCTACCTACAGTTTTCTGTCCCTAGAATAAATGTTTTTTTTAATCACAATATAGCACAAGGACAATTCAGTCACTGTCCTTCCAGGTCCCTGGAAACAAGGACTTGCAGAGTGAAATAAACTGACACACTCTCCCTACCTACAGTTTTCTGTCCCTAGAATAAATGTTTTTTTTAATCACAATATAGCACAAGGACAATTCAGTCACTGTCCTTCCAGGTCCCTGGAAACAAGGACTTGCAGAGTGAAATAAACTGACACTCTCCCTACCTACAGTTTTCTGTCCCTAGAATAAATGTTTTTTTTAAGCACAATATAGCACAAGGACAATTCACTCACTGTCCTTACAGGTCCCTGGAAACAAGGACTTGCAGAGTGAAAGAAAAAAAACACTCTCCCTACCTACAGTTTTCTGTCCCTAGAAAAAATGTTTTTTTTAATCACAATATAACACAAGGACAATTCACTCACTGTCCTTCCAGGTCCCTGGAAACAAGGACTTGCAGAGTGAAATAAACTGACACTCTCCCTACCTACAGTTTTCTGTCCCTAGAATAAATGTTTTTTTTAATCACAATATAGCACAAGGACAATTCACTCACTGTCCTTACAGGTCCCTGGAAACAAGGACTTGCAGAGTGAAATAAACTGACACTCTCCCTACCTACAGTTTTCTGTCCCTAGAATAAATGTTTTTTTAAGCACAATATAGCACAAGGAGAATTCACTCACTGTCCTTCCAGGTCCCTGGAAACAAGGACTTGCAGAGTGAAAGAAAAAAAACACTCTCCCTACCTACAGTTTTCTGTCCCTAGAAAAAATGTTTTTTTTAATCACAATATAACACAAGGACAATTCACTCACTGTCCTTCCAGGTCCCTGGAAACAAGGACTTGCAGAGTGAAATAAACTGACACTCTCCCTACCTACAGTTTTCTGTCCCTAGAATAAATGTTTTTTTAATCACAATATAGCACAAGGACAATTCAGTCACTGTCCTTCCAGGTCCCTGGAAACAAGGACTTGCAGAGTGAAATAAACTGACACTCTCCCTACCTACAGTTTTCTGTCCCTAGAATAAATGTTTTTTTTAAGCACAATATAGCACAAGGACAATTCAGTCACTGTCCTTCCAGGTCCCTGGAAACAAGGACTTGCAGAGTGAAATAAACTGACACTCTCCCTACCTACAGTTTTCTGTCCCTAGAATAAATGTTTTTTTTTAATCACAATATAGCACAAGGACAATTCAGTCACTGTCCTTCCAGGTCCCTGGAAACAAGGACTTGCAGAGTGAAATAAACTGACACTCTCCCTACCTACAGTTTTCTGTCCCTAGAATAAATGTTTTTTTTAAGCACAATATAGCACAAGGACAATTCACTCACTGTCCTTACAGGTCCCTGGAAACAAGGACTTGCAGAGTGAAAGAAAAAAAACACTCTCCCTACCTACAGTTTTCTGTCCCTAGAAAAAATGTTTTTTTTAATCACAATATAACACAAGGACAATTCACTCACTGTCCTTCCAGGTCCCTGGAAACAAGGACTTGCAGAGTGAAATAAACTGACACTCTCCCTACCTACAGTTTTCTGTCCCTAGAATAAATGTTTTTTTTAATCACAATATAGCACAAGGACAATTCAGTCACTGTCCTTCCAGGTCCCTGGAAACAAGGACTTGCAGAGTGAAATAAACTGACACTCTCCCTACCTACAGTTTTCTGTCCCTAGAATAAATGTTTTTTTTAATCACAATATAGCACAAGGACAATTCAGTCACTGTCCTTCCAGGTCCCTGGAAACAAGGACTTGCAGAGTGAAATAAACTGACACTCTCCCTACCTACAGTTTTCTGTCCCTAGAATAAATGTTTTTTTTAATCACAATATAGCACAAGGAGAATTCACTCACTGTCCTTCCAGGTCCCTGGAAACAAGGACTTGCAGAGTGAAAGAAAAAAAACACTCTCCCTACCTACAGTTTTCTGTCCCTAGAAAAAATGTTTTTTTTAATCACAATATAACACAAGGACAATTCACTCACTGTCCTTCCAGGTCCCTGGAAACAAGGACTTGCAGAGTGAAATAAACTGACACTCTCCCTACCTACAGTTTTCTGTCCCTAGAATAAATGTTTTTTTTAATCACAATATAGCACAAGGACAATTCACTCACTGTCCTTACAGGTCCCTGGAAACAAGGACTTGCAGAGTGAAATAAACTGACACTCTCCCTACCTACAGTTTTCTGTCCCTAGAATAAATGTTTTTTTTAAGCACAATATAGCACAAGGAGAATTCACTCACTGTCCTTCCAGGTCCCTGGAAACAAGGACTTGCAGAGTGAAAGAAAAAAAACACTCTCCCTACCTACAGTTTTCTGTCCCTAGAAAAAATGTTTTTTTTAATCACAATATAACACAAGGACAATTCACTCACTGTCCTTCCAGGTCCCTGGAAACAAGGACTTGCAGAGTGAAATAAACTGACACTCTCCCTACCTACAGTTTTCTGTCCCTAGAATAAATGTTTTTTTTAATCACAATATAGCACAAGGACAATTCAGTCACTGTCCTTCCAGGTCCCTGGAAACAAGGACTTGCAGAGTGAAATAAACTGACACTCTCCCTACCTACAGTTTTCTGTCCCTAGAATAAATGTTTTTTTTAAGCACAATATAGCACAAGGACAATTCACTCACTGTCCTTACAGGTCCCTGGAAACAAGGACTTGCAGAGTGAAAGAAACTGACACTCTCCCTACCTACAGTTTTCTGTCCCTAGAATAAATGTTTTTTTAAGCACAATATAGCACAAGGACAATTCACTCACTGTCCTTCCAGGTCCCTGGAAACAAGGACTTGCAGAGTGAAAGAAACTGACACTGTCCCTACCTACAGTTTTCTGTCCCTAGAATAAATGTTTTTTTTTAAGCACACTATAGCACAAGCACAAAACACACTGACACTCTCCCTACCTATCCTTCTCTTTCCCTAAACTAAAGGAATCCAGGTTAAGCAAGAAAGAAATAACAGTCACTGTCCCTGCCTATGCTGCTCTATCCCTGCTCCGGAACACACTACACTAGGCCGCCGTGCTGGCGGCCTTTTATAGTGTGGGGCGTGTACTAAACACCCTCAGCAATAATTGGCCACAGGCATCCTGCCTGTGGCCAATCATTGCTCTCCTCGCTGCCGGCGCTGTGATTGGCCAAGCATGCGGGGTCACAGTGCATGCTTGGCCAATCACAGCGCCTGGATGACACTGCGATGGCGTAGTGCATTGTGGGCCGTTCGCGTCACTCGAATTTGGCGCGAACGGCCCAAATCGTTCGATCTTCGTCGAACGATCGAACAGCCGATGTTCGAATCGAACGTATGTTCGACTCGAACACGAAGCTCATCCCTAGTCAGGAATCACAATGTCCTTGAAGCGGTCTGCCACTCTGCATACACAGGTCGGGACTTACAATGTCCTTGGAGCTGTCTGTCACCCAGCATCCACAGGTCAGGATTCACAATGTCCTTGGAGCTGTCTGCCTTTCAGCATCCTCAAGTCGAGACTCACTAAGTCCTTGAAGCTGTCTGCCACCCAGCATCCAGAGTTCTGGACTCACAATGTCCTTGGAGCTCTCTGCCATGCCATCCAGCATCCACAGGTCAGTACTTACAATATCCTTGGATAACATTCTCAGAAGGGTAGCCCCCAGCTCTAGCATGGCTGGTACCTCAATGAAAATGTGCAGAACTTTAGCTGGGTTGCTTGAAAGGCCAGTTGCCCTTCAGGCTGGGAACTACTCTTCCTGGACAAGGACTGAGCAGCTTTAGGCTTCAGTCTGATTATGCTCACTCCCATCCACCATCTGGGCACCCTCCCCCCAGGGATTGGCCGAGACAACGCCATTGCTGTAGCAAATTGGATCATGCTTTTTTTTTGGGGGGGGGGTTCGCCTTCCTCTGGATCAACTGTGGGTATAGGATTGGGTATATGGGATTGTTTGATATTTATTTATTTATTTATTTATTTTTATGGTTGAACTAGATGGACTTGTGTCTTTTTTCAACCTGACTAACTATGTAACTATGTAACAACATAAATATTCAGCTTCTGATTTGCACCATCCAGCCCACTACATTCTAGAATCCTACAGAAGGCAGGGAGAAGCAGTCAAACTCGCAGCCAGTGAATCCTATAACAGCCCAATGCAATCAGAAGCTGCTAAAGTGATTAGAAAAAGAGACACATAAGAACTAAATTTACCTAACCTAACTAGCAGCTTATTGAAGAGGGTGCTACATCTATTATAGGTATTTATATAGTGCTGTCAATGTACTCAGTGCTTTATATATTGTACATTCAAACTAGCCCCTGCCCTCAAGTAGCTTACAATCTAAGGTCCCAATGTCACATGCATACATACACAAACTAGGGCAAGGTTAGACAGGAGCTCATTGACATGCCAGCATGTCTTTGGCATGTCATAGGACACCAATACAAGCGCAGGGAGTGCATGCAAACGCAATCCAAGTAGTATGCTGGCTGGAGTTTGACCTGAACCCCCCAGTTCTGCAAGGCAGAAGTACTAACCACTGAGTCCCTGTGTAAAGTAATGAGCCACACATTGGTTTATTACATTAACAATCCCCAGTCTAAATCTTATATCTGGCCAAAAGAAAACATTTATTTATATATATATATATATATATATATATATATATATATATATATATATATATATATATATATACACATATACTATATTATCAAGATTATTGGGATGCCTGCCTTTACACGCACATGAACTTTAATGGCATCCCAGTCTTAGTTTGTAGGGTTCAATATTGAGTTGGCCCACCCTTTGCAGCTATAACATCTTCAACTCTTCTGGGAAGGCTGTCCACAAGGTTTAGGAGTGTGTCTATGGGAATGTTTGAGCATTCTTCTATGAGGTCAGGCACTGATGTGGACAAGAAGGCCTGGCTCGCAGTCTCCGCTCTAATTCATCCCAAAGGTGTTCTGTCGGGTTGAGGTCAGGACTCTTTGCAGGTCAGTCAAGATCCTCCACCCCAAACTTGCTCATCCACACATTTGGTAGAGGGGGGATTATGGTGTGGGGTTTGTTTTTCAGGGGTTGAGCTTAGTCCCTTAGTTCCATTGAAGGAAAATCTTAAGGAGTCAACATACCAAGACATTTTAGACAATTTCATGCTCCTAACACCAGTGCACAAAGCAAGGTCCATAAAGACATGGATGAGCGAGTTTGGGGTGGAGGAACTTGACTGGCCTGCACATAGTTCTGACCTCAACACGATAGAAAGCCTTTGGGACGAATTAGAGCGGAGACTGCAAGCCAAGTCTTCTCATCCACATCAGTGCCTGACCTCACAAATGCGATTCTAGAAGAATGGTTAAAAATTCCCATAGACACCCTCCTAAACCTTGTGGACGGCCTTCCCAGAAGAGTTGAAGGTGTTAAAGCTGCAAAAGGGGGGGCCAACTCAATATTGAACCCTATGAACTAAGACTGAGATGCCATTAAAGTTCATGTGCGTGTAAAGGCAGGCGTCCCAATACTCTTGGCAATATAGTGTGTGTATATATATATATATATATATATATATATATATATATATATATATATATTACATCTCTCCCATGTTTTGCCCTTTAAGAATGAATGCAGCAAGTAAAATTGTTTTAATCACATTCTGTGCCCCCCCAGGTTTTTAATTCTGAAAAGTCTGAGCTCCTTAGAGACCTCCCGCTAGATCACATCCCAGCATTATTTTTCCTCATACCTTGTTCTGTTTCCAGAAACAGCTTTTATTTCTCCACGTGATGTCATCATCAGGCTCGTATAATTCTTCCAGCGGCAGCTGCTGGTAGCTACTACTGATATAGGCACGTCCCCAGAACCACATCTCCCAAGATCCCTTTCTCTACATAAAGTGTTTTGGACAGGATATTAAGAGTCAAGGCAACAGCTTTGTTTTGCTGGAAAAGAGATCAATGTATGCATGAAGAAAGAGAGAGAGAGGGTTGGGGATAGGTGGAGTTCTGTATTCCAGGCAGGACTGACAGCATTGGTTGGGTGGCTTGGATTTCAGTTCACCAAAAGGACAGCGTTGTCAGCTCAAACAGGAAGTTACAAACTCATTGGAAATCTGGCAGATCAACAGGTATTTTTCTGTAACATATGTAAAATTCAAGTTTGTATTGGAGTCGGCCTTAACCTTTTCGCTACCACCGATATATACCATACATCAGAAGCAGCAAAGGGGTTTTACAGTATACACACTCCCACCTGCTACTGTAGCCAGAATGTGTGTAAATCTGACAAGCCAACAATCACTTGTACACACCTCAGCAAGAGATGGTGTCCCTCCTGCATGCTTGCCCCTGCCTGTTTCTTGTGCTTCATCCCCCCATTTGTGGACCTGGGATCGGCATGGCAGGTGCTGCCAAGTAAGGGGAGGGAGATTGGTGAACATTAATTCACTGATCTCCCCTATCTAGTAAGAACATCACTTCTAGGTCCAGCTGTCACTTCAATTTGATGAAAAATAAAATTATTCAGAGTGAAAAATATTGAAGGTTTACCCAAGCACCTAAAATCCCCCCAAAATGTTGAGCCCTACCCTAGCCCTACCCTACCCCCACCTATACACACATACAAACGTAAACACGTGTGGGGGGGCATCAAACATGTTACAAATCTAGGTCCAAGAGTTGCTTATGGAAAATTTAGGGGGTCATTTTATGGGCACATACATTCTTAAGGTTTGACATGTTAGATATCTATTTACTCTGTCCAACCTCATCGTTTATATTTTACCTAGAAAGAAGGGTAATATATTAAGTTTGTGTTTTGCTTTGCATCTATTAAGGTCACTTTTGTTTTGCTTTGAATTTAGTTCACTTTGCAGTAAACCAAGAAAGCATATAAAAACCTCTGTAGTTTTACTTTTCCTAAACAGCTTATGCAGAGTTTTCCTTAGCAAAAGCAGCAGAACACACCACAGAAAACAGATCTTCTTCAGTTGAACTTTAGTGCAAATCCCAGACGAGCCCCCAATTGTTTTGCTTTGCAATTATTAAAGCGGAGGTCCGTCCTCCGCTGCAAAAATTAAAAGCCAGCAGCTACACATACTGCAGCTGCTGGCTTTTAATAATAGGACACTTACCTGTCCTGGAGTCCAGCGATGTCGGCACTGCAGCCTTAAGTTTCCATCAGCTGTCGGGTGCTGTTGCCACCATTGCCGCCATTGCGGGTGAGGGAACCCAACAGTGTAGCCTTACAGCGGTAGGGGAGGGAGGAGGGAGAAGGAGGGAGCCCCAGCCATGACGTCAAGGGCCGCGGCCCAGACTCCCGGAAGTGGTATCAGGATACCTGTTAAAGACAGGTATCCGCTCCCCCTCCCCCCTGAAAGGTGCCAAATGTGGCATCAGAGGGGGGGAGCAGGCAATGGAGCGGAAGTTCCACTTTTGGGTGGAACTCTGCTTCAAGGTCACTTTGCAGTACAGCAAAAAAGCGTAAAAAACTCTCTAGTCTATTACACTTGCTTTACTAAACAAAAATCTCTACTCACGCAAACCAAGTACAGTTTTAGGAACAATCTATAACAGAGTATTACAACATATGCCTACAATGTACACATGCTATCTAGGCATACACCAAACAGTTATTTAACTTGGTTCATCCTGGTAATGGAGTCATTCAATTGCTCCTTCCTTCTCAGGGTCCTCCAGCACAACTGTTTATTTGTCTTCCAGCACATGGTTGACAAAGTTCTCATTCCCTCCCCCTGCTTCCTAGGTCATCATTTCCTGTAGCCTCACTTCCTGTCCTGAGCTCATGAACCAGCCCAACAGGTTTATTTGCATATAATTAGGGGAGGTCTAGCTTTCAAAAACACCACATGGTCATCATTCTATATTTATGCTATAAAAAACACTAAAATAACCATACCAACACAATTTGTGTGCCCTATAATTAAAGTATAACTAGCGTATTTTTTACTGAAATGTTGCGCTTAATAAACCATTGAACTAATATTGTGTGACATAAAAATCTGCCACCACTTTATTTTCCAGCGTGTCTGCTTTTTAGAAAATATATATTTGGTTTAAGTAATCTTCAGGAATAACATGATTTTTTTTAACAAGTGAAACATGATTTCGCAAAGAGCAAAACCGGCTCTGGCAGCGAAGGGGTTCATTCTGAAAAGTCTGCATTTCTCGGGGACCTGAATTTTTCTGTCCATAAAATCCAAACTCAGCTTCTGCCTTTTCTTTGTCGGCCATTCTGTACAAGTCTGGGAGTTAATGATTTGTTTTATACATTCTCACATATATTATGTGGCTTGAAAATCAGCAGGGAAGAGAAAACGCTAAAGAAACCCAAAGTATTTACTAAGTCATTTTTTTTTTTTTTACACGACTCAGATTTTGCAGATATTCCACAATAACTAATTTCTCATTGTACCCATGTGACATTTATCACCTAACAACATGCAGCGTAAAATAGATGCAGCAGCAGCTTAGTAACGGCAGACGATAAAAATATAAAATTCCATCACAGCGTTAGAGGTAATGTTCAATACACTCATTCCTCATATTGCAATGTTTCCAGTGTATTAATAAAGTTATAGTAATGGGAAAGCATAAAACAAAAAAGAGAAGCATAAAAAAAAAGTTACGCAGGAAAGCTGAGCGACTCCGAAATAAAGTTTTAAGCTTCTTAAAGGGAAAATACAGTGGATTTGGGTTGTTATTATTACTATTAGAAGTTTTTATCTACAGTAGCATTGATAATTTAGATGTTGTACATTCATACAGTCCATGCTCTCTAGTAGGTCCCTAACTTGCATTTTAGGGGCCAAGCTACCTACCAGCATGTGATTTAATGTACAGTCCCAACTATAAAGTATATCCAGTGTAGCGGGTATTTAAATTTAGGGGGGCGCATCTGGGTGGTAGTATGACCTGGATGCATTGATTGTTAGGGAATTTGGGACCATTTTCATTCGTGGAGGATTCCAGTGGTGTGCAGTTTCCTGCGGCCTGTGGGTGGCACTGTCGCCCTGGGCCGGGGGTTGAACCATCACTGTAGTGCTGCGCCCTTTTTGTCCTGTTTCGGCAGTGGTGACGGCGGGGCGGGGAACCTGCTGTGCCGGTCGGGAGAGGAGATAAAGGGGACAGACGCCCTCAACACGGGGGTCAGTCGTCGGAGGTGAGAGCCGTGCCCAGGCACCTTCAGCCTGGGTGCTGGCGTTCCGGAGTTCCGGGCCCAGGTGCCCTTGACCTGGGCGGAGCGGGAGATGGAATCCACCCCAGGCACCTTCAGCCTTGGGTGAGGTACTACTGAGGAGGCCCGGGGCCCAGTACCTTCGACTGGGTTCCGCAAGGGTGGAAGAGTCCGAGGGGCCCTAAGGTGTTGGGCGCCCGAATCTGAGACGAGGAGGCCAGGGAGCGTAACCCCTCTGAACAGTCCCGTGCAGAATTGCTGGTGATGGCGGGGCCTCTGGTAACTCTCTTGGAAGGATGTCTTCCCTCTGACAGGGGCTGCACTTAGCGAAGGTAATTCTGTTCCTGTTCTACACGGTCGGTGGCAGCGGCTGTGCGCCATAACCATTGGCGACACCACAATGGTTAATTCTATTTAAGGATTGTTCCTTGACCTACTCCCCACTTATACTGAACTGTTCTTTGGGTCAACCTGTCTGCTGTTAAAGGACGATTTATTACTGTCAGAGAATAAATAAGAGTTGGACCTTTTCAGTGGTGTGGAACTTCAGTTACTGGGAGCAAAGGGGGGTCATCTGCAGAACGGACTTGGCTCTGGGTTATACACACGACCCGAAGGTAAACAGGTGTTGGCTTTCACCTCTACACATGAGAGGACATGGGCCGTAGTGTACCGCATCCCTCCTCCCTGATCCCCGTAGACAGGACAACAAGCCGAGAAGAAGAAGGGGTGAGAGGGGTGAGGCCGCTACACCAGGTTTTAGAGCATATGCTGCCAAAAAGATGACGTCTTTTTTAGAGAAGGTCTTGCATATTTCCGCAGGACAATGCTAAACCGCATACTGTATCTATGAGAATAGCATTGCTTCCTAGTTGAAGAGTATGAGTGCTTTACTGGCCTGCCTGCAGTCCAGACCTTTTATCAATTGAAACAAAATGAAACATTTTGACAAAGAAGACCCAGGACTGTTGAGCAGTTGGGATCCTATGTAGCACCTTCCCAGTTAGTGTAGGTTGCTAGGCAAATTTAGTTTTGCTCCTTCATAATCAGTGGAGCAGGGGTTGATTGCTTAAGTCTAAGTGACTCACAAGTTGCTAATCTGATTACCCTCCCTGCATTCTAGAGGATTCCAGAAGTGGGTGGAAGAATACAGAGGCAGCTTGAATATTTATGGGGATCCAGTCAATATCAGTAGGTGTGCTCAGTAGGTGGCTGGAGAGCCCATAAATCGAATGAGACCTGGGGCAGGGGAAATATTCCTGAGATCAATTCTGCCAGAGGAATACCCTGCTCAATGGGCTCTGCCCTTCAGTGCAGCCTGCTGGATGCACTGCTTGGAGGTCATCAATGTCCCATCTGTGGTCTAAGCTGGGGGGGCCTATCTTCTAAAGTCTGGGATTTTTTTCTTACGGTCTAGAGAAACTCACTGGAGGATACCCAGTGGAGGCTGGAGGGAAGAGTGTCCAGCTGTCCGGTGGTATCATGAGTCTGTGTCTCTCTAACTGAAGAGTGCCCAGTGGATATCAGAAGGAGGCAACTGGTGATCCTGTGGCATTGTAAGTGCTGATCTGTCAAATAGGTGGCTAAGACCTGGGGCAGGGGGGTTATTCCTGGAATAAGTTCTGCCAGGGCAGCTTTCTGGAGGCGCTGCTTGGAGGTTTTCAAGGTCCCAGCTATAGCCTAAGCTTAGGGATATATCTTCTAAAGCCTGGGGTTTCTTTATTTCGGTGTGGAGAAGCTCACAGGAGGATACACGGTGGAAGTTGGGGAAAGAGTGTCAAGTGGTCCTGTGGTATCATGAATCTGTATCACTATCTTCCTCACTGAAGAGTGCCCAGTGGATATCAGGAGTACTGACATAATCCTGTGCCCTAGAGACTGTGAGCAGTCCTCAGTTCTACAAAAAGAAGCAAGTCCTTGCCCAACAAGTAGTGAACTGTATGGAAGGTCTCTTTCAGATGTATCCTCAGTCAATTTTGTCCTTTTGAGGCATTCCATGCTTCCCTCTCACCCACCCAAGTTCAACTCAGCAATAAACATACAAAAGACACCCATGGACTGTTTATTTGAGCCGATGAGAAAGAAGAAAATGCTTTGTGCCTGACTATGTTTACACTAAGTTTGGGGAAATGGGACCATCAAAGCCAGCGGCTCCTTTGGGGATGTGTTACACCTATATCAGGCAAGAATGGGACAACGTTCCTCTCCCAAAACTCCACCACTGATCTCAGTTCCCAGGTGTACAGAGTATTGTTAAAAGAAGAAGGGATGCTATAATGTGCTAAATATCGTTCTGTCCTGACTTTTTTGGAATTGCTGTTGTACTTTGCCAGCCTTTTGTTGCCTTGTCCCAACTTTTTTTTAGACATGTTGCTACCATCAATTTCAAAATAACCTAATTTTCTTCTTAAAAATTAAAAATTTTCTTAGTTTGATATGTTTTCTATTTTCAATTGTGAATAAAATATGGATTTATGAGAATTGCAAATCATTGCATTCTGTTTTTATGCAGATTTTGTAAAAAAAAAAGACTTGTGGGTTTAACAAATTTTTATGTGCAAAATGTTTCTTTAAGGAGGCGTGGCAGGGTGTGTGTCCTATGCCTACATGCTTTTTCCAATAGGTGTCCCTCATTCCCCTCTCAAAGGGTTGGGAGGTATGCACTAGGGCCAATAGGAACAGGAGCAAGCTAATCTACCCATATGTCTTTAGAGTGTGGGAGGAGGCCCTGCAAGCATAGGGAGTGCATGAAAACTCAAAACGACAAATAGTGTCCTTACCAGGATACAAACCAGGGACCCCAGTGCTGCCAGGCAGACAAAGTAACCACTAGGTCACTGTGTTGCCTGCACAGCAGCTTATTGGTTCTCCTAGTATCAGTGTAGAGATTGATGGGAGGAAACTGATGTTCTGCTCCCAGCAGCTTGTCTACTGCTAACAGTACAATGTGGGCCGGTGGCCCTCTCACTAACTCCCCGATGTGATAATATGCTTTTGCAATTGAAGGGATCCCTTTAAGCTATTTCCAGTGTGGCTGTAGCTTGAACAGCAGGAGCAGAGGGTCTGACGAACGCTCTGGTCTTTTGACAGCAAACCCGCAAGGTGAACCCTATTGTGACAGTCCATCATCTGGCTACACCAGGAATAGACAGCTGGCTCCCAATGACATCTGAAAGGAAGATTGTGACGTGGAACCCAGAATAAGCAGGTTGGGGGATCCCAGCAGGACAACACTGAATTCCCTTGTATGTTTTCTATGGACAACCAAACAGACACGGTAAGAGGGGAAAGAAAAAATGTGTGTGTGTGTGTGTATGTGTGTGTGTGCAGGCGGTGTGGGTTGGAGTATCTCTTTAAAGTGGAGTTCCACCCTAAAAATAAATAAAAAATACACCAAAATCCTGCAAATAAAAATAAAAAAAAGAGAAAAAAACAAACAAATTTACTTACCAAAAATGGCAGTTGCTATGCGGATGTTCCTAATCTGCCTCTTCCTAGTCTGCGGCAGGTCTTCTTCCTCTTCCTCCTTGCTGTGTCTTCTGGGAACTCCCAGAAAGCAGCCGCCCATTCACAAAGCGCCGCGAGATTCGCGCACTGCCTGTTTCCCTTAGTGAGGATGGCGGAGGCCGGGACCTGCTAGGATCGAGGGATCGGCCTCGGGGGGGCCGACATCACGGGCACCTAGGACAGGTAAGTGTCCTTATTAAAAGTCAGCAGCTACAGTGTTTGTAGCTGCTGACTTAAAAAAAATAAAAAAATTGCGGGTGGAACCCCGCTTTAAGTGAAGTCAACCAGGATGTGTGTACACTGTAGAAGGTCTTGAAGTAGTTAATGGATCAGCAATTCTCAGTGGAGACACATGATATCTATCCTTTAAAAGAAAAAAGCAGCAAACAAACCGAGTTTGCTGAAGACAAAGCATCCAACTTCCATTAAAATGCAAAACAAGCCAGGAAACACAACATGACAAAATAAGCAGATGTTGTATTGTGGGAGAAATAAGAAAATGACAAGATATATCCCTAATTTGTATAATAAATAAGCAGAGCTGATTAGATGTATGCAGGCTGGAACAACACAATTAGAAGTCTTCCCAGGCGCATTCTTTTCTAACTTTTCCTCCAAGGAATTGGTTTTCTTCTCCCGTACAAAATGGATAAATCAGATTCAGAGGCAGTTACCGGAGAAGAATAAGGGGAGACAGCTGAGCAGAGCAGCTGAGCATCAATATCGGCAAACACAATAGACGTTCTTATTGAAATGAGCTGTAATCAGCGCTCAGTGTGTCTCCGCATGTGTGTAGAAGGACCTCATGAAAGGGAACTTACAGTTTGCACCATCTTGTTTTCACATAATACACAAACCATAACATTAAAGGGCCCTGGTCATGGTCAAAAAAAAAAAAAAAAGCTGCTATAACATTTCCAAAGTGCAAGCAACTACATTTGTTAATCCTTAAAGTACTTCTTGAATACCCGAACAATGAATGTCCCTGATAAGATGCAGTCGCTGTTTGGTCAACAATTTTCCATCAGGCTCCTATGATTTTTCCGTTGGAGTTTGTCAAGTCAAGTAGTGCCAGAATGGCTATCCAGAGTTCGAAGTTTGGTTGATTCAGCAAAAATTTGACCCTGGTATGACCAACCTTATTCTGCTGAGTTCTCCCCCGTCATCAGGACCTACGAAGTTCCTCAGATCCAGCGCCATGCCCAACCAAACCTTTCAATGATAAAAACCTGACAGATGTTCTAATTCTTCTCCACTCCAAACAAAATTTTAAAAAGTTTGACTTCTCATTCCCAAGTGCAAACCATACAGAGGGCTTATCTTTCAAATTAAATCCTGCTCCTTCTAAGTTACGTTCTTCCCCCTCCTGAGCTAGGCCCCACCTAAGCCAGGCAAAAGTCTAAATTGTCAGACTTGTATATAACATGGTTGGGCCTTAGCAGTAGGAATGAGTGTCATGTACCTAACTAAGGAGCTTGAGATGACGAGGGTGGCCTCTTGCTCAATTCCCATCCGAGCTCCCCTAAGAGTTGGGACAGGGGCTGCAAGGGCAATGGAAGGGCACAGGTGCCAGAAAGCTGGTATTGAACTTAGGAGCACTGGTGTCAAGTAAGCAGAAGCACAGGAGTGAGGGCACCCAGAATACCCCAAGTCCAATAGAGATCAGAGCCAGGTCACAAGCTGAATAGGGTAACAGTCAAGCAGGAAGGCACTAATTTGTGAGCAGGGTCAAGGCCAGGGATGAGTGGAGATTGGCAATTAGCTGGCAGCAAGTCAATCGATAGGTAAAATTGATAGGTAACATCTTGGTCAAGAATCCAGTCCAGGGTCAGTAACAAAGGTAAGCAACAAACATAGATAGGCAAGGATTTTCTAGAAGCAGGTCAGATGGAAGCTGGGTTAATAACAGGGTCGTACAGGTTCAGGATTAGGGATCAAGGATAACAGGAACTCAAGCTTAAAGACCACGCAGCAAGTATCTGATGCAAAACCCAGGTTTAATAAGCACATTAGATGCCAGCATCTGTGGGGAACGTGCTTGCGCGTCCACGTGCACGCCTCTGTGTGCGCATTCCTATGTGTGTATGCATGCACATTCTTGAACCTTACAGCTGCCACGACCCTTCACATGATTGGTTTTGAGTTCCAACCTGAAAGTCAGTTGTTATTCCTCAGCCAATAAGCTGTGGGCTGGGTATAACATACAGCAAGGGAGTCCTGGTGACATTACTGAGGTGACCATGTGGCCTTATTAGTTCAATGGAATCATACGCATCCCCAACCCTCGCCTGTAGCTGACTAGACAAGCTTTGACAGTTGACTTCCAGGTCCAGACCCAAACCCAGCTCAGAACAAAAACAATCTCCACCTTACTTAGCAGCAAAGGGTGCAGTACCTATCTCTGAACAGTAACAGAAATATGTACAGTATATCGTGTTTATGGGATCGAAAGCACCCAAAGTGCTTAGAAAATTACTTAAAGAATATCATAAGTACATACAGTATGTTCACTGATCTGGTAGGTTAACTTTAACCACTTGCTTACTGGGAACTTAAACCCCCTTCCTGCCCAGGCCAGCTTTCAGCACTGTCACTCTTTGAATGACAATTGCGCGGTCATGTAACACTGTACTCAAATGTAATTGTTATTTTTTTTTTTTACACAAATAAATCTTTCTTTTGGTGGTATTTAATCACTTAGCTTTCTTTTTGTGGTATTTATTCACTACTGTGGTTTTTATTTTTTGCTAAACAAACAAAAAAAGACCGAACATTTTGAAAAAGAAAAGAAAACAGTTTTCATAGTTTGTTATAAAATTTTGCAAACAGGTAATTTTTCTCCTTCATTGATGTGCACTGATGAGGCGCGCTGATGGCCACTGATAGGCTTCACTGATAGGCACTGATAAGGCAGCACTGATGGGCACTAATAGGTGTCACTGATGAGCACTGATAAGGCGGCACTGATCAGGAGGCACTGATGAGGCTGCATTAATAGGTGGCACTGATGGGCACTGATAGGTGGCAACGATGGGCACTGATAGGTGGCACTGAAGGACATTGATAGGTGGCACTAATAGGTGGCACTGATAGGTGGCACTGATGGGAACTGATGAGCACTGGTAGGTGCCACTGATAGGCAACACTGATAGGTGGCACTGATAAAGAGGCAGCACGTTGGCCCGAGGCTGCATCGCTACATAGTGGGCCCAGCTAGTCTGGCTGGGGCCTGCATAATGAGAGGGGATCCCAAGCTGTCTGTCCAAATGGGGAGGAAGCTGTCTTGGTGAAGGAGACCAGGGGAGGACCTGCCCTGGGGGAGACCGGCAAAGTGCTGACGTCTTGGGTGAGACCTGGTAACTTTACTGAAGAGGGATCCATCAGATCACAAGCCCTGCAGTTCGCCGGATTGGCTTAAAGGTTCTTTTCACTGCACGGCTGGAAGTTTGGGACTTTGAAATCCTGTGGCAGAGAATTCCTGAACTATCCATTTGCTCAATCTAAAAAGGTCTGTGGCAGAGACTTTGTTCATTTCGGAAGGTCTGTGGCAGAGACCTAGTTCATCTTGGGTAGTCTGTGGCAGAGACTGCCCTGTGCTGGTTCGTGTGTCATCCTGGCTGCTAGGCCATGTGAGAGAGGACTATCCGGGTGACCAATATCCACTCTAACATTGAGAGTGGTGAGTGACTTTAAACTGACACCTTTTCATAGTTGTGGCGAGTGCCTGAACCTTCCCCTGCTCTTCTATTCCTTCTACTTTCTCAACGTTTACTGCATAAGAAAATAAAGCCTGACTGTTGAAGGTTTTACATCTGTGTGGACATTGCATTACTACAGACTTTCCTACCCGGACAACGCAGCTGAAGAGGTAACGTGCAAAACCTGAAACTAACCAGCAGCTCCTACGGGGGGTAGTGGTACATATGTGTGGCAAATCTACCTGGAATCAGCTGAGTAGTTGGTTTAGTTAAAGGAATCAACATCCACAACTTCCTTAGAAGGAACAACTAATGTTCCAAAAAACCCGGTATAGACTCAAGAGACCTACAAGGAGTCAATATCTGGTCAGACAGGCAAGCAGCCAACTTGGACAGACCCCCATAGATTGAGTTAACAAGTTACCTGAAGCAGCGATTTCCCAATGTGATCCTCCCTCTCTCACGATGGCCCTACTCTTAAATCCTCCACTGGTCTCTATATACCCCCCTCCTCCTTCCCATTGGATGCTTGGCTTTGGCGCCAAAGCATAGGGGAGGAGCGGACAAACTTGGAGGTCAGTAATAACTAAACCAACTACTCAGCTGATTCCAGGTAGATTTGCCACACATATATATCTTTATCCTGCTTGTTTATTTGGGCTATTTTACAAATTTCCTGGGCTTATCTATTAAAGGGGTTGTAAAGGTTTGTTTTTTATTTTCTATGTAAATAGGTTCCTTTAAGCTAGTGCATTGTTGGTTCACTTACCTTTTCCTTCGATTTCCCTTCTAAATGTTTTTTTTCTTTGTTTTCTTTGTCTGAATTTCTCACTTCCTGTTCCTCCTCAGTAAGCTGTTCTGGCTGACTAAACACCACTCGGATGATGGTGTGAAGTTTAGTGAGGAGAAACAGGAAGTGAGAAATTCAGACAAAGAAAAAAAACATTTAGAAGGAAAATCGAAGGAAAAGGTAAGTGAACCAACAATGCACTAGCTTAAAGGAACCTATTTAGAAACTAAAAAACAAACCTTTACAACCCCTTTAAAGTGGTTGTAAACCCACTTTTGCAACTTGCACCTACAGGTAAGCCTAGATTAAGGCTTACCTGTAGGTGCAAGAAATATCTCCTAAACCTACACGGTTTAGGAGATATTTACTAAAAAGACAGGCGCCGCTGTCTACGGCGCATGCGCGCCGTAGACAACAGCGCATTCATGGGGTTAATCCCATTCACAAAATCGGCTACTTCCCAGCAATCGCTGGGCGTAGCCGAATGTGACGGCTCCCGCGCGCATGCGCGGAGTCACGTCTTCACCGCTCCGGCCAATCACAGCACCGGAGCGGCGCTGTGATTGGCTGGTGCGGCGATACCCGGAAGTAACATTCCGGCTATCGCCGCAGTGATGTCTGCGTCTGGACAGAGGGAAGCGGACTGCTTCGGGGGCCCCGATCTAAGGTAAGTGGTACATAATGAGCTAGTATGCTAGTCATACTAGCTCATTATGCCTTTCCCTTGCAGGTTGGCAAAAAAAAAAAAGTTAGTGGGTTTACAACCACTTAAAGCTCTCTTCATTTTCCTCTGTATGTAGGTTTGGATTCCCTATTATCCTCCAGTTTTTTTGAGTATGTCTGATTCTCATACCACCCTCTATGGGACCCCATATGATCCTTTCTTCTGCGTTTCCTCTTGACCTTTTGACCTCTCGGCCTCATCTTCATATGTATATATTTTATATTTGCTATCAATCCATCTTCACACAGGTAAATATTTGCTCCCTGTATTTGTTGGTCTCTGTGACCCCAGCCAATTTGGGATTAAATAGATGTTTTTTGTATAACTTTATGGATTTGTGTATATTTTGTACCAATCATTGTAACTATTTGTATGTTGTCTTTTTTCTTTTTTTCGGTAGACAGTGCCTGACAAATGTAAATCTCCTAAGGCCCGGTTCACACAGGGGCGGCACGACTTCGGGGGCGACCTCGGCGGTGCGATCTCAAGACGACTTGAGACGCCCGCCGAGGCGATTTGCATAATGACTTCTGTATAGAAGTCAAGGCAAGTCGCCCTGCGTCGCCCCCCAAAAGTAGTACAGGAACCTTTTTCTAAGTCGGAGCGACTCAGGTCGCTCCTATTAGAACGGTTGCATAGCACAGACCGGGACGCGACTCCTCAGGCGACCGAGTCGCCTGAGGAATCGCCCCTATGTGAACCGGGCCTGAGGAAGCTACTAATTAGTGGTGAAACATGTAGAGAATTTTGTCATTTTGCACACTCTGAAACTGTTTACTATCATCTAGATGGATTACATTCTGTTGATTTTAACTTTTAAAAAATAAAAAAATTCTTTTTGATATATCTTTGTGTGTTTTGCACCTTTAAAGTCCCAATTCCTTCTTCTACAAGCTTATATAGATGTGATGGTCAGGTGTTGAAAAAGTTTTGTTTATATAGTGTACCCAAATTTGTAGTCCCTTAGGGTAGGTAATACCATGCCGGTTCACTTTACTATGAGCATTAAAGTGTCACTAAACCCACTTCATAAAAAAAAAAACGATCAATAAATGGTGTATTCCATGCGTTTCATACTCAGTCACTATGAGAGGTTTCTGTATTCTGCAAAAAAAACTGGTTGATCCTGATGCGCTCTATCTCCCCTTCTGTCCATGTCCCCAATGCAGTTAGGGATTTTGCAGCTGTGGTGGCAAGTCTGCACATGCTCAGTTTTCAGTGAGTTTCTATACTGAGCTTTTCCTTCCTATGACATCTGAGCAGCCCATGTGACTATAGCGTCATATACACAGAGGTAAAGGACAGCCCACTCCCTCCCTCCTCCTCCCCCATGCACACTAACCAGATAAACATAATGGGGGTGGGATATTACATGTAGATTGATGGCGGCTTCACCTCCCCCTTAAAATGAAAAATTAAATAATTACAGTTTTACTAATTAAAGGGGTTGTAAACCCTTGCATTTTTTTCTATGCATTGAGGTGAAAACCCTCTTGTAGTGCACCAGCCCCTCTTTACTTACCTGAGCCTGCTCGTTCCTGCGCCAGGGACAAGCACACCTGCTCCAGCTGGTGTCTCGGGTCCGGATTGCATAGATTGATAGCAGCGCAGCCATTGACTCCCGCTGCTGTCAATCAAATCCAATGATGTGAGAGCCGGGGGGTGGAGCCGAGTCCTGCTGTCTGTGTCAATGGACGCAGCAGCAGGACATGGACGCGCGCCCGCACGTGTGCCCCAAGGGAGATCGCTTCTCCGACGGGGCAATCACGAAAAGGAGGAGCCAGGAGAGCCGCTGGGGGACCCCAGAAGAGGAGGATCGGAGCCTCTCTGTGCAAAACCAACTGCACAGAGAAGTTAAGTATGACATGTTTTTTTTTTTTTCTTTTTAAACTGAACCTTTAGTTATCCTTTAATATATTTCTTTCATCCATGTCCATCTCATCCTTTTTTGCCTACTTCTACTTCTTTTTCTCTCTCTCTCTCTCTCTCTTTCGTTCTTTTTAGGGCTGTGGAAATTAACTATTAATTCCTCGATTAATCGATTACGTTTTTTGATCGATCAAAATTCATTTGATCAATCAAAATTCTTTTGATCCGTACTCACCTCTCCGCCGGCTTCAGGGAGTTCCGTCGGAGATCCGGTGATGCCACAGACACCGGCGGGGCTTGCCGTGTCCATCTGAAGGGCTCCTTTGCTGTGCCTTCATATCTGCATGCCGGCGGGACCTTACTATCTGCCACACGCAAGGGTTGTTACACTTCCCTCTATCAACCTGGGATTCTACAGCCATCCACTGGGAGTTGTGATAGTTCCCTTCACGGGACATCTACATGCCGACGGACTGATGTTAGCCCCTCCTCATCTGGATTCAGCAGTGGTATCGTTGTACACATTTTTATACCAGTATCATACTTAGCTACATGTTTTTATGACTGCTTTTGCTACCGTTTGGTATTACTCGCACCATTTTTACAGTTTATGTAGCTACATCGATTTTTATCTCCAGTGCAATATTTATTTTGTTACCTACTTGAAGACTATAAAAGTTTTAATGCTATTCCCATCGAGCGCTGCCTTTGTGTGTTTTTTGTATCCTGCTATCGATTTTTCCAGTGGTTGGGAGCTGCACTGGCAATCGGCCTGCAAGGAGATCAGCTAAAAGTAGTTGGATCTGTATGTGCGTTATAATTAATCGAAATTAGTCGATTATTCGATAAAAAAAAAATGATTAATCGAACACGAAAATTTCAATCAGTAACAGCCCTAGTTCTTTAATCTATCTATCTATCTATCTATCTATCTATCTATCTATCTATCTATCTATCTATCTATCTATCTATCTATATCTCTTTTTTTTACGCCCCCCTGAAAACCTTATGCTTAATACTTCCTATAATTTATGGCATTTACATGCACTATTCTGTTACATTCAATTATATCCCTGGCCCTCAAAGTTCAAAATGGCGTCTTGCATTGTATCTCTGCGGCTTCCTTTATTAAATGATCACATAGCCTGTGCATACCTTTAGTATATAATTTCACAGCCTTAAAACCATTATCTCTTTCTACTCATCCTGATAAGGGGCACAGGTTAGTAAAGGTTAATGGAATACTCTGCTGATAATTTTCTAAAACAAACTTGGAGGTCAGTAATAACTCAATCATAGCACATTCAGGCATCTCATCTCTCTGTGTATGCATAGGTATATATCTCCTCTCACTTTTTGCGTTAATGCAGATTAGTGCAATTTATTTTCCCTGATTTATTCTTGTGATTATGTGTAACATCCATGCTGTCATTGATTCTTCTTTTTTTTTTCTTTTTCTTTTTTATTATGCAAGCTTTGTTCTTTATGTTGTATGTTTTTGGTTAATGTAGATGTGAACTCAGTCACAAAAATGTCATGCCCCATAGCATGCAAGTAATTTAAAAAAATTGTTTTTAAAGCGGAGGTTCCGCGGTCCATCGTTTTTTTGTTTTTATTTCTGTGCATTCAATGGGGTTAAAATTCACAACTTAGAACTCACTTGTTTGGCGATTAAAACCATCCCCCGTCCATTTTCGTTTAAGAGATAAACTTATAAAAACCGATCCTGGCATTTTCCATTTTGCTTGTGGGCATTGTGAAGCCCACAAGCACGGACTTCCTGGAAGCTGTGAATGCTCGTCTCCCGGCCCTCAGCGCTTAATCTCGCGCATGAGCAGTGTTGACGGCAAGCAGCGCCGTCAACACTTCCTGGTTGCCATCACAACGGGCGGCGTCATTGAAAGTACACGCCCCGTTGTGATGGCATTCGATATTCACCTGCATGCCCTTCTTTAAAATGCCGATTTCAGCTACGCCCTCGTCACATGACCGGCGTCACGCGTCGCTTCTTACTAGAAATCTCGTGGGATTACGAAGGAGGCTGTTCGCATTGTTTCTTGGGAAGCACGACACTGTGCTCCCAGTACACACTACAGTGAGCTCCCAGACAACACTGCGGCGCCGGGGAGATGCCTACTCCCGCGGGAGGGAAACCTGGAAATTCTTGATTACTAAGGTATTTAAATGTCAAAATAAAAAAATCTTTGCCCAATTGTCTATCTAGGTTGTGCTATGATGCGGAGAAGATAGTCTTGTATTGGGTGAACTTTAAGAACTTTTACGAAAGGAAACAGCAAAGGGCACCAGCTAAGTATAGCATCTATGGAAATTTTATTATATAAAAGCAAACGGCAATTTACATGATTAAAATCAGTAAAGGCATATCTCTATCCTCACTCATAAGATGGAGGTATTCCTCCTCGAAGGCTTCCAGTAGTGAAGGTCCATGGTGGCAGCCGCCAGCTGCATGAGAAGCACAGGCAGCGAATGCCGGAAATGCCAGAGCTATGGTGGAATGCACGAAAGGTGCAGGACTGGGGATGACATCACACATGGGAGGGCCACAAGAAAAGGGGTGTGGCTACACATTTTGGGGCATCAAAGAGCCTTTGTCAGGCCTCAAGTTGCCATTTGCTTTTATACAGTATAATAAAATTTCCATATATGCTACACTTAGCTGGCGTCCTGTGATGTCTCCTTTCGTTCTCTACAAAGATCACTTCAGTTTCACTTGAGGAGCTGATACTAGTGTTTTTAGATGCAACAAGAGACTGTTTATGGACTATTATGCCTGTTTAAAATCCTAGCATGTTTTAGTTGTTTTAACATTGGTATCTTTTTCTCTGTCCAATATGACCAATTCCCTTTTAATTATTATTTTTGATGTGTTATAACTCAATTTTTTGGGCCATATTCACTACTATTCCTTAGTAGTATAAAAATGTATGCGGGCCAGGACATCCCGTGGTGTAGCATCAGGTAGATATGAGGGATTCTGTGAGCCCTATGAGGAGCTCCATATCTGATGGTAATAATTCAAATAGTAGTTGGTGGAGGAAATCGTGTAGCAATGGTTGTGTAATCGTTTCCGGTACGCCGTGGAATTTGATGTTATTGCGGTGTGAGTGATCTTCAAGGTCCGCTAATTTGGCAGACATTCTTTTGATTTTCTCCTCATGGTGATTAAAGGCATTAATAACGTCATTTTGTGCATGAGAAATATCCCCAGTCTTATCCTCAGCATGGGAGGTTCTGAGGGATAGGTCCGGGACAGCTGTGGTAACATTTGTAAGCATGGCTGACATATTCATATGTAGAGACTCTTTAAGAGTCTGCTATGGTGGCAGGTTGAGAAGAGGAAGGGTATTCCTCAAGTGGCCGCGGTAACTGTAAAGCAGCATGGGACCTGTCTGGGAGCCGCTCGCCTCCTGTCTGGATTTCTTGAGCTTGATAGGTTTGCATTTGGTGGGGGAATCAGGAGAAGAGTTACCATTTGGCTGGGCTAAGAAGAGAGTATCAAAGCTGAGCTGGGTCACCGCTGTGTGTCTGCTCACTGCAGCTGGTTTGTTCCTGTGTGCCTCGTGGGAGAAGTTGCCACCTGTCAGGGACCTGCTGGAAGGCTCTTGTGTGCGCGCTCCTGCACAAGCCAGGCATGATTCTAAGCATGCGTGGGTTTTTTTATCCGAGGGAGTTCCCCACAGACGATAGTAATATTCTATTGGTTTTTTTAACCATCGGATAAATTTAAAACATGTTCTATTTTTAAACACCGATGGAAAAAAGACCGATGGGGCCCATACACGATCGGTTTGTCCGATGAAAAAAGTCCATCGGACTGTTTTCATCGGTAAAACCTATCGTGTGTAC
Organism: Rana muscosa; assembly: GCA_029206835.1. Taxonomy (NCBI): domain Eukaryota; kingdom Metazoa; phylum Chordata; class Amphibia; order Anura; family Ranidae; genus Rana; species Rana muscosa. The sequence goes on from CM055126.1 coordinate 243,891,313, forward strand.
ATGGCTTCACTGTCTGATTACCTGCTCTGACCCGGCTCTTCTGATCCTGCTATTGTCTGCTGCTCTGTATGCACCTAACCCGGCTTGTCTCACCCTGCTCCAGCTTCCTGCTGTTCCTGTACCTGCCAGCTCCAAGGTCACTGACCTGCAACCATCTCCTCTGCTGCCTACAGTTCCAGCCATCCCTGGAGAATCATCACCCTGCCACTGTGCCAACCACTACATCTACCTCAGGCACTCCTACCTCGCTGCGCTCTCGAGTTCACTGTCCTCACTCCAGTGACTCCTGAGCCAGGGTTGTAAGAGAGGTCTCCTCCTACAAGTCAGGCTCTACGATCAGGTACGTTCGGTACACTGCCACCATGCTGGTGGAGCCAGTTCCTGGCCAGCGGATAGAAGTCAGTCAGCTTCTGCGGGCCAAAGTGGGTATTCTGCCACTTGGACAAGGTGGTACTGGGGCAGTGTGGTATTGAAGTTGTGTGACGAAGGGGGTCACTCCTGTCATTCTGGATGGTCGCTTAGAAGAACCTCTGTACCGGAGCTCTCTCACTCTGCTTCCATGCAGACCCGCGGCTGGCCACACCTCCGTTTTCACTATTATTTGTTCAAGTATTTTTAACCTTCAGCTTTGATTAAAAAAACACCTGGTGGTCTTGTAGTGAAGGACTATGTTTAAGCACTTCCTTTTATAGGGTGACAACCCTCTGTCTCTGTCTTCCAGTTGTGTCACACAGGCTTTCGATAGAGACTCCAAGTGGTTGTTTCAACACATAATAAGAAGCAATGGTCCACTGTTGTCACCTTCAGGATACTCACCCTCAGAAATGCCATGTAGTCATTACTGGAGTTTATGTAGACTGGGTGCAATAAGGCTGCAGGAGATGCTACAAAGGATGAAAATAAGTAAAAACAACTACTGAAGTTTTCAAAGCCAGTGCTCTGTTAAATTCAGTACAAATGGGATAGCCAAAGCCTAGAAGGGCCATTGTTAATACCTGGATCACTTGCTGGTAGCACTCTGGTTCCCAGAGCTGAAGGGTGCAGTTCCGGTGGCCACCAGCAGGTGTCTCCCAGCAGCGAACAAATCCCAGTAATTAGGCTCCACCTTATGCTGGCTGCTGGGAAGGTATATAACCCCTAGACATGTGCACTGTTGAAAAATGTGTTCGTTTTCATTTCATTATTTATTTTTATTTTTTTCGGGTCATTCGTTATGATCGCAATTCGTAAATTAGAGAATTCGTAACTTCGAAAATTTAAAAATCAGAAAATAAGCAAGAAAATCCGAAAATTCAAAAGAATAACTAACTAATAATAACTTACTATTAAATTATAGGTATTGGATTTTCCTTTCAAATTTGGCTGTTAGTGAACGTAACGAATAAGAATTCATCCGAAGTTACGAATTATCCGAAATAACGAATGCCGGATCTAAACAAATGGAACGGAACAAATTAATAAAAAATAATAATAAAACGTTTTATTATTATTATTTATTATTATTAATTTGTTATGTGCCATTCGTTTAGATACGGCATTCGTTATTTCGGGTAATTCGTAACTTCGGAAAAATTTGTATTCGTTCACTAACAGCCAAATTTTAAAGGAAATTCGAATACCTATAATTTAATAGTTAGTGATAGTTATTATTAGTTAGTTATTATTTCAGATTTTTGAATTTTCGGGTTTTCAGATTTTCGAATTCACAAATTTTCTAATTTGCTAATAATTAAAAAAATTTGTTAAATGGGTTTTCGTTAATTCGGATATTTCCGAATTAATTAATTTGTTGAAATTCATTAAAAAACTAATTTGCAACTAAACTAACTGCACATGTCTAATAACCCCTCCCTTGATTGGTATCAGGGCCTCATTGTTAAGTAAGGGATACCGAGTGCAGGTAGCTTATGGCATCAGGGATGACCAGTTCAGAGTAGCTGTACTCAGGAATTTGGAATCAGACTGAGTAAGCGAGGAACATCATGATCCTCAGTTACTACTTTTTGAACATTTATGTCGTTTTAAGTAGGGCTTTTTTTCTCAGAGAATAGGTGCAGGAACTCAACCATGCCCTGCACACACCCCAGGCATCTGCATCCCCCTTCTCCCCATCCTGTACTCAGTGGGAGCCACTCACGAGATCAGATCTGAGGGAGCCAAGCTGTCACTTGTAAACACAGAAGTCCAGCTTCTGTGTTTACAAGTGACAGCTTGGCTCCTACAGAGCGATAGTGGTGAGCAGGGAGCAGAGGGCCTGAGCTGGAGGTGGTGGAACTGAGTTCCACCACGTTCCAGCTGAAAAAAAGCCCTGGTTTTAAACAAAACTTTGCAAAAGAAATGGTTCACTTAACCCTTCACGCCGACAGTACGCATACATACTGCCCCACTGGACGGGGCTTTTTTCTAGGGCTGTTACTGATTAAAATTATTGTGTTCGATTAATCGATTTTTTTTTTTCATCGATTAATCGACTAATTTTGATTAATTATAACGCACATACAGATCCAACTACTTTTAGCTGATCTCCTTGCAAGCCGATTTCCAATGCAGCTCCCAACCACTGGAAAAATGGATAGCAGGATACAAAAAACACACAAAGGCAGCGCTCGATGGGAATAGCATTAAAACTTTTATAGTCTTCAAGTAGGTAACAAAATAAATATTGCACTGGAGGTAAAATCGATGTAGCTACATAAACTGTAAAAATGGTGCGAGTAATACCAAACGGTAGCAAAAGCAGTCATAAAAACATGTAGCTAAGTATGATACTGGTATAAAAATGTGTACAACGATACCACTGCTGAATCCAGATGAGGAGGGGCTAACATCAGTCCGTCGGCATGTAGATGTCCCGTGAAGGGAACTATCACAACTCCCAGTGGATGGCTGTAGAATCCCAGGTTGATAGAGGGAAGTGTAACAGCCCTTGCGTGTGGCAGATAGTACCGGCATGCAGATATGAAGGCACAGCAAAGGAGCCCTTCAGATGGACACGGCAAGCCCTGCCGGTGTCCGTGACGTCACCGGATCTCCGACGGAACTCCCTGAAGACCCGGAAGCCGGCAGAGAGGTGAGTGCCGATCAAAAGAATTTTGATCGATCAAAAAAATGAATCGATTAATCGAGGAATTAATAGTTAATTTCCACAGCCCTAATTTTTTCCAATGGGACCGCATATGTGCGTATCTGTCTTAGCTGTCTGTGCATTGCGCTCCCAGCACAGAGACCGGGGTCTCACCAGGAGCACTGAGTCCTGTACTAACAGTCAAGTCAGAACCTGGAACTCCCGGTTCTGGGTCACCTGATCTCTGTGGTAGCCTCTGATTGGCTATCAAAGTGATCAGTCACTGTGAAGCCCGCCCCTGTGATTCTCTCTCTGTGAATGAAGAGCAAAGATACATTGTATCTCTCTCTTCTTGCAAAGAGAAAAAAAACAACAACAGTTTTAAAAAAAAATAATAATGAATATAAAAATAGCCAGATCAAGGTTTGAATTAGGTCAGTGCCAGGATTAGTGTTTGGGTCAAGTAATGCCTTGTACACATGATAGGACTTTTTCCATCGGAAATTCCTACCGTGTGTGTGCCCCATCGGAGTAATTCCGATGAATTCCATCGGAGTTTAAATATAGAACATGTTCTATTTTTCTCCGATGGAATTTCGTCGGAATTCCGTTGTGGGTTTGGTCGGACAAAGGTCCGATCATGTGTACGCGGCATAAGGGTCAAAGGTCAGGATCAAAGGTCATGGTTAGTATATTTTTGACAGGATTTAAAAAGGAAAAAAGCATTTTTTTAATTAGTATCAGTGTTAGATAGCATCGGTATGCTTTAGGTAGGATTAACTACTAGATCACCAGCCGCCGTCGTTACACAGCGGCAGTTTGGCTCCCCTGCACGACGGCCGCTTTAAGGGGTATAGGGGCACCCACCGCGTGACGTCAAAGCCGATGCGCGTGGCCGGCGGCCGCGATGTCCGCCGGCGACCTGCAATCGCTTCTGAGAGAGACAGAACGGGGATCTGTCAATGTAAACAAACAGATCTTCATTCTCTCAGGGAAGTAGAGAGAGGTCTGCTGTTCCTAGTGATCAGGAACAACAATCTCTCTCTATTCCCAGTCAGTCCCCTGCCACCACAGTTAGAAACACCTCCCCAGGGAACACCAAACCCCTTGATCGCCCCCTAGTGTTAACCCCTACCCTGCCAGTGCCATTTATACAGTAATCAGTGGCAATTTTTAGCTCTGGTCGCTGTATAAATGTCAATGGTCCCAAAAAAGTGTCAGAAGTTTCCCATGTGTCCGCCGCAATGTCGCAGTCCGACTAAAAATAGCAGATCACCGCCATTACTAGTAAAATAAATAAATAATAAAAATGCCATAAATATATCCCCTATTTTGTAGACAAACCAATCAATATACGCTTATTGCAATTTTTTTTACAAAAAATATGTAGAAGAATACATATTGGCTTAAACTGATGAAGACATTTGTTTTTTTGTTTTTTTTTTGGGGGGGGGGGATTTGTATTATAGCAAAAAGTAAAAGAATTTCGTATTTTTTTTTTTAATGATATTTTTTTGTTTATAGCGCAAAAAAAATAAAATGCAGGGGTGATCAAATACCACCAAGAGAAAGCTCTATTTGTAGGAAAAAAATGGACGCAAATTTTGTTTGGGTACAACGACACACAACCACGCAATTGTCAGTTAAAGCGACGCAGTGCCGAATCGCAAAAAATGGCCTGGTCATGAAGGGGGAAATCATCGGGTCCTTAAGAAATAAAGCAAAATGGGCATTATTGTTTCTGGGCTGTACTACAGGTACATACAACAACTAATATACACACATATGGTATCACTGCAATCGTCCAGAGCAGGAGAATTAAAGCGGAGGTTCCGCGGTCCATACTTTTTTTTTTTTTTTTAGATGCATTCTATGCTTTAGCGTGTGCATTTTAATTGCTCACTTCTCCCGCGCTTCACTTCATCCCCCGTCCGTTTTGCGAATAAAAAAAATAGTTTATAAATAATTTCCTGTATCTCCCATTTTGCTTGTGGGCATCTTAAAGCCCACAAGCATATTCTTCCGGGTAGCGATGAATGCTTGTCTCCCGGCATTCATCGCTGGATCTCACGTATGCGCAGTGTTGACGGCGAGCAGCACCGTCAACACTACCAGCGTGCCCTTATTAAAATGGCGGAATTAGATCCGCCCTCGTCACGTGACCGGGTAGACGAGTCACGTGATGATTAAATTATCGTGATATCTGAAAGGAAGGCGGTACAATATTACTCCTGGGAAGCAGGACAATTTGCTCCCAGGAGACATTGCGGAATAATAGCCCAGCAAAGGACACGCCTACTCCCGCAGGAGGAAATCCCGGAAGTAGGAGTAAAGAAATAAGAATAAAGAAAACTACAGAGAGAAAAAAAAAAAAAAGGTTAGTCTTCTGTTTATTTTCTTGCTAAGAGGGACTGCTGAAAGCAAACTTAGAAATGTGGGTGAACCTCTGCTTTAATTTTGAGTTGTTGTTTGGTGGAATGTTATGGTAGTGACAAGAATTATACAGTTACATTAAAAAAAAAAAAATATTTATTATTTTTACTATTTTGGGCCAGTTATCTTTTGATAATAATAAAAAAAAAAACAGGAGATATTATTTACCATTTACCATCAAATGAAAACCCAATTTCTTCTGAAAAAATGTGGTATAATCCACCTGGATGCACAAAGTAGTTGATATGTACGGTTTTACTTATACATGTCAAAGCTGCACACCCTGTAATTGTGCTTAGGCATTAACATTTGTTCAAATTAAATAAAAATACATAAATAAATACATAAGAAGAAGAGAAAATCCCAGGCTTGGCGTGATTTCTTTTCCTTTTTTTTTTTACTAAACTATATATCCTTGCTAGGTTCTGAACGCACACAACACTTCCTGAATTCTAAGTTATCTTACAGGTGTCACTTCAAATAAAAAACAGCAGGCTTGATATCTGCAGACTTGGTAATTACAGGCAGGGAGGCGAATTGACAATGATTGGAAAAGAAAAAAAAAAAGTTACAATGAATTTTGATATACCAGACTGTGACTACATCCTACGGAGCTTGCATTTCAGATTTGTCATTTTGAAACTTGTTTACCGATTTGCTGTTTGGTAACTTCACTTACAGTTCTCTTTAGGATACAGCTATGGTACTCTATAGAAAGAAATACTTTTATCAAAATCCCCAAAAAAATAAATAACATGCATGTTTTTTTTTTTTAAATAATCTATATCAGTCGCGGCTGGTGCTGGAGGATTTTGGGGGGGGGAGCACGGGCGGAGCCCTAAGGGTCCACACTCACCCTACAGTCGGAGTCCTTCAGGTCTGCACTCACCCTACGGGCAGAGCCCTCCAGGTCTGCACTCACCCTACGGGCAGAGCCCTCCAGGTCCACACTCACCCTACGGGCAGAGCCCTCCATGTCTGCACTCACCCTACGGGCGGAGCCCTCCAGATCCCCACTCACCCTACGGGCGGAGCCCTCCAGGTCTACACTCACCCTACGGGCGGAGCCCTCCAGGTCTACACTCACCCTACGGGCAGAGCCCTCCAGGTCTGCACTCACCCTACGGGCAGAGCCCTCCAGGTCTGCACTCACCCTACGGGCAGAGCCCTCCAGGTCCACACTCACCCTACGGGCAGAGCCCTCCATGTCTGCACTCACCCTACGGGCGGAGCCCTCCAGATCCCCACTCACCCTACGGGCGGAGCCCTCCAGGTCTACACTCACCCTACGGGCGGAGCCCTCCAGGTCTACACTCACCCTACGGGCAGAGCCCTCCAGGTCTGCACTCACCCTACGGGCAGAGCCCTCCAGGTCTGCACTCACCCTACGGGCAGAGCCCTCCAGGTCCACACTCACCCTACGGGCAGAGCCCTCCATGTCTGCACTCACCCTACGGGCGGAGCCCTCCAGATCCCCACTCACCCTACGGGCGGAGCCCTCCAGGTCTACACTCACCCTACGGGCGGAGCCCTCCAGGTCTACACTCACCCTACGGGCAGAGCCCTCCAGGTCCACACTCACCCTACGGGCAGAGCCCTCCATGTCTGCACTCACCCTAAGTGCGGAGCCCTCCAGATCCCCACTCACCCTACGGGCGGAGCCCTCCAGGTCTACACTCACCCTACGGGCGGAGCCCTCCAGGTCTACACTCACCCTACGGGCAGAGCCCTCCAGGTCTGCACTCACCCTACGGGCAGAGCCCTCCAGGTCTGCACTCACCCTACGGGCAGAGCCCTCCAGGTCCACACTCACCCTACGGGCGGAGCCCTCCGGGTCCGCACTCACCCTACGGGCGGAGCCCTCCGGGTCCGCACTCACCCTACGGGCAGAGCCCTCCAGGTCCGCACTCACCCTACGGGCGGAGCCCTCCAGGTCCCCACTCACCCTTTGGGCGGAGCCCTTCGGGTCCGCACTCACTTTACGGGTGGAGCCCTCCGGGTCCGCACTCACCCTACAGGCCGAGCCCTCCAGCAGTCACGGCTCCCCTAGTGCCCGGAGCCGCTTCTGTTTTGACCCCATCTTCTTTCCGGGTTCTGGGTCTTCGGCCCCCTGTCCTGATTGGCCGGGGCCAGAAGCCGGAGTTTTGATTCGCTGGTATCGCAGGGTGGGTGGACAAATTGAAACAGGTCCCAGAAGACAGCAGGAACCAGTGAGGATGCGCAGCGCGACTCACGCATGCGCAGTAGGGAACCAGGAAGTGAAGCCGCAAGTTAGCAGGTGTCCATATTGTCCAGACATGCTGGAGGTAAGGAGGTATGTCAAAGCATAAAGCTGCATTTGAAACAAAACAAAAGGGAGTTTATTTCAATGGAAATTAATGGGGCGTAGTCAATAATATCATTACCAGGTCCATGCTGGGCTTGACAAGATGATTGGAAATCATTTAGCCACAGACCAGTGTTCTCTAAAAAAAACAAGTTGGTTATGAACAAATCTTTCCCACATTCCTCTAGATGCCAAGCACGATTGCTCTAGTAAGTATCATTTCCCTGCATCCTCTTTGTGTATTATTAATATGAGGACTTAAATGTTTCCCATTACAAGACGCACGCTGGGTTACAATCTCCCACAATTACAACACTATTTGATTCCACTTGTAAATGCGTCTATACTGAAGCCTTGGCTGGATCTTATCTGCCGCTTCCTCTCTGTTGCAAAGTTTAGTCTATCATGGTGTGATTGATTACACCGCACACCCACAGCCAAATTCCATCTTTTCCCAAATTATCAGACACCATGATTAATTGTGCCCCGCATGTTATCCGCTTCGTTTTATGCTATCGCCCTGTAAACATACGGAGGCAACTTCCGCTTTGTAACGATAGGATCATTGTTTCAAAGCTCAAATGAACACAGGGTCGGGTGGGGTTGAATGTATTTATTATATCTACATATGGATTTTTAGTTTCTCAGTTACACACATTAGGATGCATACTGAGAACTGGCCAAGTGTGTCTAAAGGGTCTCCCGTTGTCCCTTCAGTAGCTACAAATACAATGTATATAATCTATTTGTCTATCTATCTATCTATCAGTGATGGTGCGCCCATAGTGGGCGCAGGAGCGCCGCCCCCTCTCTCTCCTGCGCCCGTCACTCACAACAATACATGGGTTCATGCATTGCATGAACCTATGTATTGTCGCCGCCGCTGCCGTCCGATATTCAGATGGCCGGCCCCCTGTTGAGAGCCGGTCATCTGAATAACAGCGGCTGGTTGGTGTTTGGAACTGCCTATCAGAGCCAGCCTGAGGGCTGTAATCGGCTTCCAAATAGCTAACAGGAGGACGCACGGGGGGTGCGTTCCCTGGTTAACACTGACAGGCGTTTCAGCCAATTAGGTTCACCGGGTCTGGTTACCGGTAACCTGATTGGCTGAAGCGACATCGAGGGCGGGAGAAGACATCGAGGAAGGAAGAAGGACGGCGCTGACCCGAGGAAGGTAAGCGCCGGGCTGGGGGGAAACTGTCTGCATTTGGGGACAAACTGGCTGCATTGGGGGACAAACTGGCTGTATTTGGGGACAAACTGGCTGTATTTGGGGGACAAACTGGCTGTATTTGGGGACAAACTGGCTGTATTTGGGGGAAACTGGCTGTATTTGGGGACAAACTGTCTGTATATGGGGACAAACTGGCTGTATTTGGGGGAAACTGGTTGCATTTGGGGACAAACTGGCTGCATTTGGGGACAAACTGGCTCAATTTGGGGACAAACTGGCTCCATTTGGGTCAAACTGGCTGCATTTGGGGGGAAACTGGCTGCATTTGGGGACAAACTGGCTGCATTTGGGGACAAACTGGCTGTATTTGGGGGGAAACTGGCTGTATATGGGGACAAACTGGCTGCATTTGAGGACAAACTGGCTGCATTTGGGGTCAAACTGACTGCATTTGGGGACAAACTTGCTGCATTTGTGGGGAAACTGGCTGCATTTGGGGACAAACTGGCTGTATTTTGGGGGAAACTGGCTGCATTTGGGGACAAACTGACTGCATTTGGGGACAAACTTGCTGCATTTGTGGGGCAACTGGCTGCATTTGGGGACAAACTGGCTGTATTTTGGGGGAAACTGGCTGCATTTGGGGACAAACTGGCTGCATTTGGGGACAAACTGGCTGTATATGGGGGGAAACTGGCTGTATTTGGGGGGAAACTGGCTGTATTTGGGGGGAAACTGGCTGCATTTGAGGGGGCAAACTGGTGGCGTTTAATGGGCACAGTGGCGGCAATTGATGTTTTGTTTTTTTTTCAGTTTGTTTGAGCCCCCCCAAAAATTTTGAGCACCACCTGCCACTTCTATCTATCTATCTATCTATCTATCTATCTATCGATCGTGGTTTTGGAGTGATTATACTCATGTGGTTTCCACCATCAACATCAACAGTCAACTGAAAATGCTGAGCCGCCTGGCTCCCTTGTTAGCAGCACTTCTTACCAAGCCATCTGACTGTGTTGCCCAGCTGTAGATGCATATGTAGCACTACCCCCGTAGGAGCTGCTGGTTATTATTTTGGGTCTTTGCCGTCACCCCTACCCACAGTTCACCAGGTCAGAAGTCTAGAGTCTATACTGGGCCTTGCGCCCACGGATGTAAGCACCAGTCACTTAATTATTTTCCAATGCTTTTATTAAACAACTTGAGCAGTAGAGGGATGGAGGGTAAGTGAAAAGTTCAGATACCTTGTGCAGATCAGTGAGGAACTTGAGATCCGGAAGACAAATACAACTCCTTGTCAGCGGATCTTACTCACCCGGATAGGCTTCTCTCACCGGCCTAGCAGCCGGAACAATGCACGGACAAAAGTCTCTGCCACAGACTTGGGTGAAATTAATAAAGTCTCTGCCACAGACTTGATGATAGCAATAACTCTTTGTACAATCCTCTGCCACAGGATTCGATGATCAGCAATAGACAAGCGAACAAAGCTACACAGTACCTAAAGTTCCTTTAAAGTGGAGCTCCACCCTAAATAGCAACTTTTGCTATTTGGAACCCTCCCCCCCTCCGGTGTCACAATTGACACCTTTCAGGGGGGAGGGGGGTGAAGATACCTGTCTAAGACAGGTATTTTCACCCACATCCGGGAGTCCTCTCTTCGGGAATCTGCGGGAGTTACGTCACTTCCTGCAGACTTCCCTTGGTGTTCTGGGAGACACTCGGCTCCCAGAACACAGGAGCACCAATCAGAACGGCGCAGCGCGACTCGCGCATGCGCCGTAGGGAACCGGGCATGAAGCCGCAGGGCTTCACTTCCTGGTTCCCTCAGCGAGGATGGCGGAGGGAGCAGCAGAGTGACGAGCGGTCGCTCGTCCTCTGCTGTGGACGTCGCTGGACTCCAGGACAGGTAAGTGTCCAAATATTAAAAGCCAGCAGCTGCTTTAGCTGTAGCTGCTGGCTTTTAATATTTTTTTTTTCCGGCGGAGCTCCGCTTTAAGCCATCCGGCAGTACTGTGAGGTAGATTTGGTTAGGGTACATCCTCCAATTGAGTCACCAGGCTCCTCTTGAGATACCAGCCTTTCGCTCTGTCCTCTCCAAGATGAGTCCTCCCCCGGATCTTTCAATTGCATGGCTTCTTCCCGCAGGACAGACAGCACAGGACCACCTCTGAAACAGTAGGCCCCAGACAGCTTCTGGGCCTGCTTGTATTCACATAGCCTCGTGCCAAAAGGGCCCCGAGGCAGAAGAGAAGTTGTCACATACCTTAGGCCAGGCGAGCCATGAGGTGAGAGAGAGAGGAAAATGGCATCTGCCCCTTATGTATCCTCTCCCAGAATGCACAGCGGTTGACCACTCCCACTGGGCTGCTTCTGGAGAAAAGGACACCCAATACACCTTAGCCAGTTGCCCTTCCATCACTGGCCTGTGGTGACAACGACACCTACAGGCGACAATGTGGAACTGCACGCAACACAGCCAATGCTGGAGCAGAGGCTAATTTAGCCATAATATTGAATCTAAACTATGTACAGAACAGATAACCCACTAAATTTACATGCGAGCGCCTGGTCAACAGGAGCAGGGCGCTACACATACAACATTTAGATTGCAGGTGAAAGAGACTGTAATAGCCCTTTAAAGATTAGATGCTTCGCACAAGCCAGGTGACCAAAATAATTGCCTTCAGAAAACACAAGAACTTTGTTTTCGGCTATTCCTTGGAGACCATTGACACAAGCAAGAACTACGGGAAATACAAAAGCGATACAAGGGTATTGATTGATATCCTAGTGATCCTGGAACATACAATACCTCCTCTTAAGCACCGCCGTATTCATTAAGGGAATCGGATCCTATTGACCAGGTCAGTGGCATTGTTACAATATGTTCTCCCTAAATATGGCTCAGTAAGTGATTACAAGTTGATTGATTATGATCCTACAAAAGCATACACACTGTACAAAATGATTTAGATGCCTAACAGACCCCAGAAATAATAACGTTCCTACTGGTCTCAGACGTAGCAGTTAATGGATGCCTAATATTCAACATGGCCCCCATTTCAAAGTACATAGCACCCATAAATCAAAAGGGTCAAACACATTGATTCTATTGTTATTGTTCTGTAATCTTTTAACTGGATTACGTCACTAATTTCTTTTGGAAAAAGTTTTTTTTATCAATACAAGGCTCTTCCAGTGATTAAATAAGCTCTGATTATATACAGTCAGGTCCATAAATATTGGGACACCAACACAATTCTAATCTTTTTGGCTCTATACACCACCACAATGGATTTGAAATGAAACAAACAAGATGTGCTTTACCTGCAGACTTTCAGCTTTAATTTGAGGGCATTTACCTCCAAATCAGGTGAACGGTGTAGGAATTACAACAGATTGTATATGTGCCTCCCACTTTTTAAGGGTCCAAAAGTAACAGGACAATTGGCTGCTCAGCTGTTCCATGGCCAGGTGTGTGTTATTCCCACATTATCCCATTTACAAGGAGCAGATAAAAGGTCCAGAGTTCATTTCAAGTGTGCTATTTGCATTTGGAATCTGTTGCTGTCAACTCTCAATATGAGATCCAAAGAGCTGTCACTATCAGTGAAGCAAGCCATCATTAGGCTGAAAAAGCAAAACAAACCCATCAGAGAGATAGCAAAAACATTAGGTGTGGCCAAATCAACTGTTTGGAACATCCTTAAAAAGAAAGAACGCACCGGTGAGCTCAGCAACACCAAAAGACCCGGAAGACCACGGAAAACAATTAAGGTGGATGACCGAAGAATTCTTTCCCTGGTGAAGAAAACACCCTTCACAACAGTTGGCCAGATGAAGAACACTCTCCAGGAGGTAGGTGTATGTGTGTCAGATGGAGAACACTCTCCAGGAGGTAGGTGTATGTGTGTCAGATGAAGAACACTCTCCAGGAGGTAGGTGTATGTGTGTCAGATGAAGAACACTCTCCAGGAGGTAGGTGTATGTGTGTCAGATGAAGAACACTTTCCAGGAGGTAGGTGTATGTGTGTCAGATGAAGAACACTCTCCAGGAGGTAGGTGTATGTGTGTCAGATGAAGAACACTCTCCAGGAGGTAGGTGTATGTGTGTCAGATGAAGAACACTCTCCAGGAGGTAGGTGTATGTGTGTCAGATGAAGAACACTCTCCGGGAGGTAGGTGTATGTGTGTCAGATGAAGAACACTCTCCGGGAGGTAGGTGTATGTGTGTCAGATGATGAACACTCTCCAGGAGGTAGGTGTATGTGTGTCAGATGAAGAACACTCTCCGGGAGGTAGGTGTATGTGTGTCAAAGTCACCAATCAAGAGAAGACTTCACCAGAGTGAATACAGAGGGTTCACCACAAGATGTAAACCATTGGTGAGCCTCAAAAACAGGAAGGCCAGATTAGAGTTTGCCAAACAACATCTAAAAAAGCCTTCACAGTTCTGGAACAACATCCTATGGACAGATGAGACCGAGATCAACTTGTACCAGAGTGATGGGAAGAGAAGAGTATGGAGAAGGAAAGGAACTGCTCATGATCCAAAGCACACCACCTCATCTGTGAAGCATGGTGGTGGTAGTGTCATGGCGTGGGCATGTATGGCTGCCAATGGAACTGGTTCTCTTGTATTTATTGATGATGTGACTGCTGACAAAAGCAGCAGAATGAATTCTGAAGTGTTTCGGGCAATATTATTATCGGCTCATATTCAGCCAAATGCTTCAGAACTCATTGGACGGCGCTTCACAGTGCAGATGGACAATGACCCGAAGCATACTGCGAAAGCAACCAAAGAGTTTTTTAAGGGAAAGAAGTGGAATGTTATGCAATGGCCAAGTCAATCACCTGACCTGAATCCGATTGAGCATGCATTTCACTTGCTGAAGACAAAACTGAAGGGAAAATGCCCCAAGAACAAGCAGGAACTGAAGACAGTTGCAGTAGAGGCCTGGAAGAGCATCACCAGGGATGAAACCCGGCGTCTGGTGATGTCATCGCGTTCCACACTTCAGGCTGTAATTGACTGCAAAGGATTTGCAACCAGGTATTAAAAAGTGAAAGTTTGATTTATGATTGTTAATCTGCCCCATTACTTTTGGTCCCTTAAAAAGTGGGAGGCACATATGCAAACTGTTGTAATTCCTACACCATTCACCTGATTTGGATGTAAATTCCCTCAAATTAAAGCTGAAAGTCTGCAGGTAAAGCACATCTTATTCGTTTCATTTCAAATCCATTGTGGTGGTGTATAGAGCCAAAAAGATTAGAATTGTTTAGATGTCCCAATATTTATGGACCTGACTGTATATATATGTATATATTGTGAGGGGGTTGGCTCGGCAGCGGGTGTGTGTGACCCCCGGGATGGGCTCCCCACACAAAAACAGGCCCAGCAGACGGAGGTTGTGGTTTTCAAAATCAAAAAGGTGCGGTTTATTTTCTATTTACAGTGACAAAACACAGCAAAGCAAAAGAAACATAAACAAAATAAATCCTGGTCAATTTGACCTCTGACTAAACATACAGGTTTCCTAACTAACAACTGGGATCAGCCTAGTGCTGTCCTAGTCCCTAAGTCCCTGGTTTTAAATGTCCAAGCAAATAGCCACACAGGCTTTGTCTCACCGCACAGGGGTTCACTCTCCCTAGACAGTCCACACAGGTCTGGTTCCAGGCATGAGCTAACATCTAATGAAGCTGGGAGTTCTTATAGAGGCCTAAATGAGCTGACAAGCTTCAGCTGGTCTCATCAACTCCCTGCCTGCACGACGCCCAGCCCTCTCCCTAGAGGTATGAGTCATCCATGAGCCCACTAGCCTCAGCTGGGCTTCATCAACTCTCTCCCTAGTTGTATAAGTCGGCGTAAAGCCTGAATCTGGGCGAAATATATCTACCCCCCTGGATGCAACCAGGTGACTTTACCTTCCTGCTGTCACATACCCCCCCCTCTTGTTTTAACCTCGGGGTTGGAACACCAGCAATCAGGCATTCATGTACTCGAGACAAAGCATCCACATTCCCCATTTGAACGCCAGGGCGATGCTTTACTGTGAAGTTGAATTCCTGGAGGGCCAGGAACCACCTATTCACTCTTCTATTTGTTTCCTTGTTTTGAGCCATCCACTTTAACGGAGCGTGATCCGTAACCATGTCAAAGTGCCTACCTAGCAGGTAGTACTGAAGGGAATCTAGAGCCCACTTCACCGCTAAACACTCCTTTTCAACGGTGGCGTAATTTACCTCATGGGACTTCAATTTCCTGCTGAGGTAAATGACTGGGTGCTCTTCCCCGTTCCAGACCTGGGACAATACTGCTCCTAACCCCACATCTGACGCATCACTTTGTACGACAAAGTCTTTAGAGAAGTCGGGTGAGTACAACACTGGCTGGCTACATAAGGCTTGTTTCAAGAATTGGAATGCTGCCTCAGCCTCGGGGGTCCATTTAATCATGACCGACCCTTTCCCCTTCGTTAGGTTGGTTAGGGGCACAGCCTTAGAAGCAAAGTGGGGAATGAATCGCCGATAATACCCAGCGATTCCCAGAAAGGCTCGTACCTGCTTCTTGCTGTTGGGACGTGGCCAACTCTGGATGGCCTCGACTTTGTTGAGTTGGGGTTTTATTACTCCCCTCCCAATGGTGTACCCAAGATATTTGGCCTCCTCCTGCCCAATGGTACACTTCTTGGGGTTAGCCGTAAATCCCCGCTTCCCGAACAGAGTCCAGGACTGCTTGCACTTTTGGCAGATGTGAGGCCCAATCTGTGCTATGGACAATTACGTCATCCAGGTAAGCCGCAGCATACTTCCGATGGGGCCTCAGCATCTGGTCCATTTTCCGCTGGAATGTGGCCGGCGCATTCTGTAACCCGAACGGCATTCTTTTATATTGGAACGCCCCGTCTGGGGTTACAAATGCGGTTTTCTCTTTGGCCAATTTGGCCAGGGGGATTTGCCAATACCCTTTTGTGAGGTCAAGAGTCGTCATGTATCGGGCTGTTCCCAGCCGGTCGATCAACTCATCTATACGTGGCATGGGGTAGGTGTCAAATTTTGTAACTTTGTTCAACTGACGAAAATCGTTACAAAATCGCCAGCTCCCATCCGGTTTAGGCACCAACACAATGGGACTAGACCAATCACTTTGGGACTCCTCTATCACCCCTAAGTTCAGCATTTTCTGTACTTCCTCCCGTATTGCCTCCCGTCGGGCCTCTGGGATCCGATAGGGTTTTAACTTCACCCTTTCACCGGGCGGGGTAATGATGTCATGCTCTACCCCAAATGTTTGTCCCGGCAGCTCAGAGAATACCTCCTTGTTGCGAAGCACAAACTCCTTAACCTCCTGTTGTTGGGGTTGTGACAAGGTGGCTGCTATTCCAACCTCAGGAATGACGCAACCAGTTTGAGCTGGTGACCAAGTGTCTGCGACTAGGGACTCTCTATCCCTCCAGGCTTTCAACAGATTAACGTGATAGATCTGTTCGGGCTTTCGCCTTCCTGGTTGTCTGACCTTGTAATTCACTTCGCTCACTTTTTCCATTATCTCGTAGGGGCCTTGCCATTTGGCAAGGAATTTACTTTCAACCGTAGGGACAAGTACCAGTATCCTATCCCCTGGGGAAAAGGTACGGGTCTTGGCTCCACGGTTGTACACTCTCTGCTGTGCTAACTGCGCTTGGGCCAAATGTTCCTTCACGATGGGCATTACCTGTGCAATTCGGTCTTGCATCAGGGCGACATGCTCAATCACACTCCTGTGGGGAGAACTCTCACTTTCCCAAGTTTCCTTGGCAATATCCAACAGCCCTCTTGGGTGTCTCCCATACAGTAACTCAAAGGGGGAGAATCCCGTAGAGGATTGGGGCACCTCCCTAATAGCAAACATCAGATAAGGAAGTAGACAGTCCCAATCCTTTCCATCTCTATCCACCACTTTCTTCAACATTTGTTTTAGGGTTTTGTTGAATCTTTCAACCAGCCCATCGGTCTGGGGGTGATACACAGATGTACGTAATTGCGTCACTTTGAACAATTTACACAGCTCCTTCATAACCCGGGACATAAAGGGTGTACCTTGGTCCGTAAGCAGTTCTTTACAAATACCCACCCGGCTAAACACAAGAGATAGCTCTTTGGCTATGGTTTTGGCCGAGGTATTTCGGAGAGGGATCGCTTCTGGATAACGGGTGGCATAGTCCATTATAACTAATATGTACTGGTGCCCCCTAGCGGACTTGATTATAGGACCTACCAAATCCATGGCGATCCTCTCAAACGGGACCTCAATGATGGGTAGAGGGACCAGCGGGCTACGGAAATGTGGCATCGGGGCCGACCTCTGACACACAGGGCAGGAGGAACAATAATTTTCTATGTCCTTCATCACCCCCGGCCAATAGAATCTCTGTAATACCCTCTCTCGGGTTTTCTCTGTCCCCAGATGACCTCCAAGAATGTGCCCATGGGCCAACTCCAACACCAACTTCCTGTAAGGTTTGGGCACCACAAGCTGCTCAACGGTTTCTTCTGCCCTTTTTGCCACCCGATACAGTAGGTCCTTCTCTACGCTGAAGTATGGGTAAGTGCAGGTATTATCTGGGTTCACTAACTAGCCATCTATTTTCACTACGTTTTCCCGTGCCTTTATTAGGGCGGGGTCTTTCAACTGTTCTGTGGCAAAGTTTTCCCTGTGAACCTCAAGATCAGAAAACTCCACAGACGGTAGGTTTTCGTCTGAGGAGGTGGGCTCCTCTCCAGTTTCTTGAGTCTCCCCTGCCAATACTGATAAGGGAAATTCCGGAGAGTCCTCACCACTCTCAGGGGAGTTCTGGCTATCACATTCCTGGTACATAGGGGCACCAGTGGGGGGCTCAGGATCATCCCACAGTTCCCAGAACTTCGGAAAATCCCTTCCCACAATGGCGTCATACGGTAACTGAGATACTAAGCCCACTGGATGAGAGAGGGTACCTTTGGGGGTCTCGAAACACACTGTAGTCACTGGATACTCTCGGGTGTCCCCATGCACACAAATAACAGCTACCTTGCTATTCCCAGAGACCTCTGTTTTAACTAACTCAGCCTTTATCAGGGTCACAAGGCTACCTGAATCCAGCAATACCACAACATTTCTACCATTAACACACATTTTGCATAAATGTTTCTCAGTTCCTCGAATGGCAGTGCATGCGACTGTCGCACACAGCGACTGACGTCTGCCCGTCAGAAAGTCACACTGCATGGGTTCGTCCACAACCGGGCAATTGGCTGCAATATGTCCCGCTTGCCGGCAGCGGTAGCAAACGATCCTTCTTGCCGCCTCTTGAGCCGCTGATTTCCCAGGCTGTTCTCGCCAAACTTGGGGTAGAGCTCCCACCCTCTCACTCTCTCCACCCTTACCCCTTGGAATCCTCTGATCCGCCCCTGGGGATGGTCTGGTCTTAGGGTGGAAAGTCCGAGTGTCTCTGGAAGAGGCCGTCAGGTTCTCTGTAGCCAAGTATTTCTCCACACGATCCACAAGACCATCGGCCGTCTCTGGGTCTCCATGGCTTACCCACTTTTGGATGGCAGTAGGAAGAGCTCTCAAAAACCGATCCATTACAACACGTTCCACAATCTTTGGTGCGGACAAAGTCTCTGGCTGTAGCCACTTTCTGCTCAGGTGAATGAGATCATACATTTGAGACCTGGGGGGTTTTCCAAGCTGGAAAGTCCAGTTATGCACACGCTGAGCCCGGACAGCCTGGGTGACACCCAGCCTTGCCAATATCTCAGCTTTTAGCATCACATAGTCTTTTGCTTGGTCAGGCTCTAGGTCATAGTAAGCCTTCTGCGATTCACCAGTTAACAGAGGAGCCACCAGTCCAGCCCACTGCTCCTCAGGCCACTTTTCTCTTTCAGCAGTCCTTTCAAATGTGGTCAAAAATACCTCTGGATCATCCTCTCCAGTCATTTTTGTCAATAAACGACTCACCCCAAAGGACGCGGTATTAGTGGGACGGCTTTCCTCACTGGTCTGCGGACGTTGCTGCATTACTGCTTCCATTTGTTGTAGTCTCTGCTCTTGCTTCTGTAACAGGTCTATGAAGCGGGCCTCAGATTGCTGCTGGGCTTGTTGCTGAGCTTCCAGACTCTGTTGGTGAGCTTGCTGCTGGGCTTGCTGCTGGGCTGCGAAGTTCTGTTGTTGAGCTGCAAGGCTCTTTTGCAAACCTGCATTTGTCTGCTGTTGATTGGCATTTGCTAGAGCCAGCTGCTTCAGTATCTCCTCCATGCTGGCTTAAAAAAAACTGCCACTGGTTCTCCACCAACTGTGAGGGGGTTGGCTCGGCAGCGGGTGTGTGTGACCCCCGGGATGGGCTCCCCACACAAAAACAGGCCCAGCAGACGGAGGTTGTGGTTTTCAAAATCAAAAAGGTGCGGTTTATTTTCTATTTACAGTGACAAAACACAGCAAAGCAAAAGAAACATAAACAAAATAAATCCTGGTCAATTTGACCTCTGACTAAACATACAGGTTTCCTAACTAACAACTGGGATCAGCCTAGTGCTGTCCTAGTCCCTAAGTCCCTGGTTTTAAATGTCCAAGCAAATAGCCACACAGGCTTTGTCTCACCGCACAGGGGTTCACTCTCCCTAGACAGTCCACACAGGTCTGGTTCCAGGCATGAGCTAACATCTAATGAAGCTGGGAGTTCTTATAGAGGCCTAAATGAGCTGACAAGCTTCAGCTGGTCTCATCAACTCCCTGTCTGCACGACGCCCAGCCCTCTCCCTAGAGGTATGAGTCATCCATGAGCCCACTAGCCTTAGCTGGGCTTATACAACTCTCCACCTAGTTGTATAAGTCAGCGTAAAGCCTGAATCTGGGCGAAATATATCTACCCCCCTGGATGCAACCAGGTGACTTTACCTTCCTGCTGTCACAATATATATATATATATATATATATATATACAAAGCCGGGATATATATATATATATATATATATACTAAATACACTGCAGCTAACTGAATAAACTGCCTGCTCAAAGTAAATGAAATGACACTCTCTCTCTCTATCTCTCTCCACCAAGAACACACTACACAGGGCTGAAGTGCAGGCGGCCTTATATAGTGTGGGGCGTGGACTTAACCCCCTGAGCCATAATTGGCCAAAGGCACCCTGCCTTTGGCCAATAATGGCTCTCTTTGCTGACGGCGCTGTGATTGGCCAAAGCATGCGGGCCATAGTGAATGCTTGGCCAATCATCAGCCAGCAATGCACTGCGATGACGAAGTGCATTATGGGGCGTGACGTGCTGCTCGAATTTGGCACAAACGCCCCATAATGTTCGATCTTCGTCGAACGATCGAACAGTCGATGTTTGAGTCAAACTCATGTTGAACAGAAAGCTCATCCCTAGTGCCCGAATCAAAATTCGGACAGAATGACATAGCAGAGAGTAAAGAGGACCTTCCTACTTTACATGTCTTGGACCGAGGGTAGTAGTGAAGTTGACTCCTAACCAGTGGGGTTTTTTTATTCTCTGAATCCCTCGACCAAACTTCCCACAAGTGTTTTTCCGTTTCCTGAACCTTTCAGCCTGTGGATCCGTACGCGCCACTTCCTGTGCATCTGTCTCTTGCACTGTTTTCCCAAAAAATTTATGGAGTCTATAGACAAAATAGAGGCAACATATGAGAAAATGCATTTTTTTCTGTGTTGATCAGTGTTACTTTACAATAAGGCCCCTTTCACACGGAGGATCCGTTCAGGTCCGCCTGTCAGTTTTTTAGGCGGACCTGCACGGACGCTCCATGTAGCCCTATGGAGGCCCGGATGTCAGCGGTGACATGTCCGCTGACATCCGCTCCGCCAAAGTGTGACGGAGGAAAACCCTATTTTTCCTTCCGTCGGCGGATCGGATCGGATGACAACAGACTCTACAGTCCGTCGTCATCCGATTCCCCATAGGGGAGAGCGGCGCTCTGACAGGGCGGTCCCTGCACAGTGTGCGGGGACCTCCCAGTCATCCGCCGGCTCAGCGGGGATCAACTGAGCGATCCCCGCAGAGCAAGAGGAGCTTCACGGGGCGGATCATGACTGATCCGCCCCGTGTGAAAGAGCCCTAAAAGTAACTTTATTGCAAACAAGTATATATTTAGTTTTATAATCTGTTCCATTTAAAATGGCACTAAAATTAGGTTTTAAAAAAAAAGTAACAAACAAAAATGAGCCAAAAAGAAGAAGAAGAAGAGGGCATGTCCCTGGAAACATGTTAGCCTTCAAGACCTGTACAACTACTCCTTGTGATGTGTTGGAGATGATATGAAGGAATTCTGGGATTTTCTACCAGGACTTGTTCTGATGAGCTTGTACACACGTTGGTTTGTGAGTATAAAATACATTACATAGTTACATAGGTACATAGTTAGCCAGGTTGAAAAAAGACACAAGTCTAAGCAAAAAAAATAAAAAATACCACCATATACACAATCCTTCACCCACAGTTGATCCAGAGGAAGGCAAAAAATCCCAGCGAAGCATGATCCAATTTGCTACAGCAGGGAAAAAAATTCCCTCCTGATCCCCAAGAGGCAAACGGATTTTCCCCGGATCTACTTTACCTATAAATGTTAGTATCCAGTTATATTATGTACATTTAGGAAAGAATCCATTTCTTTTTTAAAGCAATCTACTGAGCTGGCCAGAACCACCTCTGCAGGGAGTCTATTCCACATTTTCCCAGCTCTTACTGTGAAGAAACCTTTCCGTATTTGGAGATTAAATCTCTTTTCCTCTAGACATAAAGAGTGCCCCCTTGTCCTCTGTGATGACCTTAAAGTGAATAACAACACTAAGTTCACTATATGAACCCCTTATATATTTGTACATGTTGATCACATCCCCCCTTAATCTCCTCTTCTCAAGAGAGAATAAATTCAGTTCCTCTAATCTCTCCTCATAGCTGAGCTCCTCCATGCCTCCTATCAGTTTGGTTGCCCTTCTCTGCACTTTCTCCAGTTCCCCAATATCCTTTTTGAGAACTGGGGCCCAAAACTGAACTGCATATTCCAGATGAGGTCTTACTAATGATTTGTACAGGGGGGGCAAAATGATATCTCTCTCTCTGGAGACCATACCTCTCTTAATACAAGAAAGGACTTTGCTCGCTTTGGAAACCGCAGCTTGGCATTGCATGTGATTATTGAGCTTGTAATCTACCAAAACCCCCTAAACATTCTTTAATTTTAATAATAAAGGATCTCTAAGGATAATGCACTAGTCTGGTGTGCATTCCGTTTGTTTATGTTTGCGTATTGGTTCTACAGCTCCATCGTACCAGTAAGGTAGCAGCCCAAACCTCCAAAGTGAGATCAGCACCACCACCTACCTGTGGAACCACCTACTATCTATCAGTAACTGTTTGAACCAATCTAGGGTAGTGTCTAGCCCAAATTAGTAGTCCTGGTTGAGTTACACTTGGCCAACCTCTTAGATTTTTAAATGTATTTTCCCTTATGATAGACTCCATGATTGTGGTCTGGTTGTGGCAGAAAGACCAGGAACTCCTTGAACCATCCACGCACATCTTCTCAAAGCCAAACCATTACCTTGAGTTAGGCTAACCCTTTAATTGTAGTCCATCATCCGTGTTTGTTTTTGTCAAAACTGCTGAAAAGTCAAAGGTATTTTTTTTTTTCTTACAGCTTGCCAACAGGAAATATAAAAAAATAAAAGGTAATCGGTGTTCTATTAAAGAGCGAGTGATAGAAATGGATTTCGAATCTGAGAGAGAGCTTATATTCCAGAGGTCTCCTAAGCCGAGAAAAAGGATTTAAAGTATCACAAAATGCAGCTGACCCGTTGATACACTACTACACAAAAGCACAGCTTAGCTATTAAACCTGCTGTGAATCCCTCCACAGATCAATTTGTAGTTTGGTAAAAGCCTTGAATATATTTTATTTCCTGAAAACTTGGCTGTTTTTTATCTGTGTGAAGATGCTTACCTAAATTTGCTGTGCAGGAAGACATTTGAAGGATTGAACAATAACAAGAGAAAAAAAAAAAAGAAGAAGAAGAAGGTTTGGAATGTTGGTTCTGAAGTGTCCATACATGAAATGTCCTTGTCCTTTGCTATTTTGTGAAGCAATGTCATTAGCTGTAAATCTAAGGGAGAGTATATTTAAAACATTTACTGAAAACATTAAAGTTGTCATTATAATTACAATGTATACTTTTCATGAATCAATAGAGTGAATATTATAAATAACAAACATTCTCCACCTGTCTCCCTTGTATGACCTAAAGCAGTGAATGTCGAATAGTAATTTATGTTTCTGCATTCGCCCGAGGACACAATTGAGCGAAACGCGTCGGTCAGAGCCGATGCAGTGACGTCATCCCGCATGGTTGCAAACTACAAGCTTATGCTTTACACATATAAGTGCACTATTTGTATACATATAAAAGCCTGTTGGTTTTACATACTATGGGGGCTTTATATTTTTGCATGTTATGTGATTGTAGCTACTATGTGGCAACCCTGGGCGGTGAGAGATCTGGAACTTAGGGGTGTATATTCTGGTGCTTAATCCGTGATCATCTGGGACCAGTCTGAGCGGGGTGGCGTCACCTGATGCTTATATTATATGCATTTGGGCAAATATTGTGTGGCCGCACCTTCTGGTAAGCAGCATGTGTGCTCACGGGTGTGGTGGAGATGCACCAAAGTGATAATAAATAGGCAGAAGAAGATCAGCAGTGGTCCAATCTCTCCTGATGAACTTTTGCAGACAGTATTTATTGCACAAGTCTTTTTGATGGATGGACATTGAAGTAGCGCATAATAGGCTGCACGTGATTCTCATTATATGTGAATTTTGATTAGTATGTTGCATGTAATATTTTGTATTTATTTGCACTTTTAGCACCTTTTATGATTGCATTTGTTTCACACTTTGCATTATATTTAAACCTGCCTGGCCATATGTGAAAAAGTACTTGCCCCCCTCCTATGCTAAATCATGAATGAACTGTGATTAACCACAATTTTTTGCAAAGCTGAGGTAAATTTCACTTGCCACACCCAGGCCTGATTACTGCCAGACCTGCTGAATCAAGAAATCCCATAAATAGAAGCTGTCTGACAAAGAGAAGCAAGCTATCAGATCACAAAAAGACACACATCATTTCACAATCTAAAAAAATTCAAGAACAGATTAGAAACAAAGTAATGTACATGTATCGGTCTAGGAAGGGTTTCAAAGCCATTTCTAAGGCTTTGGAACTCCAGTGAACCACGGGGAGAGCCATTATCCACAAATGGAGATAACTTGGAACAGTGGTGAACCTTCCCAGGAGTGGCCGGCCTACAAAAATGACTCCATGAGCATGACAACGACTCACCCAGGAGGTCAAAAAAGAGCCCAGAACAACATCTAAAGAACTGCAAGCCTCACTTGCCTCAAGTAAGATCAGTGTTCATGATACAACAATAAAGGCCGCGTACACATGACCGTTTCTCATGACGAGAAAAATTCAATTCTTTAATTTGGTCATTAAAAACGATCGTGTGTAGGCTTTAACGACGTGAAAAAAACACGCATGCTCAGAAGCAAGTTATGAGACGGGAACGCTCTTTCTGGTAAAACTAGCGTTCGTAATGGAGATAGCACATTCGTCACGCTGTAACGGACTGAAGAGCACGAGGCTGAAAAGCGCGAATCGTCTCTCACCAAACTTTACTAACACGAGGATCAGCAAAAGCAGCCCAAAGGGTGGCGCCATCCAAATGGAACTTCCCCTTTATAGTGCCGCCGTACATGTTGTTGAACGTGTTGTACCTCACTGCGCTTTGCTCAAGCATTTTTTTTCACGATCGTGTGTAGGCAAGGCAGGCTTGAGAAGAATCACGTTGAGAAAAACTTTGTTTTTACAATGACATTAAAAACGGTTGTGTGTACGCGGCATAGGAAAGAGACTGGGCAAAAATGGCGTCCATGGGAGAGTTCCAAGGCCAAAGCCACTGGTGACCAAAAAAAACACAAAGGCTCATTTCACATTTACCAAAAAACATCTTGATTATCCCCAAGACTTTTAGGGAAAATATCTGTGGACTGATGAGACAAAAAATGTACTTTTTGGAAGGTGTGCATCCCCCTACATCTGGCATAAAACTAATACAGCATTTCATAATAAGAACATCATACCAACAGTCAGACATGGTGGTGGTAGCGTGATGGCCTGGGGCTACTTTGCAGCTTCAGGACCTGGACGACTTACTATAATTGACGGAACCATCAAGCTCTATCATAAAATCCTACAGGAGAATGTCCGGCCATCAGTTTGTGACCTCAAGCTCAAGTGCACTTGGGTTATGCAGCAGGACAATGATCCGAAACACAACAGCAAGTCCTCCTCCAAATGGTTCAAACAAAGCAAAATTTAGGTTTTGGAGTGGCCTAGTCAAAGCCTGGACTTCAATCCAATTGAGATGCTGTATCGTGACCTTACACAGTCCATTCATGCTGGAAAACTCTCCAATGTGGCTGAATTAAAACAATTCTGCAAAGAAGAGTGGGGCCAAAATTGCTCCACAGCGATGTGAAAGACGCATTGCCAGTAGAGTTGAGCGGACACCTGGATGTTCGGGTTCGACGGGTTCGGCCGAACTTCGGAAAAAAGTTTGGGTTCGGGACCGAACTTTAACCCGAACCCGAACCTCATTGAAGTCAATGGGGACCCGGACTTCTAAGGACTAAAAAGGCTCTAAAAAAGTAATGGAAAGGGCTAGAGGGCTGCAAATGGCAGCAAAATGTTGTTAAGAGCATGGCAAGTGCTCTGCAAACAAATGTGGATAGGGAAATAACTTAAAATAACATAAAAAAAATAAAAAATAAAAAAATATGCTGGAGGCCCCCTTTTCAGCAGAAGAGGTACGGGAAGTCATTAAGAACCTCAGAAACTCAACGGCACGATGCCACACATATGGTGGGAATGCCCCAGAATACACCCTTTCTGGAATAAATTATTCAATTTAATGGATAAGCTAGTGGGAAAATAAAATACTTTGAAATAAAAATGTAGCGGGGTGCTAAATTTAAGGAAAGTGTTTGAGTGGTAAATAGGCTCAAACACGCTAATTCTGTAGGATTCATGGACCATTTTGTCCTCGGGGGACAGTATTGGTGTGCAGTTCCCTGCGGCCTACAGGTGGCGCTGCCATGGTAGGCTAGGGTTGAACCGCCGATACAGTGCTGTGCCTTTTGTGTCCCCTCTTGGCAGTAGTACAGCGGGGCGGGGAACCTGCTGTGCATGCCGGGAGAGCATATAAAAGGGGCAGACCTTTGGCCTGGGGGCTGATGTCCAGTGGGGTCCACGCCCAGGTGCCTTCGGCCTGGGTGCATGTGTTCCTGTTCCATCTTGGGTACCTTTACCCCGGGGTGAGGTACTATCCTGGAGTTCCTGCTGCCCTGGGTATGGAGGCCTAGGTGCTGGAGTAAAGCCTGGAGTCCAGAGCCTTCGTCTGGAGTCCGCTAAGGGTCGAGGAGTCTTAGGGTGCCACCTCGTGTAGGGGACCATGTTCCAGGGAAGGGAGGATCATTCTGATGGACCGATGCGGGAGTCACGGTGAAGGAAGGGTCTGTTGACTCCCTGGAGAGATGTCTTCCCCTTGATATGGGCTAGGTTCGTAGAAGGAGAAGCTCAAGGTCATCTTGACTGTATCAGAGGCCTTATTCACCCGGCCCGTGGCAGGGGCCTTATACACCCTGGTCTGTGGCAGAGACCAAAGTTCTCCAGGTCCGTGGCAGGGGCCTTGTACACCCGGTCTGTGGCAGAGACCAACCTCAAGGTCTGCGGCAGAGACCGTGCACCTAAAACTGTTTGAGAAACCTTAGGAGAGAAGTGAATGTGCTACGTTTGTGCCTGGACCTCCTCCACACCTTAAGCTGTCCTGTTTCTTTGCTCTAACCTTTTCTATCCGAGTAGAGTTTATTTTGCCATGAGAGAATAAGAGTTGTAATTTCAGCTGGAGTGGACATTGACTTTACTGGGAATTAAAGGACTTGCCTCTACCTACAGTAGAGGTGAGAATCATCCTGCATAACGTTGATTCCATGTGGGGTCGAGGACCTCATCGTCCTCCACATCATCTTCCACCCAGTCTTCACCCCTGCCCTCCTTGTCTGTCTGCACAATTGCAAAAGCAGCAGCAGTTGGCACCTGTGTTTCGTCATCATCCGAGACGTACTGCGATGGTCCTCCTATGTACTCATCATGAAACATAAGTGGTTGGGCATCGGTGCACTCAATCTCTTCCACTTCTGGGGCAGGGCTAGGTGGATGGCCCTGGGAAACCCTGCTAACAGAGTCATCGAAAAGCAGAAGAGACTGCTGCATGATTTGGGGCTCAGACTGCTTGGCTGATTTGCAAGGGGGTGAGGTGAAAGACTGATGGACATGGGTTTTAGGTGCCAACTCTGATCTTTCATCAGAAGAGTGGGTGGGAGACAATGTGAAGGAACCCGAGGCACTGTCAGCAACCCAATCTACTATCGCCTGTACTTGTCCTGGCCTAAACATTCGTACAGCCTCATTAGGCGCGACAAAATCCCGCCGCAGGCTCGGTCGCCTACTCGCACCTGAGGAAGGTGTTTCACTTGTGCATGTATCTGGCACAGATCCACCACATCCTCTCCCTGCAACAGGAGCTCCACCAGCAGCACCACGACCGGGGCCACCACGTCCCTTTGACCTTCTCCTCATATTTTCCAAATTTAGGATGTTGCCCTAAATGGGTGTTTTTGGAAGAGCAGAACACACCCACAGTATGTAACCGCTGAATCGCACAGCTACAGAACTGCAGAAAATGCTATTAAAAAAAAAAGTATTTTTTTTAGTATAGCACAGTAGAAGAAAACTATATATAAATTGTTTTTCTTTTTCGTACATCACGGGACACAGAGCGACTTAGTCATTACTAATGGGTTGTATAGATTACCTTCAGGTGCTGGCACTGGCCACTTCCAAACCGGAAGTACCCTCCCCTATATAAGCCCCTCCCATCCGGGAGCACCTCAGTTTTTTGCCAGTGTCTAAGGTGTTGGCCAAGAAGTAACATGTGTTTTCACTGGGCTTGCGTACAGGTTCTTTTGGGCCTTAGTAAGCTGTTCCGGATCCGACCAAAAAAGCTTCATAGCTAAACGGTCGGTACCCGGGCCTTGCAGCAGAAGAGCAAGGTTTTGCCTGTAATGCCTCTCTTAGGAGGGCTGGACCCTGGGATCCAGAGCTCTGGTCATACCCACGACCAAGATGTTGTCTGTGCAGGGTGCTATACAGGTCCAGGGGAGTGGAATCCTTGGGAACCCGGTCCCTGAAGGTTTAATTACAATGCCTGCCGTGATAGGTGAAGTTTGGGCTTCTGTGGACCAAACAAAGTCCTGCGGCGGGGATCAGGTAAGTGGGGGCCCCCAGGAACTTGGTTCTATTGGGGGACCCCCAAGCCTAATTTGTCTTTCTGTCTGTTACCTAACGGTATTCCCGCTAATATCTGTGTATGCCTGTAACTACTGAAAATGTAAAATTTTAATAGTAGTCAAGAAAAAAAAAAAGAGGACCGCGGTACCTGTGTTAAACCACTAGAGGCCGCTGTAGTCCATTTTTCTTGTCATGTGGATCTTTGGTTTTCTCAAGTCAAAAGATCCAGGCAGTTGGTAAGTTTCTCTGTGGGAATCCACTTCCTCTGCCCTGTTGCTGCGCTCATCCACCGCACAGGCCCTCCGGCAAAAAGGGCCCTGGCTCCTAGTCCCTGTTTGATTTCGAAAAGGGCGCCAATGGCGCGCGGGCGCGTGCACGCGCCTCCTATGAAAGAAAAGGGGCGGGGCGGGTGGATGACGCTCGATGCGCGCCCCGGCGCTTCTGCGCATGTGCAGGCGTCCCAGCTTGTATAAAGACACAGTACAAGTGTCAGCTGGATGCAAACAGAGCTAGCAACAAACAGTGGCACACAGAGGCGGTTGATGCAGGCATCCCCATAGAAAGGCACTTTAGTGGACACCAGCTGGTATATAGCAGCAACTGTGTTAGACTATTACCAGCAAAATTGGTGTATGACGACGGGAATACCTCAGCTTTGTGCTTAAAGGATATGTCGTCCAGACTCTCCGGAAATAGGTCTTCCAGGAAGCCAAAGGGGTCTCCATCGGGCTCTGAGGATATTGGGCATGCTTGTACTGCACCAATCTCCCCTGAGAATTCAGAGGTCAGTAGCCGTAGAAACCCCGCAGGAGTACCTGATGCTGCGGCTGTCCCCAGTCCACCTGCTCCTGTATATATAACAGAGGAGGTTTTATCCTCAACTCTGGGAGGATTGGAAGAGAGATTAATAGCATTGATCGCTGCTTCCCTGTCACAGGAAAAGCGCGTCCGATCTCCGTCTCCTCCTTCAGAGTGCCTGTTAGTGGAGGAACAGTCCCATACAGAGATCGACCTACCTGAAGGGGATCAGGATGAGGTTGATTCAGTTATGGAGGAATCAACAGTGGAAGAACCTTTCTCAGCATCTCAGGCTGAAAGATTATGGGTTCAGTCTCTGACTAATAGGGATGAGCTTCGTGTTCGAGTCGAACATACGTTCGACTCGAACATTGGCTGTTCGATCGTTCGACGAAGATCGAACGATTTGGGCCGTTCGCGCCAAATTCGAGTGACGCGAACGGCCCACAATGCACTACGCCATCGCAGTGTCATCCAGGCGCTGTGATTGGCCAAGCATGCACTGTGACCCCGCATGCTTGGCCAATCACAGCGCCGGCAGCGAGGAGAGCAATGATTGGCCACAGGCAGGATGCCTGTGGCCAATTATTGCTGAGGGTGTTTAGTACACGCCCCACACTATAAAAGGCCGCCAGCACGGCGGCCTAGTGTAGTGTGTTCCGGAGCAGGGATAGAGTAGCATAGGCAGGGACAGTGACTGTTATTTCTTTCTTGCTTAACCTGGATTCCTTTAGTTTAGGGAAAGAGAAGGATAGGTAGGGAGAGTGTCAGTGTGTTTTGTGCTTCTGCTATAGTGTGCTTAAAAAAAAACATTTATTCTAGGGACAGAAAACTCTAGGTAGGGACAGTGTCAGTTTCTTTCACTCTGCAAGTCCTTGTTTCCAGGGACCTGGAAGGACAGTGAGTGAATTGTCCTTTTGCTATATTGTGATTAAAAAAAACATTTATTCTAGGGACAGAAAACTCTAGGTAGGGACAGTGTCAGTTTCTTTCACTCTGCAAGTCCTTGTTTCCAGGGACCTGGAAGGACAGTGAGTGAATTGTCCTTTTGCTATATTGTGATTAAAAAAACATTTATTCTAGGGACAGAAAACTCTAGGTAGGGACAGTGTCAGTTTCTTTCACTCTGCAAGTCCTTGTTTCCAGGGACCTGGAAGGACAGTGAGTGAATTGTCCTTTTGCTATATTGTGATTAAAAAAAACATTTATTCTAGGGACAGAAAACTCTAGGTAGGGACAGTGTCAGTTTCTTTCACTCTGCAAGTCCTTGTTTCCAGGGACCTGGAAGGACAGTGAGTGAATTGTCCTTTTGCTATATTGTGATTAAAAAAAACATTTATTCTAGGGACAGAAAACTCTAGGTAGGGACAGTGTCAGTTTCTTTCACTCTGCAAGTCCTTGTTTCCAGGGACCTGGAAGGACAGTGAGTGAATTGTCCTTTTGCTATATTGTGATTAAAAAAAACATTTATTCTAGGGACAGAAAACTCTAGGTAGGGACAGTGTCAGTTTCTTTCACTCTGCAAGTCCTTGTTTCCAGGGACCTGGAAGGACAGTGAGTGAATTGTCCTTTTGCTATATTGTGATTAAAAAAAACATTTATTCTAGGGACAGAAAACTCTAGGTAGGGACAGTGTCAGTTTCTTTCACTCTGCAAGTCCTTGTTTCCAGGGACCTGGAAGGACAGTGAGTGAATTGTCCTTTTGCTATATTGTGATTAAAAAAAACATTTATTCTAGGGACAGAAAACTCTAGGTAGGGACAGTGTCAGTTTCTTTCACTCTGCAAGTCCTTGTTTCCAGGGACCTGGAAGGACAGTGAGTGAATTGTCCTTTTGCTATATTGTGATTAAAAAAAACATTTATTCTAGGGACAGAAAACTCTAGGTAGGGACAGTGTCAGTTTCTTTCACTCTGCAAGTCCTTGTTTCCAGGGACCTGGAAGGACAGTGAGTGAATTGTCCTTTTGCTATATTGTGATTAAAAAAAACATTTATTCTAGGGACAGAAAACTCTAGGTAGGGACAGTGTCAGTTTCTTTCACTCTGCAAGTCCTTGTTTCCAGGGACCTGGAAGGACAGTGAGTGAATTGTCCTTTTGCTATATTGTGATTAAAAAAAACATTTATTCTAGGGACAGAAAACTCTAGGTAGGGACAGTGTCAGTTTCTTTCACTCTGCAAGTCCTTGTTTCCAGGGACCTGGAAGGACAGTGAGTGAATTGTCCTTTTGCTATATTGTGATTAAAAAAAACATTTATTCTAGGGACAGAAAACTCTAGGTAGGGACAGTGTCAGTTTCTTTCACTCTGCAAGTCCTTGTTTCCAGGGACCTGGAAGGACAGTGAGTGAATTGTCCTTTTGCTATATTGTGATTAAAAAAAACATTTATTCTAGGGACAGAAAACTCTAGGTAGGGACAGTGTCAGTTTCTTTCACTCTGCAAGTCCTTGTTTCCAGGGACCTGGAAGGACAGTGAGTGAATTGTCCTTTTGCTATATTGTGATTAAAAAAAACATTTATTCTAGGGACAGAAAACTCTAGGTAGGGACAGTGTCAGTTTCTTTCACTCTGCAAGTCCTTGTTTCCAGGGACCTGGAAGGACAGTGAGTGAATTGTCCTTTTGCTATATTGTGATTAAAAAAAACATTTATTCTAGGGACAGAAAACTCTAGGTAGGGACAGTGTCAGTTTCTTTCACTCTGCAAGTCCTTGTTTCCAGGGACCTGGAAGGACAGTGAGTGAATTGTCCTTTTGCTATATTGTGATTAAAAAAAACATTTATTCTAGGGACAGAAAACTCTAGGTAGGGACAGTGTCAGTTTCTTTCACTCTGCAAGTCCTTGTTTCCAGGGACCTGGAAGGACAGTGAGTGAATTGTCCTTTTGCTATATTGTGATTAAAAAAAACATTTATTCTAGGGACAGAAAACTCTAGGTAGGGACAGTGTCAGTTTCTTTCACTCTGCAAGTCCTTGTTTCCAGGGACCTGGAAGGACAGTGAGTGAATTGTCCTTTTGCTATATTGTGATTAAAAAAAACATTTATTCTAGGGACAGAAAACTCTAGGTAGGGACAGTGTCAGTTTCTTTCACTCTGCAAGTCCTTGTTTCCAGGGACCTGGAAGGACAGTGAGTGAATTGTCCTTTTGCTATATTGTGATTAAAAAAAACATTTATTCTAGGGACAGAAAACTCTAGGTAGGGACAGTGTCAGTTTCTTTCACTCTGCAAGTCCTTGTTTCCAGGGACCTGGAAGGACAGTGAGTGAATTGTCCTTTTGCTATATTGTGATTAAAAAAAACATTTATTCTAGGGACAGAAAACTCTAGGTAGGGACAGTGTCAGTTTCTTTCACTCTGCAAGTCCTTGTTTCCAGGGACCTGGAAGGACAGTGAGTGAATTGTCCTTTTGCTATATTGTGATTAAAAAAAACATTTATTCTAGGGACAGAAAACTCTAGGTAGGGACAGTGTCAGTTTCTTTCACTCTGCAAGTCCTTGTTTCCAGGGACCTGGAAGGACAGTGAGTGAATTGTCCTTTTGCTATATTGTGATTAAAAAAAACATTTATTCTAGGGACAGAAAACTCTAGGTAGGGACAGTGTCAGTTTCTTTCACTCTGCAAGTCCTTGTTTCCAGGGACCTGGAAGGACAGTGAGTGAATTGTCCTTTTGCTATATTGTGATTAAAAAAAACATTTTTTTCTAGGGACAGAAAACTGTAGGTAGGGAGAGTGTTTTTTTTCTTTCACTCTGCAAGTCCTTGTTTCCAGGGACCTGTAAGGACAGTGAGTTAATTTTCCTTGTGCTATATTGTGATTAAAAAAAACATTTTTTCTAGGGACAGAAAACTGTAGGTAGGGAGAGTGTTTTTTTTCTTTCACTCTGCAAGTCCTTGTTTCCAGGGACAGAGAAGGACACCTGAAGGTAGCCCTTATTGCTTTTTTCCCATCTCCCTGCAGGCCATCTATTAGAATGTCTGGAAGGCAAACAAGGAGAGGCAGACAGTCAGGAGGCAATAAAAGAGGGCAAGCAGGCTCTGTGTCTGGGGGCAACAGTGCTGGTCGTGGACGCGGTGCATTGTCATCAGCACATGGCCATGGGACACGCTTGTCCTTCTTTTCGGCAGCTGGACATGTTGAGCCACATCATGCCGAAGACTTGGTAGAGTGGATGACCAAGCCCTCCTCCTCCTCCTCATCCTCTCTCACCCAGGCTCAGGGTACTGGAAAAGCAGCTGCCAAAGCGTCGTCTTCCCTGGTATCAATGTCAGACAAATCATCAGTCACTCCTTCCCTAGACCCACCATGTCCTCCTCCTGAGGAGTCCCCCGAACTGTTTCAGCACAGTGTTGGGTACATGCTCCAGGAGGATGCCCAGCGTTTCGAAGGGTCTGATGATGAAACCCAGCTAGAGGAAGGCAGTAGCGTGAGAGCAGACAGAGGGGATGCTCAAGAAGGACACCAATCTGGCAGTCATGTTCCAGCAGCTGCAGCATACTGCCAGATTGGCTCCAGTGATGAGGAGGGAGGGGATGATGAGGTCAATGACTCCACGTGGGTGCCTAATAGGAGAGAGGAGGAGGAGGAGGATGAGGAGGAGGCACATCTCCAACGAGGCAGGATGCCCTTTGGTGGCCAGCGTAAGGGCAGTACACCGACGGAATCACACCGCAGAGCTCCGCCTGTGCAGGGCGCTGCCTCTGCCCGTCATTCAAAAAGTTCTTTGGTGTGGGCCTTTTTTGAGGCTAGTGCATCAGATCGCACAGCTGCTGTTTGCAACATATGTCTCAAGCGTATATCGCGTGGCCAAAACATCAGCCGCTTGGGTACCACATGCCTGACCAGACATATGTTGACCTGCCATGCAGCTCGTTGGCAAGCCTACCTCAAAGACCCACACCAAAGAACAAAGCGGACCTCTCCTTGCACCGCATCAGCTGGGATCTCCAACCCCACTATAACTTCAGTCCTCTCTGAAACATGCACTGAGAGGAATGAAGGTGTAGAATTAGGTGTGTCACAGCCAAGTACTTGCGCCCACTCTGCTAGCAGTACACCGACGTCCGATTCTAGCAGGCAAATTTCCCTGCCCCAGCTGCTGGACCGTCGAAAGAAGTTCACTCCCAGCCATCCACATGCCCAGCGGTTGAATGCTAGCTTGGCTAAATTGCTAGCGCTTCAACTGCTGCCTTTTCAGTTGGTAGACTCGGCCCCCTTCCGTGAGTTTGTGCAATGTGCGGTTCCTCAGTGGCAGGTTCCCAAACGCCACTTTTTCTCACGGAAGGCTATTCCGGCTCTCTACCGGCATGTGGAAGGCAATGTCTTGGCCTCGCTGGACAGGGCGGTCAGCGGTAAGGTGCATATTACCGCTGACTCATGGTCCAGCAGGCATGGACAGGGACGTTACCTTTCTTTCACGGCCCATTGGGTCACTCTTTTGGCAGCTGGGAAGGATTCAGGACAAGGTGCAGTAGTGTTGGAGGTTGTCCCACCGCCACGCCTCCAAAATGCTACTACTGGTTGTGACACACCTCTCTCCTCCACCCCCTCCTCTTCTTCTTCCTCCATGGCCTCTTCCTGTGGTTTGTCCTATGAACCAGCGGTGCTCCGTAGCCGTTCACGGGGCTACGCAAGTACGCAGGCAAAAAGATGCCATGCCGTGCTTGCGCTGGTGTGTTTGGGGGACAGAAGCCACACTGGGGCAGAGGTCCTGTCTGCTCTGCAGGGCCAGGCCGAGAGGTGGTTGACGCCACGCCAGCTTAAGCCAGGAATGGTGGTTTGCGACAATGGCACCAACCTCCTCTCCGCCCTCCGACAGGGACAACTGACCCATGTGCCCTGTGTGGCTCACGTCCTTAACCTGGTGGTGCAGCGGTTCTTGGGCAGGTACCCGGGCTTACAGGATGTCCTGAGGCAGGCCAGGAAAGTCTGTGTGCATTTCCGCAGATCTTATAATGCCAGTGCTCGCCTGGCTGAGCTGCAAAAGGAGTTGAACCTGCCCAAGAACCGCCTTATATGTGACATGCCCACCAGGTGGAACTCAACGTTGGCCATGCTGCAGCGGCTGCACACGCAGCAGAGGGCCATCAATGAGTACCTGTGCGACTACGGCACCAGGACAGGGTCAGGGGAGCTTGGTTTTTTTTCTCCACGCCAGTGGGGCATGATCAGGGATGCATGCACTGTCCTGGCACCATTTGAGGAGGCCACGAGGATGGTGAGCAGTGACAGTGCATGCATCAGTGACACTGTACCTCTTGTCCACCTGTTGGAGCACACGCTGCGTGGAATAATGGACAGGGCACTTGAGGCAGAACAGAGGCAGGAAGAGGAGGACTTCCTTGCCTCTCAAGGCCCCCTTTACCCAGACAGTGTTCCTTCTGTCCCACCCATCGCACAGGAAGAGGAGGAGGAGGAGGAGGAGGAGGAGGAGGATTGTGTCAGCATGGAGGTGGAGGCTGGCACTCAGCATCATCAGCAGCAGTCTTTTAGGGATGATTTACAGTCCCAAGAAACCAGTGGACTTGTACGTGGCTGGGAGGAGGTGGCTGCGGATCATGTCGTCCTTAGTGACCCAGAGGACTCCGGAGCGAATGCCTCAGCAAACCTACGCTGCATGGCCTCCCTGATCCTGCAAAGTCTGCGGAAGGATCCTCGTATTCTTCGGATCAAGGAGAGGGACCATTACTGGCTGGCCACTCTCCTTGATCCACGGTACAAGGGTAAGGTTGCGGACCTTATGTTACCGTCGCAGAGGGAGCAGAGGATGAGACAACTCCGGGAGGCCTTGCAGAAAGGTCTGTGCAACGCGTTCCCAGAGACTGGGAGGTTGCAAACTCCTGGTCCTGGACAACGAGTTGCTGAGGCTTCGGCCAGTCAAAGAAGGAGCGGTGGGGAAGGTGGCCGTCTGACCGATGCGTTCAGACAATTCTTTAGTCCGCAGCCCCAAAGTATGATTGGTTCCAGCAACCATCGCCAGCGTCTGATAAACATGGTGCAGGAATATCTAGGGGCAAGGTCAGACTTGGACACCTTCCCCACCGAAAATCCTCTGGCTTACTGGGTCTTGAGGATGGATCACTGGCCAGAGCTTGCACAGTATGCAATTGAGCTACTGGCCTGTCCTGCATCCAGCGTTCTTTCGGAACGCACATTCAGTGCTGCTGGAGGATTTGTCACGGATCACAGGGTGCGCCTGTCCACCGACTCGGTTGATCGACTGACTTTCATCAAGATGAACCAGTCTTGGATCACCACCAGCTACCACACACCTGATGCTGATATAACAGACTAATTGATTTTAAAATGTCACATCCCTTCAAGACTGATGCTGATGCTGAGTGCCTGTGCTGTTATGTTGACTGGCTATCCTCCTCCTCCGAGTCCTCAATGATACGATTGATGATGATAGCTTGGAAGATCATTTTTGTTTATGGGTGCCGCCACCAGTGCCTAACGCCCAATTTTTCAGCCCCTGTTTAACAGGGGCGTGTAATTACAATTTTTGAAGCAATACTTTGCAACAGGGCTCATTGCTGTGCTCCAAGTACAGTATCTGTGAGGAGTTGCAGTGTTGTGCCACCAGTGCCTAAGGCCCAATTTTTCAGCCCCTGTTTAACAGGGGCGTGTCATTACAATTTTTGAAGCAATACTTTGCAACAGGGCTCATTGCTGTGCTCCAAGTACAGTATCTGTGAGGGGTTGCAGTGTTGTGCCACCAGTGCCTAAGGCCCAATTTTTCAGCCCCTGTTCAACAGGGGCATGTAATTACAATTCTTGATCTAATAATTCACAGCAGGGCCCATTGCTGCACCCACCAAGAGTAACTGTCAGGGCTTACAGTGTTGTGGCACCAGCACCACCATCAAAGGCCCAATTTTTACTACCACTGTTCAACAATTATATGTAATTAAAATTCCTGATATAATAGTTGACAGCAGGGCGTTCCAGCACCAACCAAGAGTAACTGTGAGTGCTTACAGTGTTGTGCCAACACCAACAACTAAGGGGCCTATTTCTGCAGAGTATATACGGCAGGTCCCTACTTTCAAACATCCAACTTACAAACGACTCCTACTTGCAAACGCAAGAAGACAACAGGAAGTGAGAGGAAATCTACCACTAGGAAGGAAAATTCTCTCCTGTAAGAATAAATATGGGAGAAAGGTGTCTCCTCTGTACTGATGCTTTATCAGCAATCCTTGTTTCAAGAAAAACACCACATTTCAAAAACAGTTGTCATTGGGACGGAAAGTGAGGTGAAATGTTCTGAACAGGGGCACAGACAGCAAAACAAATGTTACAGGGGTGATAACCCTTACCTATGTTTTCCAAAAAGTTTAAAAATAGATTTTTGGGCTGGAGCTACACTTCAACAATGTACCTGTTCAAAATTACAAACAGATTCTACATAAGAACAAACCTACAGTCCCTGTCTTGTATGCACCGCCTGTATACGGCTGTTCAGAGTATATAGGGCCTTTTTTATTTTATGTGCGGGGTTCCCCTTAATATCCATACAAGACCCAAAGGGGCTGGTAATGGGCTGGGGTAGGGGGGGGGGGGGTCATGGGGTAGCTATGCCATTTTTCTTAAAGAATTTCATCCATATTACCGGGACCAGACATTACATTAAAGCCGCAAGCAGTTTTAAATGGCTTTTTTTTCCTTTAGAAGTGTCATTTTGTGCAGGGACAGTTCTAAACACGGGAAACACGTGGCACTTCACAGGCATACTTTAGACACCCCCCAGGTACGATATTTAAAGGAATATTTGACTTTTTTTTTTTCACTTTATGCATCATTAAAATGACTGCTCCCGAAAAACGACCGTTTTTAAAACTTCTTTTTGCATTGATACATGTCCCCTGGTGCAGAACCCGGGTTCCCAAACCCTTTTTAGGACAATAACATGCATAATAGTTGTTATAATTAGCACTTTAGAATTCGAACGTTCGCATCCATTGTATTTAATAGGGTTCTAATGTTCGTTCGAACTTCCGGTCCGTTCGCGGGTTCTGGTGCGAACCGAACCCGGGGGTGTTCGGCTCATCACTACTGACTAACATGGTCCGATCAGCATTTAAAATGCCTCTGGCGGAACCACCAACCACTACTGTTTCCTCGCTGGGGTCGCTAAAAGCTCCCCAGGCTGTCTGTTCCTTCCCAATCCACCCTTTATTGGAAGGGCTTATTTACCAGGATTGGGAGCATCCTGATAAAATATTTGCTCCCCCCAAGAGATTTCCGGTGATCTATCCCATGGAGGATAAGTTCATAAAAAATGGAGGGTCCCTACAGTGGACGCAGCCATCTCTTGTGTAAATAAATCACTGACATGTCCAGTAGATAATGTTCCAATGTTCAAAGACCCAATAGATAAAAAATTGGAGTCTTTACTAAAATCTGCTTTCTCTACAGCAAGCATGGTGACACAACCTGCGGTAGCAGCGATTGGAGTCTGCCAAGCAGTGAAAGATCAGTTGAAACAAGTCTTAAGGGACTTACCAGATCAGCAGGCTCTTGCCCTAGCTGACCTGCCTAGAGCCTTGTGTTTTGCGGTGGACGCCATAAAGGATACAATCCAACAGGCCTCCTGCTTTACGCTGTCTATAGTACATATGCGTAGGCTTCTGTGGCTCAAAAACTGGTCTGCTGAAGCTCCCTGTAAAAAACTGCTGGTTAGCTTCCCATTTCATGGAGAACGCTTATTTGGAGAAGATCTGGACAAATATATCCAGAAAATTTCTGCCGGTAAAAGTTCACTCTTACCGGTTAAGAACAAGGGTAGAAGTACTTCTTTTAAGAGGCCTACTTCTCCAGTCCCGGGCACATCGGCTGTGAAGCAGTTCCGACGGCCTCCGCGGTCAAATTCAGGGGGCAGAAATCAGGGACAATCACAGGGTAACAAGAAGCCCTGGATCAAGAGAGGTACAAAACCTCCCCCCAAGTCATGAAGGGTTGCCCCCACTCAATCGGGTGGGGGGAAGACTTCAGTTGTTCACAGAGACCTGGCGGGACACCATCAGAGACAGATGGGTGCTCTCCGCAGTAAGTCTGGGATACAAGCTGGAGTTAAAAGGCACTCCTCCTGCCCAATTTATGAGGTCAAACGTGCCAAGAGATCCCCAGAAGAGAGGATCCCTCCTTCTGGCACTAGAACAACTATTGCTCCAAGGTGTAATCATGAAGGTTCCCCTGGAAGAAAGCGGATTCGGGTTTTACTCGAACCTTTTCACAGTCCCCAAACCAAATGGGGACGTGAGGCCCATATTAAATCTAAAAGGGCTAAACAAGTTCCTAAATATCAGAACTTTTCGGATGGAGTCGATCCGATCGGTGACAACCACCCAACAAGGGCAGGAATGGTTAGCCTCGATCGACATAAGGGATGCTTATCTGCATATTCCCATCTTTCCGGCCCACCAGAAATTTCTACGCTTTGCAGTAGAAGGGCGCCATTTTCAGTTCAGAGCCTTACCTTTCGGTCTGGCCACAGCACCACGAGTGTTCACAAAAATTCTGGCCCCATTATTGGCCAATCTAAGAACACAAGGTGTAACGATAATGGCATATCTAGACGACCTGCTACTAATAGACCACTCAGTGGAAAAGCTGGAAGTAGCTATTCACAAGACAATCAAGTATCTGGAATATCACGGTTGGATTATCAACCGGGACAAGTCAGCTCTAAGACCAGTCAAAAGTCTGGAATACTTAGGGCTAAGGCTGGATTCAAATCAGAGAAAGATTTTCTTACCTCTAGAGAAGGTGTCGTCTTTAAAAGATTTGACCCACTTAGTGGGTACAAAAAGAAAACCATCCATACGCCTGTGCATGAGGCTGCTGGGAAAAATGGTGGCTTCATTCGAAGCAGTACCCTACGGTCAATTCCATTCAAGGAACTTGCAGAGGGCCATACTGTCAGCCTGGAACAAAAAAGTTCAGGCTTTAGACTTACCAATGTCCCTGTCCCCTTCCGTTCGCAAGAGCCTCCATTGGTGGTTGGTGCCCCAGAATCTGGAGAAAGGAAAATCCTTCAGTCCGGTTTCTTGGAAGGTGGTCACTACAGATGCCAGCCTCATAGGCTGGGGGGCAGTACTGGAGCAATGGTCTCTCCAGGGCAAGTGGTCAGAAGCAGAAAAGGCCCTGCCCATCAATCTCTTAGAGATACGAGCAGCCCGGTATGCCCTAGTAGCATGGACATCCAAACTCCAAGGGTCCCCTGTCAGAATTCAATCAGACAATGCCACAGCAGTGGCATATATCAATCACCAGGGTGGCACCAGGAGTCGTGCAGCCCAGAGGGAAGCAAATTGCATCCTGGAGTGGGCAGAAAAATATGTCCCAGCCATATCCGCGGTTTTCATCCCAGGAGTGGAAAATTGGAGAGCGGACTTTTTAAGTCGCCAACAATTATGCCCGGGGGAATGGTCTCTTCACCCCGAGGTTTTCCAGGCAATATGCCAGCGGTGGGGAACACCGGATGTAGATCTTCTAGCATCCAGATTCAACGCAAAGGTGGACAGATTTGTGTCTCGCACAAGGGATCCCCTAGCTTGCGGCTCGGATGCCCTAGTGTTCCCTTGGGATCAGTTCAAGCTGATATATGCATTCCCACCGCCACAATTGTTACCGCGATTACTCCGCAGAATCAGGGTAGAAAAGAAACCAGTGATTCTGGTGGCTCCAGCGTGGCCCCGAAGGGCATGGTACGCAGAGATTGTAAAAATGTCAGTGAGGAGTCCTTGGACCCTCCCACATCGTCCGGACCTGCTGTCGCAGGGACCGATATACCACCCTTCCTTACCAGCCCTAGGTTTGACGGCCTGGCTATTGAAGCCCACATTCTGAAAAAGAGGGGGCTCTCTAATTCTGTGGTATCTACCATGATCAATGCCAGGAAGCCGGTATCCAGGCAGATCTATTATAGGATCTGGAAGGCGTACATCGCGTGGTGTGAGGCCAAGAAATGGCATCCACGTAAGTACGTGATAGGGAGGATTTTGGACTTCCTACAGTGGGCTGTAGATAGGAAGCTGGCCTTGAGTACTATCAAGGGTCAGATTTCGGCCTTGTCAATATTTTTTCAAAGGCCCTTGGCTTCGCATTCACTAGTCAAAGCTTTCATACAAGGAGTGATGCGTATTAGCCCTCCGGTTAGTATTCCCATATGTCCATGGGACTTAAACCTGGTTCTGTCGGTTCTACAGAAACAACCGTTTGAACCATTGCAACACATTTCCTTGGTTCTTCTCACCAGGAAATTGATTTTCATAGTAGCCGTTTGTTCGGCTAAAAGAGTATCGGAATTAGCCGCCTTGTCCTGTAAGGAGCCATATCTGGTTGTCCATAAGGACAGAGTAGTATTACGTCCTCATCCAGCCTTTCTTCCCAAGGTGGTATCGAGGTTTCATTTGAACCAAGATGTGGTTCTTCCTTCTTTTTTCCCCAAACCGAGCTCGGTAGAGGAAAAGTTATTACATTCTTTGGATGTAGTAAGAGCAGTTAAAGCTTATCTAAAAGCCACTGCTCAGATTCGCAGAACGGATACTTTGTTTATTCTGCCGGAAGGCCCTAGAAAGGGTCAGGCAGCATCAAAATCTACTTTAGCCAAGTGGATTTGACAGGTCATAATACAAGCCTATGGCTTGAGAAGGAGACCGCCTCTGTTCAAAGTTAGGGCGCACTCCACAAGAGCAGTTGGAACTTCATGGGCAGTGCATCACCAGGCCTCCCTGGCTCAAGTATGTAAGGCCGCAACATGGTCTTCGGTACACACGTTTACTAGGTTCTACCAGGTAGACGTTAGAAGTCAGGAGGATGTCGCCTTTGGGCGCAGTGTGTTGCAGGCCGCAAAAGATCCTCATGCCTGATGGCGCCCAGCTTATGTATGGTGTATCCCTCCCCTCATTTGGCATTGCTTTGGGACGTCCCATTAGTAATGACTAAGTCGCTCTGTGTCCCGTGATGTACGAAAAAGAAAAAGGGATTTTTATAACAGCTTACCTGTAAAATCCTTTTCTTGGAGTACATCACGGGACACAGAGCTCCCACCCCTCTTTTTGGGACACTTATTGCTTTGCTACAAAACTGAGGTGCTCCCGGATGGGAGGGGCTTATATAGGGGAGGGTACTTCCGGTTTGGAAGTGGCCAGTGCCAGCACCTGAAGGTAATCTATATAACCCATTAGTAATGACTAAGTCGCTCTGTGTCCCGTGATGTACTCCAAGAAAAGGATTTTACAGGTAAGCTGTTATAAAAATCCCTTTATTTCACACACCTCCACATATGTATAACACACTGCAAAATATTTTTTGTGGCCCTAAATGGCGCTTTTTGGAAGAGCACAATACAACCACAGTACGTAACCGCTGAATCGCACAGCTACAGAACTGCAGAAAATGCTATTCAAAAAAAATGTTGTTTTTTTAGTATAGCACAGTAGAAGAAAACTATTTAGAAATTGTTTATTTCACACGCCTCCACATATGTATAACACACTGCAAAATATTTTTTGTGGCCCTAAATGGCTCTTTTTGCAAGCGTACATTAAAGTGCAAATTTTTTTTTTTTTGCCCTAAACGGGTCTTTTTTTGCACGAGCAAAATAAAATGGAAATTTTTTTTTTTTTTTTTGCCCAATGGGTCTTTTGGAAAAGAGCACAATAAAGTGCTTTTTTTTTTTTTTTTTCCTAAATGGATCTTTTTCCAAGAGCAGAATACACCCACAGTATGGAAACGGTGTATCTCTCAACGTAATATATGCAGTGCTGGTGCACTGAGCTTGCAGATAAAAGGTAGGTTTTCTCTGACACTGGGCTCATAGCAGTGTAAAAAGACTGCACTGCAACACAAACAGGTAAACCTATGCAGATCGCTGAGTTATATCTCTGAATCTGGACTCCTATTCCTATATAATATATCTCTCTCCCTAAAAGCAAAAAACAGGAACCTGGCCCTACACTACACTGTCTCTATCTTTTCCCTCAGATTCCAGAATCAAGACTACCTCATGTATTTTTCTATCTTTCCCTAAAAGCAGCAGCAGACAAGATCCTCTCCCTATCTATTCTGAAGCAGAGTGACGTGTGTGCTGTGTGCCTCTAGCTTATATAGAAGCTGGGTCACATGTTGCACTGACCAATCACAGCCATGCCATTAGTAGGCATGGCTATGATGGCTTCTAAGGGCACACCAGCTAATCAAAAGGTGATTGGCTGGCCCCTGAAGCATTTCTAACTGCGTAATTAGATTCCCGAACCCGAACCCGAACCCGGACTTTTGCGCAAAGTCCGGGTTCGGGAAAAAGCTAAAGTTCGGTACGGACCCGAACTTTACAGTTCGGGTTCGCTCAACACTAATTGCCAGTTATCGCAAACGCTTGATTGCAGTTGTTGCCACCAAGGGTGTCACAACCAGTTATTAGGTTAAGGGGCAATTACTTTTTCACATAAAGCAAGGCAGGTTTGGACAGCTTTTGCCTTAATAAATGAAACCATCATTTAAAAACTGCATTTTGTATTTACTCTGGTTATCTTTGTGTAACAATACATTTTTTTGATGATCTGAATCATTTAAGTGTGACAAATATGCAAAAAAACAAAAAAAAAACCAGAAAGGGGGCAAATACTTTTCCACACAACTGTATATACACTACATGGCCAAATGTATTTGGGTACAGTTCAAACCTGGAAGGCAGTTGTCATTCATGAACCAATCAGCTGTGGCCAAGACATCCCCCCCCCTACAGTTGCATGTACACCAAGAATCTGAGATACTTATGACATCATTGATGTGATATGGCCACACAACTATATATGCCAATGACATGGATCTAATATGGCCATGTGGTCATAGTAGGCCAATGATGTCATGAGCAACCCTACACCATGTGTATATATGTGACTTCTGGCTTCAGACAAACATTGGTTCGGACCAAACCCAAAGCTGAACCTCAGCTCATCCCTAGACTTCACAAATGTCCACAAATTCCCAAAGACACATGCTTCCTAAAAATGTGGAGGCTGTTAAAGCTGCAAATGGAGGGGAGAATTCAAAAACATGCCTATTGTCAGGACCTGGGTCTGAACCTGTGACCTCTGCTGTATCTAGCAATGGCTCTTTTTTCTGGCCCACCTGGGGTGCTGGACAGCCACCTGGACAATTCCTTAAAAAATCATGCCTTGAATCTTGTTTCTCTTGAACCTTGAATCCCTTTCTCTGCCCATGAACTTCCTATTTAAGTCATGCCATTGCACTGTTTGCCAGATTATTGTCCTCTCTAAAACCCATAATTTCTTGCTCTTGTGACTTCTACTGCCATCTGTATCTTTTCTACCACTCGTTACTGACCTTTGGCTTGTTCCTCAACTACACTTCTGCTTGATCCCAACCTCTGACCACTCGTTACCGACCTTTGGCTTGTTCCCTGACTATGCTTCTACTTGATCCCTACCTGCTATATCTGCTACTGGACCCCGGCTTGCTAACCTCCTGGTGGGGTGACCCTGAGGACCACAACCTGGTACTAACATGCATCAAAACCCATCTCTATTATCAGGAGCTCTGGTGAATATCGGATAGTGCTTAGACACCGCTCCTTGGGTGAGCCCATGTTATCTGCCAGGGTGACCTGCTTCT
The DNA here is from genome assembly GCA_029206835.1 of Rana muscosa. NCBI lineage: Eukaryota > Metazoa > Chordata > Amphibia > Anura > Ranidae > Rana > Rana muscosa. Next base: position 243,936,224 of record CM055126.1, read on the forward strand.
GTGCCCATCCAGATGGTTGCTGGGAGCCTCTGTACTGCTATAGCTACTGGTCTCTGAACCTGACCCCTAACTGAGACACCTATGGATTTTGGAATGGGATGTCTAACTACTCTGTGAGGGGGTTAGCTCGGCAGCGGGTGTGTGTGACCCCCGGGATGGGCTCCCCACACAAAACAGGCCCAGCAAACGGAGGTTGTGGTTTTCAAAATCAAAAAGGTGCGGTTTATTTTCTATTTACAGTGACAAAACACAGCAAAGCAAAAGAAACATAACCAAAATAAATCCTGGTCAAGTTGACCTCTGACTAAACATACAGGTTTCCTAACTAACAACTGGGATCAGCCTAGTGCTGTCCTAGTCCCTAAGTCCCTGGTTTTAAATGTCCAAGCAAATAGCCACACAGGCTTTTTCTCACCGCACAGGGGTTCACTCTCCCTAGACAGTCCACACAGGTCTGGGTCCAGGCATGAGCTGACACCTAATGAATCTGGGAGTTCTTATAGAGGCCTAAATGAGCTGACAAGCTTCAGCTGGCCTCATCAACTCCCTGTCTGTACGACGCCCCACACTCTCCCTAGAGGTATGAGTCATCCATGAGCCCACTAGCCTTATACAACTCTCCACCTAGTTGTATAAGTCGGCGTAAAGCCTGAATCTGGGCGAAATATATCTACCCCCCTGGATGCAACCAGGTGACTTTACCTTCCTGCTGTCACATACCCCCCCCTCTTGTTTTAACCTCGGGGTTGGAACACCAGCAATCAGGCATTCATGTACTCGAGACAAAGCATCCACATTCCCCATTTGAACGCCAGGGCGATGCTTTACTGTGAAGTTGAATTCCTGGAGGGCCAGGAACCACCTATTCACTCTTCTATTTGTTTCCTTGTTTTGAGCCATCCACTTTAACGGAGCGTGATCCGTAACCATGTCAAAGTGCCTACCTAGTAGGTAGTACCGAAGGGAATCTAGAGCCCACTTCACCGCTAAACACTCCTTTTCAACGGTGGCGTAATTTACCTCATGGGACTTCAACTTCCTGCTGAGGTAAATGACTGGGTGCTCTTCCCCGTTCCAGACCTGGGACAATACTGCTCCTAACCCCACATCTGACGCATCACTTTGTACGACAAAGTCTTTAGAGAAGTCGGGTGAGTACAACACTGGCTGGCTACATAAGGCTTGTTTCAAGAATTGGAATGCTGCCTCAGCCTCGGGGGTCCATTTAATCATGACCGACCCTTTCCCCTTCGTCAGGTTGGTTAGGGGCACAGCCTTAGAAGCAAAGTGGGGAATGAATCGCCGATAATACCCAGCGATTCCCAGAAAGGCTCGTACCTGCTTCTTGCTGTTGGGACGTGGCCAACTCTGGATGGCCTCGACTTTGTTGAGTTGGGGTTTTATTACTCCCCTCCCAATGGTGTACCCAAGATATTTGGCCTCCTCCTGCCCAATGGTACACTTCTTGGGGTTAGCCGTAAACCCCGCTTCCCGAACAGAGTCCAGGACTGCTTGCACTTTTGGCAGATGTGAGGCCCAATCTGTGCTATGGACAATTACGTCATCCAGGTAAGCCGCAGCATACTTCCGATGGGGCCTCAGCATCTGGTCCATTTTCCGCTGGAATGTGGCCGGCGCATTCTGTAACCCGAACGGCATTCTTTTATATTGGAACGCCCCGTCTGGGGTTACAAATGCGGTTTTCTCTTTGGCCGACTTGGCCAGGGGGATTTGCCAATACCCTTTTGTGAGGTCAAGAGTCGTCATGTATCGGGCTGTTCCCAGCCGGTCGATCAACTCATCTATACGTGGCATGGGGTAGGTGTGAAATTTTGTAACTTTGTTCAACTGACGAAAATCGTTACAAAATCGCCAGCTCCCATCCGGTTTAGGCACCAACACGATGGGACTAGACCAATCACTTTGGGACTCCTCTATCACCCCTAAGTTCAGCATTTTCTGTACTTCCTCCCGTATTGCCTCCCGTCGAGCCTCTGGGATCCGATAGGGTTTTAACTTCACCCTTTCACCGGGCGGGGTAATGATGTCATGCTCTACCCCAGATGTTTGTCCCGGCAGCTCAGAGAATACCTCCTTGTTGCGAAGCACAAACTCCTTAACCTCCTGTTGTTGGGGTTGTGACAAGGTGGCTGCTATTCCAACCTCAGGAATCACGCAACCAGTTTGAGCTGGTGACCAAGTGTCTGCGACTAGGGACTCTCTATCCCTCCAGGCTTTCAACAGATTAACGTGATAGATCTGTTCGGGCTTTCGCCTTCCTGGTTGTCTGACCTTGTAATTCACTTCGCTCACTTTTTCCATTATCTCGTAGGGGCCTTGCCATTTGGCAAGGAATTTACTTTCAACCGTAGGGACAAGTACCAATATCCTATCCCCCGGGGAAAAGGTACGGGTCTTGGCTCCACGGTTGTACACTCTCTGCTGTGCCAACTGCGCTTGGGCCAAATGTTCCTTCACGATGGGCATTACCTGTGCAATTCGATCTTGCATCAGGGCGACATGCTCAATCACACTCCTGTGGGGAGAACTCTCACTTTCCCAAGTTTCCTTGGCAATATCCAACAGCCCTCTTGGGTGTCTCCCATACAGTAACTCAAAGGGGGAGAATCCCGTAGAGGATTGGGGCACCTCCCTAATAGCAAACATCAAATAAGGAAGTAAACAGTCCCAATCCTTTCCATCTCTATCCACCACTTTCTTCAACATTTGTTTTAGGGTTTTGTTGAATCTTTCAACCAGCCCATCGGTTTGGGGGTGATACACAGACGTACGCAATTGCGTCACTTTGAACAATTTACACAGCTCTTTCATAACCCGGGACATAAAGGGTGTACCTTGGTCCGTAAGCAGTTCTTTACAAATACCCACCCGGCTAAAAACAAGAGATAGCTCTTTGGCTATGGTTTTGGCCGAGGTATTTCGGAGAGGGATCGCTTCTGGATAACGGGTGGCATAGTCCATTATAACTAATATGTACTGGTGCCCCCTAGCGGACTTGATTATAGGACCTACCAAATCCATGGCGATCCTCTCAAACGGGACCTCAATGATGGGTAGAGGGACCAGCGGGCTACGGAAATGTGGCATCGGGGCCAACCTCTGACACACAGGGCAGGAGGAACAATAATTTTCTACGTCCTTCATCACCCCCGGCCAATAGAATCTCTGTAATACCCTCTCTCGGGTTTTCTCTGTCCCCAGATGACCTCCAAGAATGTGCCCATGGGCCAACTCCAACACCAACTTCCTGTAAGGTTTGGGCACCACAAGCTGCTCAACGGTTTCTTCTGCCCTTTTTGCCACCCGATACAGTAGGTCCTTCTCTACGCTGAAGTATGGGTAAGTGCAGGTATTATCTGGGTTCACTAACTCGCCATCTATTTTCACTACGTTTTCCCGTGCCTTTATTAGGGCGGGGTCTTTCAACTGTTCTGTGGCAAAGTTTTCCCTGTGAACCTCAAGATCAGAAAACTCCACAGACGGTAGGTTTTCGTCTGAGGAGGTGGGCTCCTCTCCAGTTTCTTGAGTCTCCCCTGCCAATACTGATAAGGGAAATTCCGGAGAGTCCTCACCACTCTCAGGGGAGGTCTGGCTATCACATTCCTGGTACATAGGGGCACCAGTGAGGGGCTCAGGATCATCCCACAGTTCCCAGAACTTCGGAAAATCCCTTCCCACAATGGCGTCATGCGGTAACTGAGATACTAAGCCCACTGGATGAGAGAGGGTACCTTTGGGGGTCTCGAAACACACTGTAGTCACTGGATACTCTCGGGTGTCCCCATGCACACAAATAACAGCTACCTTGTTATTCCCAGAGACCTCTGTTTTAACTAACTCAGCCTTTATCAGGGTCACAAGGCTACCTGAATCCAGCAATACCACAACATTTCTACCATTAACACACATTTTGCATAAATGTTTCTCAGTTCCTCGAATGGCAGTGCATGCGACTGTCGCACACAGCGACTGACGTCTGCCCGTCAGAAAGTCACACTGCATGGGTTCCTCCACAACCGGGCAATTGGCTGCAATATGTCCCGCTTGCCGGCAGCGGTAGCAAACAATCCTTCTTGCCGCCTCTTGAGCCGCTGATTTCCCAGGCTGTTCTCGCCAAACTTGGGGTAGAGCTCCCACCCTCTCACTCTCTCCACCCTCACCCCTTGGAATCCTCTTATCCGCCCCTGGGGATGGTCTGGTCTTAGGGTGGAAAGTCCGAGTGTCTCTGGAAGAGGCCGTCAGGTTCTCTGTAGCCAAGTATTTCTCCACACGATCCACAAGACCATCGGCCGTCTCTGGGTCTCCATGGCTTACCCACTTTTGGATGGCAGTAGGAAGAGCTCTCAAAAACCGATCCATTACAACACGTTCCACAATCTTTGGTGCGGACAAAGTCTCTGGCTGTAGCCACTTTCTGCTCAGGTGAATGAGATCATACATTTGAGACCTGGGGGGTTTTCCAAGCTGGAAAGTCCAGTTATGCACACGCTGAGCCCGGACAGCCTGGGTGACACCCAGCCTTGCCAATATTTCAGCTTTTAGCATCACATAGTCTTTTGCTTGGTTAGGCTCTAGGTCATAGTAAGCTTTCTGCGATTCACCAGTTAACAGAGGAGCCACCAGTCCAGCCCACTGCTCCTCAGGCCACTTTTCTCTTTCAGCGGTCCTTTCAAATGTGGTCAAAAATACCTCTGGATCATCCTCTCCAGTCATTTTTGTCAATAAACGACTCACCCCAAAGGACGCGGTATTAGTGGGACGGCTTTCCTCACTGGTCTGCGGACGTTGCTGCATTACTGCTTCCATCTGTTGTTGTAGTCTCTGCTCTTGCTTCTGCAACAGGTCTATGAAGCGGGCCTCAGATTGCTGCTGGGCTCGTTGCTGAGCCTCCAGACTCTGTTGCAAAGTTGCGTTTGTCTGCTGCTGGGCTGCAAGGCTCTGCTGTTGAGCTGCAAGGCTCTTTTGTAAACCTGCATTTGTCTGCTGTTGATTGGCATTTGCTAGAGCCAGCTGCTTCAGTATCTCCTCCATGCTGGCTTAAAAAAAACTGCCACTGGTTCTCCACCAACTGTGAGGGGGTTAGCTCGGCAGCGGGTGTGTGTGACCCCCGGGATGGGCTCCCCACACAAAACAGGCCCAGCAAACGGAGGTTGTGGTTTTCAAAATCAAAAAGGTGCGGTTTATTTTCTATTTACAGTGACAAAACACAGCAAAGCAAAAGAAACATAACCAAAATAAATCCTGGTCAAGTTGACCTCTGACTAAACATACAGGTTTCCTAACTAACAACTGGGATCAGCCTAGTGCTGTCCTAGTCCCTAAGTCCCTGGTTTTAAATGTCCAAGCAAATAGCCACACAGGCTTTTTCTCACCGCACAGGGGTTCACTCTCCCTAGACAGTCCACACAGGTCTGGGTCCAGGCATGAGCTGACACCTAATGAATCTGGGAGTTCTTATAGAGGCCTAAATGAGCTGACAAGCTTCAGCTGGCCTCATCAACTCCCTGTCTGTACGACGCCCCACACTCTCCCTAGAGGTATGAGTCATCCATGAGCCCACTAGCCTTATACAACTCTCCACCTAGTTGTATAAGTCGGCGTAAAGCCTGAATCTGGGCGAAATATATCTACCCCCCTGGATGCAACCAGGTGACTTTACCTTCCTGCTGTCACAACTCATATAGTGCTAGTTGGAGTGTTGATAATCTCTTGCAGCCTATTTGCTCTCCATTTCTGTCTAAATACACTCCAGCAATGGTTGCGTGGAATTTCTCAGGGTAGTTTTGTTTATGGCGGCAACAGTCGGCCATGCCTGTGTAATTTTTAACTGGATACTTGTAGCCTCCATCAGAAGCCCTTGTGGTAGAGTGACAACACAGGGTTGAAGTTGGGAGACAGGGACAGTGTTGTCCCCATATAACAGGAAGTGCCTGCACAAGGACCTTCATGACCAAATCAACAGGTATTACTTTATTGTAGGGGTCTACAAACTTTCTAAACAAAGGGCCGGTTTACTGTCCTTCAGACTTAAGAGGGGCCAGGCTCTGGGCATTGGTAGTAAAAAAAGTCCCGATGTCAGTAGGAATAAACAATGCCCCATCTTTGGTGTCAGTGGGAGGAATAGCACCCCATTGTTGGTGTCAGTAGAAGGAAGTGTACCCCATTGTTGATGTCATTGGGAGGAATTGTGCCCCTTCATTGGTGTCAGTGGGGAGAAATTATGTGTAACATACCTGGTGGTGGAACCTGAAGCGTTGATGCAGGCCTCTCCTCCAGCCCTGGATTCCGGAGTCCCTGGTAAGGTAATAGGGAATGCCAGAGCACAAGGTGGCACGAGTGTCTGATAAGCCTCTTGCTGGCTGGTGCTGGTGTGCAACTGGAACACAGGACCACAGAACCGGACACGCTAGTGGCAGAACTGGAGCCAGGGAAGAGCAGCAGGTGCAGTATGGATCAGACACAAGACAGGGTCAGACAGTACAGGTTAGCAACAAATGAGCAGGTCAGATTGAGTTGACAGGCAGGAGCGTAGTCAAGGATCAGTCCAAGATTGCTAACATTAGGGCAAATAAGCAGAGGGATGAGACAGAAGCGAAGTCCATAGGCAAGCCAGGGGTTGGTGCAGGCAGAGTTCAAGCAGAGTCAGGAGCAGGATCAGGTTGGCAATGGATAAGCAATACAGGAACAGACATTCAGATACTTCAGGAATGTAATAGACCAAACGGCACTGACACCAGGCCCTAGTGCAGTTTAAATAACCCGCCTCGCGTTTGTGCCCGTTCGCGCACCCGTTCGTGCTCCCGTGCTCTCACCTGCATCGGCTTTCGCATGTAGGCGCCGCCGCGCATGTGCCTGTGCACCTGTGATTTGGCCACCAACCATTCTTCTGCGCATAGGAATGCACCTTTCCTGACAATATGCCTCATTGTTGGTATCAGTGGATGAAAATAGTTTTCCAAGGACTGGATAAAAGCAAGCAAAGGGCCACATATGGCCCCCGGGCCGCAGTTTGGAGACCACTGCTCTAATGAAACATGCAAATGTAAAAATATTATAAATGAATGCTGAAATGACATTAACGTTCTAAAGCTTCTATGAAATTTTTGAGATTGGGTTTAAATGTACTTTAATTGGGATAAAAATTGAACTTTTTAGAAGGAAAAAAAAAATCTAACCACATCTTAGTGTAACAGAGCAGTGTATTAATCTGTCTTTTCATTGTATCATGTCTGATATCTTCTAATGCAGACTGACTGACGGTGACAGATCGGGCCCACGACATGATGAAATATTGCCAGGAGGGAGAGTGGAAGTGTGAAAAGAGAAGGGAAGCAGAACAGGAAGAATGAGCCCCGATGGCAGGAACTCAGAGGCATGCCATGTTCCCTTACATGGCCCATGATTTTCTAATTCCAGGCGGCATTGCATTAGAAAGATCTGGAGCAGCTGTCCAAAATTGAAAAGTTACTGGAGTGTAGTCGAAGAGTGAATATCTGATGTGCTCGCTGCAGTAAACTTTTCATATTCCAAGCAAATAGACTAAAGCAGTGGTCCTCAACCCTGTCCTCAAGTATCCCCAACCTGCCATGTTTTGGGAATTTCTCTTATATAAAATAGCTGTCCAAAATACCAAGCCATTGACTCTGATTTAAAGAAAGATAAAGGAAACCCTGCAAACATGGGCTGTTGGGGGTACTTGAGGACAGGGTTGAGAATAAGGTTGCCACCTGTCCAGGATTCAACCGGACAGTCTGGGTTTTGATTCATATGTCCAGGATTCAGACCCCCTGAAACCCGGACACATTATTCAGACTGGACTGTGGCACCCAAACTTAGGGCACACCCTAATCACCCAGTGTGGTACAGATTCCCTCTGCTGCCCTGCCTGGGTTGCACACACCTATGCTCCCTAACTAACCAAGTACCCCAACCGTCAAGTGCATAGGCTGCCTTCCTCCCTTCTCTCTCCTGCCTCTGACCGAGTGAGTGCACCATGGTAAGGGGACTCAGATGTAAGGGGTGCTCTGCAGACTCTGATGTAAGGGGGGCTTTGGGAACCATGATATAAGGGGGAATGCTGAGAATTCGTATGTAAGTGGGAGGCTTTGGTGAGTCCACAGCATTCCCCCTTAAAAAACAAACAAAAAAAAATGCTGTGTGCCCCGCTAAAGTGTTCGGGTTTGGCTTGAAGAAAAGGTGGCAACCCTAGTTGAGAACCACTGGACTAAAGGACAATTCCATGTGAACATGAAACACCCTTTTGTTGACCTGTATTCTTTATCTCCATAGGGGTACAATTTAACTCTAATGCCGCGTACACACGACCGTTTTTCATGACGAGCAAAATGCAATTTTTTAGATTGGTCGTGAAAACTGGTCGTGAGTACGCTCCATAGCAGTTTTCTCGACGAGAAAACTGCCCGCAAAAAAAATTAGAACCTGCTCTCTTTTTTCTCATCGTTTTTCCCGTCGTTCATTTTCTCGTCGCGAAAACCGCTCGTGTGTATGCTTTTCCGAGGGGAAAAAAACGTGCATGCTCAGAATCAAGTATGAGACGGGAGCGCTCGTTCTGATAAAACTAGCGTTCGTAATGGAGATAGCACATTCGTCACGCTGTAACGGACTGAAGAGCACGAGGCTGAAAAGCGCAAATTGTCTCTCACCAAACTTTACTAACACGAGGATCAGCAAAAGCAGCCCAAAGGGTGGCGCCATCCGAATGGAACTTCCCCTTTATAGTGCCATCATACGTGTTGTACGTCACCGCGCTTTGCTGGAGCGTTTTTTTTTCCTAAAGATGTGTATGCAAGGCAGGCTTGAGAGGAATCACGACGAATCACGTCGAGAAAAACGTCGTTTTTTTGCATGACAGGAAAAACGGTCGTGTGTGCGCGGCATAAGCCAGGCTTTCCGGTGGATTCTGTCAGGTTACAGTCATGAGAGGAGGGGGGGGGTCTCAGCTAATCATACCCTCCTGCATGCATGCTTGAGCTAAGGGCAGATGGATTCCAGGAAGTAAATGCTACATGAATCATTTACCATTACTCAAGATGGCAACGGCCAGAAATGCAAGTGAGTGTTTTTTTCAAAGTGATTTCTCAGCAAAATAAAGCATGGAGACAAAATAAAGCATTGAAAAATAAACATGAACTAAATAGTGTTTTTGGTTTGTGGTGCCCAGTTGCAGTGAAGATCCACTTTAACCACTTCAATATCGGGTACTGTCTGCGCTGTCACACTTTGAATCACCTTTTTCTCACATTATTTTACACTTTTAATTATTTTTCACACAAATAAAGGCCCCCCCACCCCTAAGCACCCACCCTTCCATGTTGAGGGCATGTGGCCTGGTATGGTTCAGGAGGGGGCACTCGTTTGTTCCCCTCCCCTTTCCTGACCTGCTGGGCTGCATGCTCAGCTAAGAGTCTGGTATGGATTTTGGAGGGGGAACTTACGCCGCTTTTTTTAAATGTTGGCATGGCATGTTTTTTCTTTATTTTTCAATAGCCAAGTGCCAAATGGGATTTGACTCTTTTTTTTTTCCTTTAGAAATGTTATTTTTGCTAAAGCATATTTTATGCATGCTAAAGATGCGCCACTTCACAGGCACATTAAGGGGACCCCCCATGCACTATGTTTAAAGGAATTTCATGGTTGCACTTTAGGCATAATTAAAATCATTTCTCCTGAAAAAAATATTGTTTTTAAAATTGGTTTTCTTATTGATACATGTCCCCTAGGGCAGGACCCAGACCCCCATACCCCTTTTATGGACAATTACTTGCATATAAGCCTTCAAAAAGGGCACTTTTGATTTTTCCTGTTGGGCTTCCATAGACTTCAATGGGGAGTCCCCAGTGGCAGATCTCTAGAACTGGTGTTCCTCTGGGAGGGCTGCATGTCCCATCAATCCTCCGACATGGTGGATGTGACAGAAGGAAGGCTTGCTCTATGAGGTGGAACTTCTCCCTTTCTCTCTTCTCTATAAGCAGCTGAAGATTACATGCAGTGGCTTGTCTGTATCTTCCTTTCCCATGCAGACTCTCAGACTGGGCAGAGTCTTCCCCCCTTTTATTATCGGCACGGAAGAGAGGCAAAGCTCAGCAGAAAGTGCAGAATACAAATTAACTTTTTCCCTCCCAGCTGGGGGAGCAGCTGTCTCACTAACCAGCATTTCAACCTGCTTACAATCTTGGGGGTTTAGAGACCCCCCCTTCATCAGGGCACTACATACTTATTGTATGTAATATTTATTATTAATTTAACCACTTGCCGCCCGCCCTATAGCGGATTGACGTTGGCAAAGTGGTTGCAAAATCCTGACAGGACGTCATATGACGTCCTCAGGATTTTGAGCCGCTTCGCGCCCCCGGGGGCGCGCATCGCGGTGATCGTTGCTGCGGGGTGTCAATCTGACACCCCGCAACTCCGATCTAGGTAAAGAGTCTCCGACGGAGACTCTTTACCACGTGATCAGCCGTGTCCAATCACGGCAGATCACAGTGTAAACAGGAAAAGCCGGTCATCGGCTTTTCCTCACTCGCGTCTGTCAGACGCGAGTAGAGGAGAGCCGAGCGGCTGCTCCTCTGACAGGGGGGGGTTTGTGCTGATCGATTATCAGCACAGCCCCCCCCGAGGATGCCCCCACTGGACCACCAGGGATGCCACTGGACCACCAGGGATGCCACTGGACCACCAGGGATGCCAGCACCAGGTATGCCACCCTAGACCACCAGGGATGCCAGTTAGTGCCCCCTAATGGATGCCAATCAGTGCCCACAATGGATGCCAATCAGTGCCCACAATGGGCATCACTGATTGGCAGGCATTTTTGTTTGGCACTGATTGGCATCCATTACAGTACATCAGTGCCGCCTATCAGTGACCACCCATGCCACCTATCAGTGCCCATCCATGCCCATCCGTGCCACCTATCAGTGCCCATCCATGCCCATCCGTGCCGCCTATCAGTGCCCATCTGTGCCGCCTATCAGTGCCCATCCATGCCGCCTATCAGTACCCATCCGTGCCATCTATCAGTGCCCATTCGTGCCGCCTATCAGCGCCCATACGTGCCGCCTATCAGCGCCCATACATTCCGCCTATCCGTGCCCATCCGTGCCGATTATCCGTTCCACCTATCAGTGCCGCATATTAGTGCCCATCATCAGTGCCCATCAATGCCACCTCATCAGTGCCACCTCATTGGTGCCACCTCATCGGTGCCCGTCAGTGAAGCCCCATCAGTGAAGGAGAAAACGTACTTATTTAAAAAGTTTTGTAACTGAAACAAAAAAAATACTTTTTTTTTCAAAATTTTTGGTCTTTTTTTATTTTTTTTTAGCAGAAAATAAAAATCCCAGAGGTGATCAAATACCACCAAAAGAAAGCTCTATTTGTGGGGAAAAAATTATAAAAATTTCGTTTGGGTACAGTGTAGCATGACCGCGCAATTGTCATTCAAAGTGCAACAGCGCAGAAAGCTGAAAATTGGTCTGGGCAGGAAGGTGTTTAAGTGCCCGGTATTGAAGTGGTTAATAATAATGTATTATTAATATTATAATTATAGAGAAGAGTTTTTTTAAATATGAAACAAAGATATATTTTGTGTGGTAATATTCCCAACAGGCCACCTTACCCAAGATGCAACCACGTGCATGACCTATAGAGAAGGTCTATCCCGGCGGGCATGGGAGCCCCCCAAGCAGAAGGCACAAATCTGATATTTGGTCAAAAGGCAAATTGAAGAAATTGATAGTAATAATAAACTAAAGCACTGAGCTAGCAAGGATACTCAATGGGGGCTAAAAAATGTACTTAACGTACCAAAGTAGTCAATGCATAGATCTCAAAGGGGGACCTCTACGGTATTTCAAAACAAAGCCGCGACACACTGCAATAGTAAATGAATAAATAGAATCTGTTATAACTCAAACCATACACAGAAGCTTACAGGAAAGCGTTCCTGTATCATAAAGATACGTTACCTACTAAAATAGACTGCAAAGCCACGTGTAGAATTTTTAGATGTGAGGGGATATATGGGATTATTTCAAGATGTTTGTATCATCAAGAGTATCTAAAAATGGTAAAAGACCCTACACTATTATGAGAAAGCAGCACCTGCCATATCTATCATTATATATTGTATATATTAGCCCAATCATATATATCCAGTGCTCACTAGACAACGGAAAAATTCGTTTAGTTTCAGTTCGTTTCTTTTCGGTCCTGTTGATTCGTAATCGTTCGTAATTTTGCTAGACGGGATTTTTCGTGTTCGGACTAATTCGTATTTTCGCAAGCGACATTTTCCGTTGAATCGGAATGATTTGTATTAATGTAAGCCTTATTTTTAGTTGATTTATAATTCGTACTTTCGGTAGAGTACATTGTTTTTCCTTGATTCTGGACACAACTTTCGTAACTTTTTTTGGGTTTGTTGATTCGTAATTTTCCGTGTCTCTCTCACAACGACGCTGCCTATTATGCCTAATGTGCTTCGAATGGATTTGTACTTTTCTAAATACATAGCGGTTATTTGTAACGATTCAAAATCTCGTATTTTACTTTTGTTTTTTACATGCGGCTATAGCCCCCGCCCCCTGTACACCATTTTGAGAGGGAGTTCAGCACGGTGAGGGAGGAGCAGAGAGCAGAGCAGAGTGTTATTGTGCTTCCAATGGATTCGTACATTCCTAACTTTTTTTATAACGAATTATGCCGAAGACATTCGGGCATTCGCTATTTGCGATATAATTTATTTCGGATTCGGTTTTATTCGTAATTGCTTTGTTCGGAAATTCGAATGCTTCCGGACGTCCGAAAGTTGCTAAATTCGGATGAATTTTGATTCGTTACGAAACGAATTGCACAAGCCTAGTGCTCACCTTCAAGATAGTGGACACCTGGGTAGTGGGTACAGATGTAAAGTAAAGTCCTGGGTCAACAAAGACAGGCATACCATACCCTAAGATGAAAGCACAGGGGGCACAATAGGTTAGAGCAGGGCCACCACCAGGAATTTTGGCCACCGTGCTGCAGCTCAGTTTCAGGGTCTTGGCAATCTTCTTATAGCCTCGGCCATCTTTATGTGGAGCAACAATTTTTTTTTTTCAGATCCTCAGAGAGTTCTTTGCCCTGAGGTGCCATGTTGAACTTCCAGTGACCAGTATGAGAGAGTGAGAGCGATAACACCAAATTTAACACACCTGCTCCCCATTCACACCTGAGACCTTGTAACACTAATGAGTCACATGACACTGGGGAGGGAAAATGGCTAATTGGGCCCAATTTGGACATTTTTACTTAGGTTTGTACTCACTTTTGTTGCCAGAAATTAATGGCTGTGTGTTGAGGTATTTTGAGGGGCGGCAAATTTACACCGTTATACAAGCTGTACACTCACTACTTTACATTGTAGCAAAGTGTCATTTCTTCAGTGTTGTCACATGAAAAGATAGAATTAAATATTTACAAAAATGTGACTGAGGGGTGTACTCACTTTTGTGAGATACTGTATATACTCCAAAGACGGTAGGGACCGATGTGAATGTACAATGTATATGTAAAGCGCTGCGTAAATAGACGACGCTATATAATGTAGCGGGGTGTTCCCCTTTAATGCAGAGAGACAAGAAGTTCCAGGTGAGAGGTGAGTCGGGAGGAAGTAGAGAAGAGACATTACTGGAAGTGAAAGCAGAGGAGAGAGACTACATTACCCAGAACCCCATTCGGCAATGTTTCCACCACAGAGACTCATGGGAGGGGTTATAAAAGGAGGAGGTGAGGCTGGGCTCGGCCTCTTTGGGACACGAGACTTCTGTGACTGATCCTCCTGTGCGGATGTGTCGGAGTGCAAGGCCTGAAGCCTGAGGCCTTGCGCAGCACCAAAGAGCCTTCCACCCCACTGTGAGCCTGGGTGGCATCTGACTTCGCTTGTCTACAACCTTGGGGACCCGATCGCTGGAGACACTGTGTGTGTGACACAGTTGGTGGAAGTTCCCGGACTGGGACCGCGTCCGGATGTGTGAGAGGGCGTATGCCCAGACCATATACTGTTGTTGCTAATGTGCCTATAGACTGCCGTGGCCCACAAGTTATTTCTTCCACTGGAGAACCTTATCAGAGCTGAACTCGGAGTTTACATAGCAAAGTGTTTATTTCATCTCTACCTTCCCATTGGATTACAAATGGTATTCTGTTAATGTGCACCACCTTTAAAGAATTGCCGGTGAAGAAACCATCATCCCCTATAGACTGAGTTGTAGATATCTGAGCCAGGCCTGGCCAGCTAGTTAGTTCATTTGGTTACTGCGTCACAGGACACCTAGTTAACGGTCGCCCACGCGGCGCACCTTTACTATTCATTTTAAATGCATAGTGTGTTATTGCTGCAGGGCTCTGCACTTTATTATCTGTGAACCGTTACCACTGTTAACTTTTCTTACCAAAAGCTTAAAGTAAATTTGATACCCTTTTCATTATTGTCTTGGTGTCTGGGTTTACTCATACAGTATAAGAATATATATATATTGCTGCCATAACTAACTGTGCCAGTAGGGGGTCGAGTACATTGCCAGGGGTTGGCGGAGCTGTTTTCAGGGCCCAAACTAAACTTGCGGCCTTCTTAGTTGGAGGTATCGCTACATAAGTACCTAAATAATAATAATAATAATAATATAGAGTTCTTGTAGTCGGTGGGCCCAGGTTGCAAATAATCTTACCTCGCATTTCTGTCAAAAATAAAAACTCAGTAAAGCTGATACATAATTAAAGGGGTGTTCCGGCCAAAAAATAAAAAAATAAAAGCCAGCAGCTACACATACTGCAGCTACTGGCTTTTAATAATCGGACACTTACCTGTCCTGGAGTCCAGCGATGTAGGCACAGCGGCTGATGTTTCCATCAGCTGTCGGGTGCTGCCGCCGCCATTGCGGGTAAGGGAACCCGGTAGTGTAGCCTTTTGGCTTCACGCTGGGAACCCTTCTGCGCATGCGCGAGGCCCCGCTCCTCTTTCCTATTGGCCCGGCGGCCGGGGGAGGGAGGAGGAGGGAGCCTCGCGGTGACGTCACGGGCCATGGCGGGAGCCCAGTGGTGGGTATCGCAGACTCGATGTCCACCCACACCCACCGATCATCCTGCAGAGACACAGAACAGAGAACAGATCGCTGTTCTAACAGGAGGGAAGGCATGGATTCTGTTTCTCTGCAAAGCAAGGACTTGGATCCATGTCTTCCATTAGTAAAAGCACGTCCCACAGTTTAGTAAAACACTGGCTAGGCACACATTTAACCCTTTGATCGCCTCTGATGTTAACCCCTTCCAAGCCAGTGTCATTAGTACAGTGACAGTGCATATTTTTAGCACTGATCACTGTATTAGTGTCACTAGTCCCCAAAAAGTGTCAAAAGAGTAAGGCCTGGTTCACACCTATGCAATTTTTAGTGCAGTTTCAGTTTGGCAGAAACACACTACAGTCCATTTAACATGGTTTCCTATGGATGTTGTTCTGTGCATCTTATGGAAAGGGCCAGGGACTTTTTTCTGGTTTTTAGTTCCATGGACTTCAATGGTTTAGAGATGTGTATTGAAAAACACAAAATGCACCTGCAATATGCAAACTGCAACCTGCACAAGTGTGAATCAGGCCTTATGCCCCTTACACACGAGCGGAAATTCCGTTGGAAAAACCTTGGATGTTTTTTCCAACGGAATTCCGCTCAAGCTTGGCTGGCATACACACAGTCACACAAAAGTTCTCTGAACTTTTGACGGTTAAGAACGCGGTGACGTACAACACCACGGCGAGCCGAGAAAATTAAGTTCAATGCTTCCGAGCGTGCGTCGAATTGTTTCCGAGCATGCGTCGGAATTTTGCGCGTCGGAATTGCTACAGACGATCGGAATTTCCGATCCGAATTTTTTCCGTCTGAAAAATTGAGAACCTGCTCTCAATATTTTGTTGGCGGAAATTCCGACAGCAAAAGTCCGATGGAGCCTACACACGGTCGGAATTTCCGACCAAAAGCTCACATCGGACTTTTGTGAAATTCCGACCGTGTCTACGCGGCATTAGTGTCAGAATGTCCGCCGCAATGTCGCAGTCCCGCTATAAAAGTCACTGATCTTCACCATTACTAGTAGTAGTTGCAGCCATTCTCAGTGGAGGGAGATTTCTGCAGCATATTTGGCAAGTACAGAATCACAGATACCGTATTTTCCGGCGCATAAGACGACTTTTTAACCCATGAAAATCTTCTCAAAAGTCGGGGGTCGTCTTATACGCCGGTACCTGACATGCAGAATCTCAGTCAGACCGCAGACGTCCATTTTTCAAAAGCCGCGCCTCCTCCTCGTGCTGTTCCGTCATAGGCGGAACACTCAGCTTCCCAGCAGACACTGTGTTCAGTGTTCCGCCTATCACAGATGCCCTCTCATCCGAGGACGAGAGGGCATCCGTGATAGGCGGAACACTGAACAGAGGCTCTGCTGGGAAAATGAGTGTTCCGCCTATCACGGAACAGCACGAGGAGGAGGCGCGACTTTTGAAAAATGGATGCCCGCCGTCTGACTGAGACTCTGCATGTCAGGGATAAGGTATGGGATTGTCAAGGCATGCAATAGCACAGTGAGGCATGCAATGGCACAGTGAGGCATGCAATGGGCACAGTGAGGCATGCAATGGCACAGTGAGGTATGCAATGGCACAGTGAGGTATGCAATGACACAGTGAGGTATGCAATGGCACAGTGAGGCATGCAATGGCACAGTGAGGTATGCAATGGCACAGTGAGGTATGCAATGGGCACAGTGAGGCATGCAATGGCACAGTGAGGTATGCAATGGGCACAGTGAGGTATGCAATGGGCACAGTGAGGCATGCAATGGCACAGTGAGGTATGTAATGGCACAGTGAGGCATGCAATGGCACAGCGAGGTATGCAATGGGCACAGTGAGGCATGCAATGGCACAGTGAGGCATGCAATGGCACAGTGAGGTATGCAATGGCACAGTGAGGTATGCAATGACACAGTGAGGTATGCAATGGCACAGTGAGGCATGCAATGGCACAGTGAGGTATGCAATGGCACAGTGAGGTATGCAATGGCACAGTGAGGTATGCAATGGGCACAGTGAGGCATGCAATGGCACAGTGAGGTATGCAATGGGCACAGTGAGGTATGCAATGGGCACAGTGAGGTATGCAATGGCACAGTGAGGTATGCAATGGCACAGTGAGGTATGCAATGACACAGTGAGGTATGCAATGGCACAGTGAGGTATGCAATGGCACAGTGAGGCATGCAATGGGCACAGTGAGGTATGCAATGGCACAGTGAGGTATGCAATGGAACAGTGAGGTATGTAATGGCACAGTGAGGTGAGGTGAGGCATGACTAGTCAGAAGGGGGTCGTCTTATATGGCGAGTATATCCCAAAACCAACATTTTAGCTGGAAAATTAGGAGGTCGTCTTATACGCCCAGTCACCTTATACGCCGGCAAATACGGTATAAAAAATAATATGCAAAGTGGTTGGAGGGAAGCTTTAGAATGGCAAAGATGTTTTTATTACAAATTATGTGAGCAGCCTGCAGTTCCTCTTTAATCTGCACTTAGCATAAAAAATATGTCTGCTGTCCTCTGTAATAAGTAGTTTGGGTCAATTTTCATACAAAATATATTTTCTATGTGTAATGATTTCAAGTGTACGTACAAGTGTAAAAAATACCATTCTAAAACCTTTCTGGAATACATTCGCAATTTAGACTTCAAATGGGCAAAATAAGAACCAAAGACAAAATTTGTATCTTTCTTTTATAAAATAACGATCAAAGATTACCTGAAATAGTTAAAACCTTTAAAAGTACTTCCAAGGTTCCAGGCTGCTCCCGGCGCCCCATGACCTCCATGAAAATTCAGAAGATGGCGTTCTGCTCGCTCGCCGTCTTGGGTCATCTCTAAGCTGTCAGTCAGATCTGAGAACATCTCCTGAGTTTTTATCTTACTATTTCTTCATCTTCAGTAGAGGGAGGAAGAGAACTATTTTGTTAAAGCGGAACTCCAGGCACAAAAAACTGCTATTAAATATATTTGCTCGATAGCCATGGGGAATGTAAATTCAGTCTGTGTGCAACAAACTCCTTTTTTTATTTATATTTCAAACTCAGATATAACCCTGTAAAAGTAGCAGTGACATCACAGTCCTGTGCAGAGAGCATAGCTAGAGGATGGGCTCAGCAGACTCCACCCACTACAGGAGGGGCCAGAGACAAGAGCAATCACCCTGCACAAGGAGAGAGACCAGAGCTATGGGAGGGGCTCAACAGGCTCCACCCACTACAAAAAATGACAGGAGCTGGGACAAGAAGACCATTCATTCTGCACAAGGAGAGAGAGAGAGCAGCGCTTTGGTAGGGGCCCAGTAGGCTTCACCTGCTACAGAAAACTACAGGAAGGGGCGGAGACAAGACCAGTCATTCTGATCAAGAAGAGCGAGCAAAGCTATGGGAGGGACCCAGTAGGCGCCACCTGCTACATAAAACTACAGAAGGAGGCGGAGACAAGACCAGTCACTCTGCACAAGGCGAGAGAGCAGAGCTGTGGGAGGGACCCAGTAGGCTCCACCAGCTACTGAAAACTATAGGAGGGGCGGAGACAAGACCAGTCTCCCTGCACAAGGGGAGAGATCAGCAGTAAGTGGTCTTTATTACAGGAAGTCTCACACTGGATTACTGTACAGATCTGGAAGAAACACACAAAGCTCACCGAGATTCAAGAAGAAGTCACATGACCCATTTAGATAATATTTACTTATCCAGGAGTTCAGCTTTAACGACATAAAAATATATGGTCCAGACATTTGGATATACAAGTTTCCAAACTCTTTCATTATAACAGATGTTGCCTTGACACATATAATTAAAGCTCTTTTGGCTCTACTTCTCCTGTGGGTCACAGGGGTGCACTTACTCGCTCACTCACTCCTCTGACCCATTATCAGCCCACAGTGGGCTAAAGCCCATTGTTGGCTGATGTCACTCACCGGTCCAGGCTGTAGAGGTTTCCCGACTATAATGTTGGGATCCACCAAGTTGCCTGATCAGCAGCTAGCTCAGCCTCTGTCAAGAACCATAAACCAGACGGAGACAGAAAGTGGAGTTAAAATCACACCTTTAATAAAATTACGGAAATAAGACAGTTCAGGAACGTAGTCTAAAAACAGAAGCCAGGGTTTGGATGCCAGAGCGGGTAATCAGACGAGCCGGGGTCAGGAAACCAGAAGTCAGCGTAGTCAGGAGCAAAAATCAGGAACAAGAATCGGAAGGGAAGTCAGCCAGGTCATGTCATACACAAAAGCACAGGAAGGAATGCACTTAGAGATCATGGACCATGCAAGGGCAAGGAGGAAATTAACTAATCTGCTTAAATTGCAAAAAGGGGCTGGCTATAGGCTGGACTAATGAGGCAGGTTAATAGTAACCAGGTGAGTCACTGTGGTAACAAGAGTGGCTGGTAATTAACCAACAGCAGAGCAGTTTCAGAGCACTGAAAGAAAAGAGCTGCTCATTAAGTAGCAGGATCCCAGCCCTTACAGCCTCTCAGTAAGCCACTGTCAGCCACTCCTGCCCTCACCACAGCCTGGTGCTCCAGTGAGTGCTGGAGGGGGAGAAAAGAGAGCCAGTGGCTGACACTGAAGACCGAGAACTGTGCGATTAGCAGTCTTTGATCACTCAGTTCTCAGTGTAGGGGTGGCAGGGGACAGATCAGACAGCATCAAGAGTATGTTTTTTTTTTTTTTTTAATTCCCACACTTCTTTTTTAGATCCTCTGCTATGCACAGGCCCATTGTCGGCAGTAAATGGCTCCTGACAAAGCCAGGAGCTCCCTTTAACTATACAGGGCCTATTCATGGGCCAAAAGGGTCCCTCATTTATATATTACATATTACAGATACATATTAATAATTTATATTGTTTTCCACATTAAGAAAAAAAAAGAGAAAAGGTAATTTAGATGTTGCACCCTCTAGGCTGCCAAATAAATCTAGTTATTTTTTGTGCTCCTCTGTAATCAGTGGAGCATGGCTGATTACTTTGGGTTGATCAGGGTCCCATAGGCTGCACACTTGATTACTTCTCTCTGATTTCTGGAAAGCTATAGAATATAGAAGAGAGCAGGTCCCAGTCTATCTCTAAGGAGGCATGCCCAGAAGGTGGCTGGGGAGAACATAAATAGTATGGGGCTGGAGCAGTCAAGGTCCTGTTCCAGGAGGAGAGTGCTGCTGCCCTCCCAGGTCACTTAGCTGACACCTGCCAAGAAGATCAATGAGGTCCCGGCAGACACAAAGCTGAGGGGGCCAATCCATTCAAAGAAATCTCTGAGGCAAAAGAAGAAGGGGTATCTCACCGAGGGGCCAGTCTGGAGAGTCCACTTTGCAAATGTCTGCCTGATGCAGGAGGGAGGCATCCAACTACTTGAGGACTTGTGAATACAGACTTGACAGCAGAACCCGGGTGACCAGTTAACCCCTTGGCTAACTACAGAACGGTTATATAAACATATATATACATTATTTCACTCACTCATACACATTCACTCATCATATCAAACCTGTACGTGCCTGTTGGTTTTGCCTTGAAGTTTGACTGACCGTACATTTACAAATAATTAATATTTTTCACTAAATCCTTGAACCCTGTGTTTGTGCAACATACAATGTACTCTACAACAGTGTCCCCTGTTGATCTGCTGCAGGTGCTGCTTTCTTTCCCTCCCCCGTACGCCGCCTGTGCGTGGGAAATTCCTCCCACCAGTGAGACTCCTTGTAAGCCGCGAACGGCTGGGTGGGACGCCCCTTTTTGGAGACATCGACCGGCCGGGGGATCTTGTTTGTGGGACCATGTGAAGACCTTTTTAAGGATCTCTGGTCACGAGACTCTTTTCAATACAGTGTGATTGGTAATTATGCACCAAAATGCTCATTAATAGCAATAATATGCCCTTTAACCCAAAAGTTTTTGAATTATCAAATATAATTCTCCCACAGCGTACTTATCCTCTGAAGAGACCTTGAAGGGTCGGAACGCATC
Organism: Rana muscosa; assembly: GCA_029206835.1. Lineage (NCBI taxonomy): Eukaryota > Metazoa > Chordata > Amphibia > Anura > Ranidae > Rana > Rana muscosa. The sequence goes on from CM055126.1 coordinate 243,957,340, forward strand.
AGACTTCACGTCCTTACCAGCATTTGTTGACATATAATGCTGTGTATTACACTGTACTTGTACCATATGTATTATTTTTTATAGTCCTCTGTACCAGAGCTCATATCCTAATTGTCCAATGTAAATTTTTTATGGCTGTCATCAATAAATATTAATTGTTATATAATACATCTATTATCATTCTTTCAACCTCTGCTGCCTAGAAAACCCCCAGTGGGGGAAACTTTCCTTTTGATATTATTCGGGGTGCACAGCATCATTCTCTTTTCTCCTACAAGTGTCCTCCCCTTGACAGCTACAGCACGGTTATGGCTCTCGCTGCTGTGTCAGAGCCCACCATGAGGAAGGAGAGAAATTGGGCTCAAGTTAGTATAGGGGGGGGGCTGAGGGGACTTCAAGCAGGGCCGTCATCAGGAATTTTGGGGCCCCTTACACAGCTTCAGGCATGGGCCCCCTGGAGCCGAGGAGAACCGGGGGTGCTGCCGCCGCAAATTGAGAAGCGGGGGGGCTGCCGCAAATTCAGAAGGGGGGGTGGCACGAATTGAGAAGCAGGGGGTTTGGGTGCTGACGAACACAAAAAAAAACAGAGGAACAAAAAAAAAAAAGGGGGGTTTGCCATCCAGGACCCTGGGGACCTCCGGGCCTCTGGGGACCTCTGGGCCCCTTACAAAAAAAAAATGATAAAAAAAATAAAATAATAATTGATAAAAAAAAAGGGAGGTTTCCATCCGGGGCCCTGGGGACCTCCGGGGACCTCTGGTCCCCTTACAAAAAAATAAAATAAAAAAATAAAATAAAAAAAATTTAATAAAAAAATTAATAAAAAAAAAAAATTATAATAAATAAATAAATAAAGGGAGGTTTCCAACCGGGGCCCTGGGGACCTCCGGGCCTCTGGGGACCTCTATGCCCCTTACAAAAAATATAAATAAATAAATTAATTAAATAATAAAATTAATAATAATTTTTATTTTATTTTTAAAGTGGGGTTGACATTCGGGGCCCTGGGGAACTCCGGGCCCCTGGGGACCTCTGGGCTCCTTACACAAAAAAGAAAGGGGGGGCACCTGGGCCCCTGGGGACCTCCGGGCCCCTTACAGGTTTACTGCCTGTACCCCCCTGATGGCGGCCCTGACTGCAAGCAAAACGTTTTTTAACTTTATTGCATAGAATGCAATAACCCTTACCTTGTGTCGGTGACTGGAAGGGAAGGAGAAGAGTGGACACACATCCGCTCTCCTCCCCTTCTTGTTGTGACCCGGAAGTGACGTCTCTGAGAAATGTAGCTCAGCCACTGTTTTTACTGCCCCGCCTCCCCCTGACCACAAATATACAGTATCTCACAAAAGTGAGTACACCCCTCACATTTTTGTGAATATTTTGTTATATCTTTTCATGTGACAACACTGAAGAAATGACACTTTGCTACAATGTAAAGTAGTGAGTGTACAGCTTGTATAACAGTGTAAATTTGCTGTCCCCTCAAAATAACTCAACACACAGCCATTAATGTCTAAACTGTTGGCAACAAAAGTGAGTACACCCCTATGTGAAAATGTCCAAATTGGGCCCAATTTGCTATTTTCCCTCCCCGGTGTCATGTGACTCGTTAGTGTTACAAGGTCTCAGGTGTGAATGGGGAGCAGGTGTGTTAAATTTGGTGCTATCGCTCTCACTCTCTCATACTGGTCACTGGAAGTTCAACATGGCACCTCATGGCAAAGAACATACTGAAGCAGAGCATGATCCCCTCCCTTTAGAGACTGGGCTGCAGGGCAGTATTCCAACATGATAACGACCCCAAACACACCTCCAAGACCACCACTGCCTTGCTAAAGAAGCTGAGGGTAAAGGTGATGGACTGGCCAAGCAGGTCTCCAGACCTAAACCCTATTGAGCATCTGTGGGACATCCTCAAACGGAAGGTGGAGGAGCGCAAGGTCTCCAACATCCACCAGCTCCGTGATGTCATCATGGAGGAGGGGAAGAGGACTCCAGTGGCAACCTGTGAAGCTCTGGTGACCTCCATGCCCAAGAGGGTTAAGGCAGTGCTGGAAAATAATGGTGGCCGCACAAAATATTGACACTTTGGGCCCAATTTGGACATTTTCACTTAGAGCCCATTTACACAGGGACGACTTTGGATCCGACTTCAAGTCGCCTCAAGTCGCGCTGCATGAGAAAATCAATGTAAGTGAATGGAGCCATCTTAATGCACACTACTGCAGTCGCTCCGACTTCAGAAAAGGTTCCTGTACTACTTCAATCCGACTTCTAGGTGACTTGTAGGCAACTTGTACCCATTGATTTCAATGGAAGTTGCCTCAGAAGTCGGATCACTGTCTTAACAGAAGCAACAATACAGGAAGAGAACATACATTTCACAGGCAAACCCCTCCCTCCCCCCTCCCTTCCACAGAGCTGATTCTTGTTATGATTGGCCACTGGAATGTCTCCTGTCCTGGAGGCAACTTGAAGTTGCCTTGTAAGTAGCTTCATGTCGCACGGTGATTCATACTCAAGTCGTGTCCAAGTTGCCTCCCAAAGTCGCGCTGGAAGTCGTGTTGCCCCTGTGTGAATGGAGTCTTAGGGGTGTACTCACTTTTGTTGCCAGCGGTTTAGACATTAATGGCTGTGTGTTGAGTTCATTTGAGGGGGCAGAAAATTTACACCATTATACAAGCTGCACACTCACTACTTTACATTGTAGCAAAGTGTCATTTCTTCAGTGTTGTCACATGAAAAGATAGAACAAAAGATTTTCAAAAATGTGAGGGGTGTACTCACTTTTGTGAGATTCTGTATATATATATATATATATATATATTGGATTTGTGGTCCTAAAAATTTTGGGCAGCAAAGTACCTATTATGTACAAAGTAGTGCTATTTGGAGGTGAACCATAAATCATCACTTTTGTGAGATATTGTAAATAAGGCGTTGAGATCACCACAAATCTAATAATATATGTACAGTAAGTCTTCATTGCACATGATGAGAAACCAGAAGAAAATCGAAACGCTTTTGGGGATCAAAACATTGTGTTTCAGGGTTCAAGACTTTTTATTTGGCTGCCAACACGTTTCATTTTTATTTAACTTCTAGTCATGTGTGATAAAACTTTACTGTACATCCGTTATGTCTGTGTCAATTTTGTCCGTTTTACGTTTTGGAGGCGGCAGAATTACAGAAATTCCAGCTCGTTCCAAAATCAAAAATATTTTTATTTTATTTTAAATCTAGTACAGAAAGGAAATACTACGCTCCGGCAATCCCGCAGACCCGTTTAATTGCTCAGCGTGACTTGGAAGGGTTAGAGAAAAAGCACTTTCTGCGTCCTCACAGCCATTAGCCGTCATATTCAGAGCTGGAAGAGAAAATGTACCCGTGTGAGCCAGCCTCACCTTTCCGCGCTGACATTTTATTCCGAGCTGATTACCATAATAATGTGGAAGCCAAAATAATACTTCTCACAGACTCCCTCTTCATCCCCCCCCCCCCCCCCCCCACTCATGAATGGAACAAAATTATACCTTTAAATGGCCATTTACGGCAAACGAACGTCTTTGAAAATGGACTTTGGGAAAGATCAACAGAAGCGCGGCGTGGCGCACGCCTTTAACGGCAAATGGGAGTTTTGCGGGCGGAGGCGCCGTCTCGGATTGATTAAATGCACAATGCCACAAAGAAACATATGTTGAAGTTGCAATAAAGTAATTCATTCTGACACATAGCACCTTCTCGATCATTGCTAAATGGCTTTTCATCATCCCAGTGTGCGTTAGACATGGAGTATATAGATGCCGCCGTATTCTGACACGTCCGCATTGCAAAAAATAAAAAAATAAAAAAAAATGCAATTATCTGTTGTCATAAGAGGCCATGTGAAGAGTGATGGGCGGCGTGATGGCTGAGTAACTCAAAATTGATTGCTTTTCATTTAAACCTTGGCATAAAGGTCCATTTAATTAAACGTAGAAACGTGGGTGCCTAAGTGAAATTACTTAGGCACCCTTTACTCAAATGCTAACTTAACTAGACATGTGAATTGCCGAAAAGATTGTTTGTTTTCGTTTCATTGTTTTCTTTGTTTCGTTTTTCAGTTCATTCATTGTGACAATTAAATTTAAATTCGTAAATTTGAAAATTCATAAATTTGAAAATTCGTAAAATTTGAAAATCTGAAAAGAAGAAAAATTCGTAAATTTAAATTCATAAATTCGTAAATTCAAAAATCCGAAAATGAGAAAGAAAATCTGAAAATTCAAAAGAATAACTAACTATTAAATGATAGGTATTGGGATTTCCTTTCCTTTTTCCTTTCAAATTTGGCTCTTAGTAAACGTAACGAATACAAATTTATCTGAAGTTACGAATTATCCAAAATAATGAATGCCGCGTCGAAACAAATGGAACAAACAAATTAATAATACATAATAATATTAATAATAATAATACAAAGGTTTTATTATTATTATTATTGTTATTTATTATTAATTTGTTACGTTCCATTTGTTTAGATGCGGCATTCGTTATTTTGGATAATTTGTAACTTCGGATACATTTATATTCATTACGTTCACTAACAGCCAAATTTGAAAGGAAATTCCAATACCTATCATTTAATAGTTAGTAATAGTTACTGTATATACTCGAGTATAAGCCGAGTTTTTTCAGCACATTTTTTTGTGCTGAAAATGCCCCCCCCTTGGCTTATACTTGAGTCACCTATTTGCGCCTGATCTCCTGGAATTTGGGGACCCAGTACCGGCCGGCCGTAGGTCCCCTGGACCCCGAACTTGGCACACATATAGCCCCACTCCTTCTCTACAAGTGTGCAAAGTTTTTTGTCCGGCAGACCTACGGCTGGGGAGCACCGATTTTTCAAAGCCGGGCACCCCTTCAATAGATTCCCATGTTAAACGTGTAATTTCTCTGGTAAATTTGGGGACCCGGTACCGGCCGTCCGTAAGTCTCCTGGACCTAAACTTGGCACACATGTAGCCCCAGTTCTCCTCTATAAGTGTGCAAAGTTTGCTGTCTGGAGGACCTAGGGCCGGGGAGCACCGATTTTTCAAAGCCGGGCACCCCTTCCATAGACTCCCATGTTAAACGTAAGTCTAGTCATGGGCACAGTGAGGCACAGTGAGGCATGCAGATGGACGCCCTAGGCTTATACTCGAGTCAATAAGTTTTCCCAGTTTTTTGTGGTAAAATTAGGCGCCTCGGCTTATATTCGGGTCGGCTTATACTCGAGTATATGCGGTAAGTTATTGTTAGTTATTCAAATTTTCGGGTTTTTGGATATTTGAATTTCCAAATTTACGAATTTATGAATTTTTAAAATGTACGAATTTTCGAATATTCAAACTTATGAATATTCGGAAAAATTTGTTAAACGGGTTTTCTTTAATTCGGATATTTCCGAATTAACGAATTTGTTATGTTTTTTTCTATTAGGCTCCATGTACACGGGACGTTTTTACAACTGCTCCTAAATGATTACACTTGACAGATAGTAACCCATGTTAAAACGTCAGTTTTGCCGCGTTTACATGCAGCGTTTAGCAGCGTTTTGCCGCGTTTGCGCTTAGATTTTTTTTAAGTGGCCAAAAACAAAAAACGCCTATAAACAAAACGCTGCTAAATGTGGGTTTAGCATTTAGCCGCGTTTGGCGTCTGATACGTGGAAATCTTTTGCGTCTGAACCCATTTTTTTGCTTTTAAAAAAAAAAGGCTGTTAAACGCAACTGCCTAAAAACGGCAATAAATGAGACAGTGTACATGGACACATAGGATAAAATTTAATGAGTTCAGGGGCAGTTGAAAAAAGTGTCCAACTGCCTCTAAACGCGCGTTTAACAGCATCCCGTGTACATTGGACCTTGCTTTGTGCACTGGTGCACAGTCATGTTGGAACAGGAAGGGGCCGTCCCCCAAACTGTTCCCACAAAGTTGGGAGCATGAAATTGTTACCTTCACTGGAACTTAGGGGCCAAGCCCAGCCCCTGAAAAACAACCCCACACCATAATCCCCCCTCCACCAAATGATTTGGACCAGTGCACAAAGCAAGGTCCATAAAGACATGGATAAGTGAGTTTGGGGTGGAGGAACTTGACTGGCCTGCATAAAGTCCTGACCTCAACCCGATAGAAAACCTTTGGGACGAATTTGAGTGGAGACTGCGAGACAGACCTTCTTGTCCAACATCAGTGCCTGACCTCCCAAATGCGCTTCTGAAAGAATGGTCAAACATTCCCATAGACACCCTCCTAAACCTTGTGGTCAGCCTTCCCAGAAGAGTTGAAGCTGTTATATCTGCAAAGAGTGGGCCAACTCAATATTGAACCCTACGGACTAAGACTGGGAATGCGGTTAAAGTTCATGTGCGTGTAAAGGCAGGTGTCCCAATACTTTTGACAATATAATGTACATTTAATGTATTAAGGAAAATCACACAAACTTGTCAAATTAAGCATGAAATTATACTGACACCTTATGAGTTCCCTTCACTGGAACTAAGGGGCCAAGCCCAACCCCTGATAAACAACCCCCACACCATAATCCCCCCTTCACCAAATGATTTGGACCAGTGCACAAAGCAAGGTCCATAAAGACGTGGATGCCAAGCCAGACTTTTTCTCCAACATCAGTGCCTAAAACACACTCCTAAACCTTGTGGACGGCCTTCCCAGAAGAGTTGAAGCTGTTATAGCTGAAAAGGGTGGGCCAACTCAATATTGAGCGCTACGGACTAATGCGGCGTACACACGATCGTTTTTCATGCCGTTAAAAATGCCATTTTTTAAATTGGGCATTAAAACCGATTGTGTGTGGGCTCCAGAGCATTTTTAACAACGTGAAAAACGGCCATTTTTTAAATTGGGCATTAAAACCGATTGTGTGTGGGCTCCAGAGCATTTTTAACAACGTGAAAAACGGCCATTAAAAATTTCGAACATGCTCTATTTTTTCACATCGTTTTTCATGTCGTTTTTTTTAACGTCGTGAAAAACGGTAGTGTGTATGCTTTTACGAGGGGAAAAAAACGCACATGCTCAGAATCAAGTATGAGACGGGAGCGCTCGTTGTGGTAAAACTAGCGTTCGTAATGGAGATAGCACATTCCTCACGCTGTAACAGACTGAAAAGCACGAGGCTGAAAAGTGCGGATCGCAGCTCAACAAACTTTACTAACATGAAGGGTGGCGCCATCCGAATGGAACTTCCCCTTTATAGTGCCGTTGTACGTGTTGTACGTCACTGCGCTTTGCTTGAACGTTTTTTTTAATGAACGTGTGTATGCAAGACAGGCTTGAGAGGAAACAAGAAAAATCACGTCGAGAAAAACGTTGTTTTTTAAAATGACATTAAAAACGGTTGTGTGTACACGGCATAAGACTTTGAAGACTTTAAAGCGTGACATGTTGGGTATCAATTTACTCGGCATAACATTATCTTCCAGAATATAAAAAAAAAATTGGGCTAACTTTACTTTTGTCTTATTTTTTAATTTAAAAAAATGTTTGTTTTTTTCAAAAAAAAGTGCGCTTGTAAGACCGCTGCGCAGATACGGTGTGACATAAAGTATTTGAACGACCACCATTTTTTTCTCTAGGGTGTTATATATTGTTTGGGGGTTCTAAGTAATTTTCTAGCAAAAAAACATTTTTTAACTAAACGCCAAATCTCAGAAAGAGGCTCGGTCCTTAAAGCGGAGTTCCAAGCAAGGACAATTACCGTATATACTCGAGTATAAGCCGAGATTTTCAGCCCTTTTTTCTGGGCTGAAAGTCCCCCCCTCGGCTTATACTCGAGTCAGCGAACTTTTACATTGTAAAATGTACCTGAAGGCTGCGGCGTCCATCGTTTAAAACCCGCGGGCTCTTCCTGGTCTCCTCCGTGATTCTCGGCAGAAACAGTTCCGCCTATCACGAACGTTCTCTCATCCTCAATTTCCCAGAAGACGTCCGTGATTGGCGGAAACTGAACACAGTGTCTGCTGGGATGGGTGAAGATGAGAGAACGTTCGTGATAGGCGATTCTCAGCAGGCAGTTCCGCCTATCACGGAAGAGACCAGGAAGACAGCGTGAGTTTTAAACGATGGACGCCGCAGCCTTCAGGTACAATTTTACAATGTTCAATTACAATTCTAGGGAAACAGTGAGGGTGGGCACAGGTGAGGATGGGCACAGGTGAGGATGGGCACAGGTGAGGATGGGCACAGGTGAGGATAGGAACTTGTGAGGTTGGGAACAGTGAGGATGGGAACAGTAAGGTGGCAATGGGCTTAGTGAAGTTGCAATGGGTGGGCATTGTTGACCCCTGGCTTATACTCGAGTCAGTAAGTTTTCCCAGGTTTTTGTGGTAACATTAGGTACCTCGGCTTATACTCGAGTATATACGGTAATTTTTTTCTTTTTTTAAAGTTTATATAATTTCAATGTAACACTGACTTGTTTTGTTAAATATATCCCCCGATGTCCGGTTTCGTATGAAAAACATAGCTTTTAAATTTCTTACTGGCAGTTTTCATCTTGCTTGAGGGCATGTGAAGCCCACAAGCATACAGTTCCACGTTGCCATCACAATGGGCGGCGTCGTCCAAAGGGCCCGCCCTGTTGTGATGGCAACGTAGAGATTCGCGTCACTTGCGGTTTCGCGAATCTCGCGAGAACGAGCGGCGGCCATCCGCACTGACTCCTGGCAATAAGGACACATAGCTCCCAGGAGACAGTGCGCCGCCGGATATGGCGGCCATACCCACGGGTGGCAGAGACCGGAAAGGCCACTGAAAAGCCTCCTAACAAGGTAACTATAATGCCGCGTACACACGATCGGACATTCCGACAACAAAACCGTGGATTTATTTCCGATGGATGTTGGCTCAAACTTGTCTTGCATACACACGGTCACACAAATGTTGTCGGAAATTCCGACCGTCAAGAACGCGGAGACGTACAAGACGTACGACGAGCCGAGAAAAATGACGTTCAATAGTCAGTGCGGCTCTTCTGCTTGATTCTGAGCATGCGTGGAATTTTGTGCGTCGGAATTGTGTACACACGGTCAGAATTTCCGACAACAAGTTTTGTTGTTGGAAAATTTGAGAACCAGCTCTCAAACTTTGGTTGTCGGAAATTCCGACAGCAAATGTGCGATGGAGCCTACACACGGTCGGAATTTCCGACCAATAGCTCACATCGAACATTTGTTGTCGGAAATTCCGAGCGTGTGTACGCGGCATTAGGAGAAAAAAAATAGTAATTTTCCATTTTAGAATGATTGAAGTGTGTAAATGCTGTTGATGTAAAGTAGTAAAATCGGATGGAACTCGGCTTTAAGTGATTAAAAATAAATGTAACCACTTGACGACCGCCGCACGGCGATATACATCGTCAGAATGGCACGGCTGGGCATAAGCGCGTACAAGTACGTCCCTTTTAAGATGCGAGCCGTGGGTCGCGCGCGCGGGACCCGCGGACCCGATCGCCGCCGGTGTCCCGCGATCGGGTCACAGAGCTGAAGAACGGGGAGAGGTGAGTGTAAACAAACCTTTCCCCGTTCTTCCTAGTGACACTGTCAGTGATCGTCTGTCCCCTGTCATCGGGAACAGCGATCAGTGACGTGCCATGCCAAGCCACGCCCCCTAACAGTTACAAGCACTCCTTAGGTCACACTTAACCCCTTCAGCGCCCCCTACAGGTTAACCCCTTCACTGCCAGTGTCATTTTTACAGTAATCAGTGCATTTTTTTATAGCACTGATCGCTGTAAAAATGACAATGGTCCCAAAATGGTGTCAAAAGTGTCTGATGGGTCCGCCATAATGTCGCAGTCACGATAAAAATTGCTGATCGCCGCCATTACTAATAATAAAAAAGTACAGCGCTATAAATTAAAACAATGATATAATCATGTGCATATCTTTAGTGAAAAAACATGACGAATGGGAATGTAAAATTGAAAAAAATGACTAACAATCAAAGAGCATATATAAAGTCATAAACTGTGTACATTGAATACAACTTAACATGCGAAATAGTAAATTTACGATACAGGGAAAAAAAAAAGGGAAAGAGTTGTGAGGATAATGTGAATAAAGTCCCACAACAATATTGCTGATAAGTGAATCACAAGTGGAGATGTAGTAATTCAAGCAAAATCAGTCCTTATTAAGTGTGTCCATAATGGTACAAGGAGAGAAAACTTGTAATGGACGAGTCTTCATCCACCAGAAAGGCACCCAATGTGGTATAGTAATCTCCTTACCCCAACTATGTGACCACTATTATGGCGGTCTCTTCACGCACAGGGATTTAAGGTCTCCCTCTAGACCCACTGTGGATGATTGGAATAGCCGGGGGTGATGTCTAGTGTCTCATGGAGATATAAACAGAAAGGGAACCTGTAAGAGAAACCCGGTGAACAAGCACACAGCCATGCACAGACGTGCACTTTCCAAGAAGTACACAAGAAAATACATGTTTTGGCGCACGTGCGCGCAACCGCGCGCGCATTGGCATCGGTCTGCCTATTTAAACCTGCCAGTGACATGCACACTTTGCTGAGTGGTCTTTGAGCTAGTGCCTGACTTACCTGATTTGTTTCCAGTTTCCTGTAAACCTGACCCGGCTTGCCTGAACCTTCCTCTTGACCTCCGCCTGCCTACTTGTGACCCCGACTTGTGCTTGACTCTGCCTCCGCCTGATGTTCCTGTACCTCATTGCCCGACTGTGTACCGAACCTGGCCTGTGTCCTGTCTTTGCCTCTGCCTCACGTCTCGGTACCTGCCCTGTCCGGCTGTTGATGACTCCCTGGCTTACATCCCGGCTACGCTTCCAGCTGCTGATCCAGCGACACAGAGCTCCTGTTCTCAGTTCCGGCCCAGCGCCCTCCAGCTACCTGGTTCCTGCCAAGTCTCAGCCAGAGCCATCTGCTACATCGGCCCTTGTGCCACTCTGTGTCCTCCACTCCCTGTCACCACTATCAGGTGTGTTGGACAGGAGGTGCAAGAGAAGCCCCCTCTACAGCTCGATCTCCACCAGGTACGTGACAGAACCATAGTGTAATACTGTAAACTAAAAGTATTTATTTGCCACAAAGTATTGCACTTACAGTGTTGCTGTTCAAAGATTGCGCAATTGGATAATGGAATAGGAGCGCGGCGTCTCCTCGAGGCTTCTCCTGCTTGTTGTGCTCCGTGTCTCCGTAGGGAGAAGCGTGATGACGTAGAATCTGCAGGCCTATGCGTTTCATCATCGAAAGAACGTCGTCGGGGATTGGCTGCTGTATCCGCGTCATGACGCATGCCCTTACATACATTACTAGTAAAAAAAAAAAATATTAATAAAAATGCCATAAAACTATCCCCTATTTTGTAGACGCTATAACTTTTGCGCAAACCGATCAATAAACGCTTATTGTGATTTTTTTTTTTACCAAAAATATGTAGAAGAATACGTATCGGCCTAAACTGAGGGACCAAAACATTTTTTAGATCTTTTTTGGGGATATTTATTATAGCAAAAATTAAAAAATATTGAATTTTTTTCAAAATTGTCGCTCTATTTTTGTTTATAGCGCAAAAAATAAAAACCGCAGAGGTGATCAAATACCCCCAAAAGAAAGCTCTATTTGTGGGGAAAAAAGGACATCAATTTTGTTTGGGAGCCACGTCGCACGACCGCGCAATTGTCAGTTAAAGCGACGCAGTGCCGAATCGCAAAAAGTGGCCCGGTCTTTGACCAGCGAAATGGTCCGGGGCTGAAGTGGTTAATGACTTATTAATGATTACAGAGATGAATAAGCGTGTCTTTTCTATCTGCCTGACATTCAGATTTGAATTCGGAATACAAACATTGGAAGTACAATGAGTGGACCTGGTAGGTCTTGATAAAATAATGATTTTCTGGAGGCCTTGAGAAGAGACATGTGTTAATATATCAATCCCTATTCCCCATTGGCCTCAAAATGTTTTAAACGAAATAAGGTATTTAATAATGGCTTCTGTCAAGCAGTCAGTAGTTACAGGGCTGGCAGCATCCTGCCTTAGCAGATACTAATTACAGTGTTCTATTGTATTTCCATTCCGAGTTAAACTCCAATGTGTACATTAGTACTTTGACAAATGGTATAATCACATGTTTTCCTGATTAGGTCTCCCAACGTTGCTGCTTGTTCCGAAAGATTGTTTGCAAAATGAATTGACATATTTATTTATACTTTTCACATTCTAATTGCCTTTTAGTGCAAGTAATGCAAGTTAAAAAATGTTTCAATTCATAATTATAGAGGGGTTATTTGTCAAACACAAAGAGACTGTCAACAGCCCACCTCAATGTACATAATGTAGAATGTCTACATCAACACTCCCATGTCCAGCGCTCAAATTCTGAAAAAACATGGCAGTGGTCTGATTGCATACTGGTGTGGAAATTGAATGGCAGGCCTTGCACTAGAATGCAAGAATAAAAAACAGGCAGCGCCAATCTAAGTGCAGCAGTAATAGTAACACGCTTAATTGAGTAGTAATGCACTCATTCAGAATAAGATAGGAACAGGCACATCTTTGTAAATATTGAATGGACGGCAGGGATCCGGAAACGAACATCCAAGCAGCGCTGTGGTGTCTTTTTCGGCGGCGCCAGTGGTTTCTGGTGTCCTGGGCTCGAACATTTTGGGACCATTGTCATTTATTTATACAGCGATTAGTGCTATAAAAATGCACTGATTACTGTAAAAATGTCACTGGCAGGGAAGGGGTTAACACTAGGGGGCGATTAAGGGGTTAAATGTGTTCCCTAGTCAGTGGCGGTGCGTCCATAGAGGGCGCAGGAGCGCCGCCCCCTCTCTCCCCTGCACCACCACTGAAAAACAATACATACATTCATGCATTGTCGCCGCTGCCGCCCACTATTCAGATGGCCGGCACCCTGGCGAGCGCCGGCCATCTGAATAACGGCAGCTGGTTGGCTGTGGAAGTGTCTATCAGAGCCAGCGGCTCTGATAGGCTTTCCGATTACAGCCTGAGGGTTGTAATCGGCTTCCAAATAGTTAACCAGGGGACGCACGGGGGGTGCGTTCCTTGGTTAACACTGACACGCATCTCAGCCAATCAGGTTCACCGGATCTGGTTACTGGTAACCTGATTGGCTGAAGCGACATCGAGGGCGGGACTACATCGAGGGATCGTGGAGGAGGATCCGAGGATGGCTGACCAAGAAAGGTAAGTGCCAGGAGGGGGGGGGCAATCGGGCGGCATTTTAGGGGCAAACTGGCGGCAATTGATGGGCACAGTGGCGACAATGGCATGGCACAGTGGCTGCGTTTGGCATTGCACAGTGGCGACAATTGATGGGCACAGTGGCGACAATGGCATGGCACAGTGGCTGCGTTTGGCATTGCACAGTGGCGACAATTGATGGGCACAGTGGCGACAATGGCATGGCACAGTGGCTGCGTTTGGCATGACACAGTGGCGACAATTGATGGGCACAGTGGCGACAATGGCATGGCACAGTGGCTGCGTTTGGCATGGCACAGTGGCGACAATTGATGGGCACAGTGGCGACAATGGCATGGCACAGTGGCTGCATTTGGTATGGCACAGTGGCGACAATTGATGGGCACAGTGGCGACAATGGCATGGCACAGTGGCTGCGTTTGGCATGGCACAGTGGCGACAATTGATGGCACAGTGGCTGAATTTGGCATGGCACAGTGGCGACAATTGATGGGTACAGTGGCGACAATGGAATGGCACAGTGGTGACAATTGATGGCATGGCACAGTGGCGACAATTGATGGGCACAGTGGTGACAATTGATGGCACAGTGGCTGTGCTTGATGGCATGGCACAGTGGCGACAATTGATGGGCACAGTGGTGACAATTGATGGCACAGTGGCTGTGTTTGATGGCATGGCACAGTGGCGACAATTGATGGACACAGTGGCTGCGTTTGATGGCATGGCACAGTGGCTGCGTTTGATGGCATGGCACAGTGGTGACAATTTTATGGCACAGTGGCGACAATTTTATGGCACAGTGGCTGCGTTTGATGGGCACAGTGGCTGTGTTTGATTGGCACAGTGGCTGCAATTGATGGGCTCAGTGAGGCTGCAATTGATGTTTTTTTTTTTTCCGTTTGTTTGCGCCCCCCCCCCAAAAATTTTGAGCACCAGCCGCCACTGTCCCTAGTGTGTGTTCTAACTGTAGGGGGAAGGGATTGACCTAGAGGAAATGACAGATTGTGGTTCCCAGCTAGTAGGAATTCACAATCTGCCTCTCTTCTCAGAAAAGAACAGGGATTTGTGTGTTTAAACAAAGTCGTCACTCAGGAGGTCCCTGGTCTCAGTGGAAGGATGCTGTGACGTGCACGCATTCGGAGCATGCGTGCTCCTTCATCAGGCATCTAGAATGCAAGATCCACTCCAATTGCTCGGGCTCCTTTCCACTTTAACCACTTCAGCCCCGGAAGAATTTAACTCCCCCCCCCCCTCCCTTCCTGACCAGGCCATTTTTTGCGATACAGCACTGCGTCGCTTTAACTGACAATTGCACGGTCGTGCGACGTGGCTCCCAAACAAAATTGACGTCCTTTTTTTCCCACAAATAGAGCTTTCTTTTGGTGGTATTTGATCACCTCTGCTGTTTTAATTTTTTGCGCTATAAACAAAAATAGAGCGACAATTTTGAAAAAAATATTTTTTTTTGCTATAATAAATATCCCAAATAAAAAAAAAAAAAAAAACTTTCCTCAGTTTAGGCCGATACGTATTCTTCTACATATTTTTGTTAAAAAAAAATAGCAATAAGCGTATATTGATTGGTTTGCGCAAAAGTTATAGCGTCTACAAAATAGGGGAAAAGGAATAAACCTATATTAAAGTAGAGACCAAACCTAGCCATCCGACCTTACAATAAAAACAAATAAACCAGCGGCATCTCATATTAAATAAAAAAAAAATTGGGATATAAAGCCACAAAATATACCTAGTAATAATTATTACTGCAATTATTAACCTGGATTGCGATCCCTCCATATCGCTACGTAAAGTGGAGGTCCACCCTAAAGAAAAAAATTACACCAAAATGCTCCAAAAAAAAGTGAAAAAAAAAATTGAAAATATAAATAAAAAATTTCTTACCAGAAATGGCGGTTGCTATGCGGATCTTCCTAATCTTCTTCTTCCTAGTCCGTGGCTGGTCTTCTTCCTCGTCCTCCTCGCGTTGCCTGCTGGTGAATGGGGCGCGCTGCCTTCTGGGAACTGTGTGTAACCCAGAGAGCAGCCGCCCGTTCATACAGCGCCGCGAGACTCGCGCATGCGCAGTAGAAAATGGGCAGTGAAGCCGCAAGGCTCCACTGCCTGTTTCCCTTAGTGAGGATGGCGGCGCCAGGACCTGGCATGATCGAGGGTTCGCCCTCGGGGGGCCGACATCGCTGGCGCCTAGAATTGCTTTAAATTTTGCAACGAGTGGGTACGCGCGCGCCACCGGCCGCAGCTCGCGCGTACCCGCACGTTGCAAAATTCAAAGCAATGTATATATACGTTGCTTTGCGCAGCCGTGTCATTCCGCCGGCGTATAAGTGCGTGAGCCGATCGGCAAGCGGTTCATGAACAGTTACACTTCCAGGACAAAACCTAATAAGTATGTATAGTAATCCCTTGCTGGATATATTGCATTAAATGGGGTGCAGAATGGTACCCCAAAATCCCTATTCACCTTGTGACCCATAATAAAACCTAGACCCCCATTAAATGCATCACACTCACATAGTGAAGCATGAAAAAAAAAAAAAATTTCTTCTTACGATCCCTGACAATTCCCTATTAAGACCTTGATATATTATAATACTATAATATTATACAACAATATGAGTGGAAACAAGTACTAAACATGAACATTTATCTTCTGTACTAACTTAATAATATTCTTACAATATAGATGCTCCGGAGAACTTTCTTACCCTAGACTCTTTTCTCTCTTTCTTACCTTCATTCTTTCCCTTTTACTATTACTCCGTCCTTTTTTTCTATTTTTTGTATTACCATATTTAAATGGTAATGTATTATACATAAATACTATATTTAGTTAATACTTACAATAATTATACATTTTTGACGTTTTTATTGAATTAGTTGATTTCCAATTAGCTTTCTTTCCATAGTGACTATATATTAATTGAATATGCCTGGAACTACCGTAAGTGTATTAGCACATATTTACATATTACATTTTTCAATTGTTTATATTAACTTAACATTTAATTTTCAAGTTGATTACCTGTTTATGTAAAATATCTAATCTTCAGATATGTATAATTCCATCCAATTAATATCATATACTTAACTAATAATATAATTTGTTGTAACTATTTATTACTAATTGTAACTGTCTTTATTATTTAATATTCAATAAACAAAATTGACAAGAAAAAAAAAAACTATTTTGGATGGACATGCTCTTTCATATTATCTCAGCCCCTTTTCTCATTGCAGATTTTCTCAGATAATATGCCTCAACTTATTTAAATACACAATCTTCGAGAGCACCGTCTTGAAAGTATGTTTTATTAATGCAAGTCTCAGATGGAGAGCACTAAACATCTTCAAGGTTTAGGTCTCCAAACTTTAACTGAGAAATAAGCTTATCAAGGAAGTGTCTAAGATAATGAGAAGGTGAAAGGTCACCTCGGAGAGAACAGACAGAAGAGCTATATATTTCAGGAGCTGATTATAAGGGTTCTTTCTCCAGGCTTAGGAAACTGCCCTATAAATCTACTTTGCAGAATACCACACTAAAGGGCAAAAGCCTTGTCAAGCCTTGCAGGTGATTATTATTTTTTTTTTTTTTCCTCTGTTGACACCTGACATGTATGGGATTAATGAGGAAGGGAAAACATGGAAAGATCAAAGGTGAAGGAGCTTTTTGCAGGTGGTATATTCAATAAAACACTTGAAATATTCAATCAATCTTCTTGCGGAAACCTGTTACCCTTTCACGCTTGGCTGGCTTCTAATATTACTTTAAAACACTAATTTAAAATAAAAAATCACGAGGCAATTTGATACTAACCACTCACGGATGGAAATTACAGATGTGTAGCAGGAAAAGGACTTAGACCTCTAATTTCCTACAAGAGCTTGATGGATGTTAGCAAGATTCAGTTTATCTTGAAAGAAGCATGAGATCATTGCGGGTTGTGGACCCATGGCTGTCTCTGATATTATTATGTACAGTCGGTGTTAGTTCATGGTTATGATGAGCTCACCTGCCACCCAAGCGACTCTCTTCAAGTTGAACTTTGAGTCTGATAGACATGAAGATGTTTTTGGTCAAACTGGAGAATAACTGGGGATTATGGTCTACTTATATTAGACAAGCGTTACATAAGTCAACCTCCAGAATGAACCCAAACTAGAACTGTACAACCGTGGGTTCTGGCCAGGGACAAACTAGATATTAACCACTAGGGATGAGCTTCGAGTTCGAGTCGAACCTATGTTCGACTCGAACATCGTCTGTTCGGCCATTCGCCGAATTTCAAACATTATGGGCCGTTCGCATCATAATTCGAGTGGTGCGTCACGGCCCATAATTCACTGCGGCATCGCAGTGCATTGCTGGCTGATGATTGGCCAAGCATGCACTATGACCCACATGCTTTGGCCAATCACAGCGCGGAAAAAATGGAGAGCCATAATTGGCCAAAGGCAGGGTGCCTTTGGCCAATTATGTCTCAGGGGGTTTAGTACACGCCCCACACTATATAAGGCCGCCTGCGTGGCGGCCTTGTGTAGTGTGTTGCGGCAGTGGTTAAAGACAGACAGAGAGAGAGAGACAGTGTCATTTAATTTGAGTTAGATAGAGCAGGCAGGCGAGTCAGTTAGCTTCAGCTACAGTGTGTAGAGGATATATATGCATCCTAGGTGTTGTATATATATTTTTACACTGTATTCAGTTTACCTAGATCCGTTCCTGTTATTCTCTTCCTAATATACTGACAGGCAAGCAGGTGATTGTGCTAGCTGCAGTATTTTCACTTAGTGTACTGTGTCCATTGCACAATGTGCACCTAAAGCTACCTGAATACAATTGCTGGTGTTCTCTTACAAATACAGGCAGGGAGCTGCAGTATTTTGTTTTAGTGTCCTTTGCACAGTGTGCACCTAAAGCTTACCTCAATACAATTGCTGTTTTTCTCATACAAATACAGGCAGGGAGCTGCAGTATTTTGATTTAGTGTACTTTGCACAGCATGCACCTTAAAGCTTACCTGAATACAATTGCTGGTGTTCTCATACAAATACAGGCAGGGAGCTGTAGTATTTTGCTTTAGTGTCCTTTGCACAGTGTGCACCTAAAGCTTACCTCAATTCAATTGCTGGTGTTCTCATACAAATACAGGCAGGGAGCTGCAGTATTTTGATTTAGTGTCCTTTGCACAGTGTGCACCTAAAGCTTACCTGAATACAATTTCTGGTGTTCTGATACAAATACAGGCAGGGAGCTGCAGTATTTTGATTTAGTGTCCTTTGCATAGTGTGCACCTAATGCTTACCTGAATACAATTGCTGGTGTTCTCATACAAATACAGGCAGGGAGCTGCAGTATTTTGTTTTAGTGTCCTTTGCACAGTGTGCACCTAAAGCTTACCTGAATACAATTGCTGGTGTTCTCATACAAATACAGGCAGGGAGCTGCAGTATTTTGATTTGGTGTCCTTTGCACAGTGTGCACCTAAAGCTTACCTGAATACAATTGCTGGTGTTCTCATACAAATACAGGCAGGGAGCTGCAGTATTTTGTTTTAGTGTCCTTTGCACAGTGTGCACCTAAAGCTTACCTGAATACAATTGCTGGTGTTCTCATACAAATACAGGCAGGGAGCTGCAGTATTTTGATTTAGTGTCCTTTGCACAGTGTGCACCTAAAGCTTACCTGAATACAATTGCTGGTGTTCTCATACAAATACAGGCAGGGAGCTGCAGTATTTTGATTTAGTGTCCTTTGCACATTGTGCACCTAAAGCTTACTTGAATACAATTGCTGGTGTTCTCATACTAATACCACAGGCAGGGAGCTGCAGTATTTTCAGTTAGTGTACTGTGTCCTCTGCACAGTGTGCAACTAAAGCTAACTGAAGACAATTGCTGGTGTTCTCATACTAATAATACTACAGGCAGGCAGTTGATTCTACTAGCTGCAGTATAATCAGTATATATATATATACATCCCAGCTTTGTGCAGCTACATCTCCCTGCAGGCCATTAGTATGTCTGGAAGGACAACAAGGAGAGGCAGGCAGTTACAGGCCAATAAAAGAGGGCAAGCAGGCTCTGTGTCTAGAGGCAACAGTGCTGGTCGTGGACACGGTGCATCCTCATCAGCACGTGGCTGTGGGACACGCTTGTCCTTTTTTTGGCAGCTGGCCGTGTTGAGCCGCAACATGCCGAAGACTTGGTAGAGTGGATGACCAAGCCGTCCTCATCCTTCACATCCTCTCTGTCCCAGGCTCAGGGTACTTTGTCTGGCAAAGCAGCTGTCAAAGCGGCCTCTTCCCTCGGCATCAGTCACTCCTTTCCTAGCCCCACCATGTTCTCCTGAGGAGTCCCCCAACTGTTTGACCACAGTGTTGGGAACATGCTCCAGGAGGATGCCCAGCATTTTGAAGGCTCCGATGATGGTACCCAGCTAGAGGAAGGCAGTAACGTGTGCCCAGAGAGAGGGGGTGCCCAAGAAGGACAGCAATCTGGCAGTCATGTTCCCCCAGCTGCAGCATACTGCCAGGTTTGCTACAGTGATGAGGAGGGAGGGGATGATGAGGTCACAGACTCTACGTGGGTGCCTGAGAGGAGAGAGGAGGAGGAGGAGGAGGAGGCACATCTCCAATGAGGCAGGATGCCCTCCAGGGGCCAGCTTAAGGGCAGCACACCGACAGCATCACACCGCAGAGCTCCGCATGTGCAGGGCGCTGCTGTCTCTGCGCGTTATTCCAAAAGTTCTTTGGTGTGGGCCTTTTTTGAGACGAGTGCATCAGATCGCAGCGCTGCTTTTTGCAACATATGTCTCAGACGTATCTCGCGTGGCCAAAACATCACCCGCTTGGGCACCACATGCTTGATCAGACATATGTCGACCTGCCATGCAGTTCGTTGGCAAGCACACCTAAAAGGCCCACACCAAAGACCTCTCCTTGCTTCTCATCAGCTGGGATCTCCAACCCCACTATACCTTCAGTCCTCTCTGAAACCTGCACTGAGAGGAATGAAGGTGTAGAATTAGGTGTGTCACAGCCAAGTACTTGCGGGCAATCTGCTATCGGTACACCAACATCAGATTGTACCAGAAAAATAGCCCTGCCTCAGCTGCTGCACCGCCGAAAGAAGTTGGCTCCCAGCCATCCACATGCCCAGTGGTTGAATGCTAGCTTGGCTAAATTGCTAGCACTTCAACTGCTGCCTTTTCAGTTGGTAGACTCTGCCCCCTTCCGTGAGTTTGTGGAATGTGCGGTTCCTCAGTGGCAGGTTCCCAAACGCCACTTTTTCTCACGGAAGGTGATTCCGGCTCTCTACCGGTATGTGGAAGGCAATGTCTTGGCCTCGCTGGACAGGGCGGTCAGCGGTAAGGTGCATATTACCACTGACTCATGGTCCAGCAGGCATGGACAGAGACGTTACCTATCTTTCACGGCGCATTGGGTGACTCTGCTGGCAGCTGGGAAGGATGCAGGACAAGGTGCAGTAGTCTTGGAGGTTGCTCCACCACCACGCCTCCAAAATGCTACTACTGGTGATTCTGACACACCTCTGTCCTCCACCCCCTCCTCTTCTTCTTCCTCCATGGCCTCTTCCTGTGCTTTGTCCTTGGAACCAGCGGTGCTCCGTAGGCGTTCAAGGGGCTATGCAAGTACGCAGGCAAAGAGATGCCATGCGGTGCTTGAGCTGGTGTGCTTGGGGGACAGGAGCCACACTGGGGCAGAGATTCTGTCAGCTCTGCAGGGGCCAGCTCAGAGGTGGTTGACCCCACGCCAGCTTAAGCCAGGCCATTTGAGGAGGCCACGAGGATGGTGAGCAGTGACAGTGCATGCATCAATGACACTGTCCCTCTTGTCCACCTGTTGGAGCACACGCTGCATGGAATAATGGACAGGGCACTTGAGGCAGAACAGAGGGAGGAAGAGGAAGACTTCCATACCTCTCAAGGCCCCCTTTATCCAGACAGTGTTCCTGATGGCCCACCTATCATGTCATCCTGAGTGACCCAGAAGACTCCGGACCGAATGCCTCAGCAAACCTACGCTGCATGGCCTCCCTGATCCTGCAAAGCCTGCGGAAGGATCCTTGTATTCGTGCTATCAAGGAGAGGGATCATTACTGGCTAGCAACACTCCTTTATCCACGTTACAAGGGTAAGGTTGCGGACCTTATCTTGCCATCGCAGAGGGAGCAGAGGATGAGACAACTCCGGGAGGCCTTGCAGAAAGGTCTGTGCAACGCGTTCCCAGAGACTGGGAGGTTACAAATTCCTGGTCCTGGACAACGTGTTGCTGAGGCTTCGGTCAGTCAAAGAAGGAGTGGTGGAGAAGGTGGCCATGTGACCGATGCGTTCAGACAATTTTTTAGTCCGCAGCCCCAAGGTATGATCGGTTCCAGCAACCATCGCCAGTGTCTGGTTTACATGGTGCAGGAATACCTAGGGGCAATATCAGACTTGGACACCTTTCCCACCGAAAATTGCTGGGTTACTGGGTCTTGAGGATGGATCACTGGCCAGAGCTTGCACAGTATGCAATTGAGCTACTGGCCTGTCCTGCATCCAGCGTCCATCAGTGCTGCCTATCACAGGGTGCGCCTGTCCACCGACTCTGTCGATCGACTGACCTTCATAAAAATGAATCAGTCTTGGATCACCACCAGCTACCAAGCACCTGATGCTGATGAAACCGAATATTTTTTTTTTAAATGTCAGATCCTTTCAAGACTGCCTATGCTGATGCTGAGTGACTATCCTCTTCCTCCCCAATGATCGTGCTGATAGCTTGTAAGAACATTTTTGGTTCTGGGCACCGCCACCAGTGGCTAAGGCCCAATTTTTCTGCCCCTGTTTAACAGGGGCGTGTAATTACAATTTTTGATGCAATACTTTGTAGCAGGGCTCATTCCTGCGCTCCAACTAGAGTATCTGTGAGAGTTTGCAGTGTTGTGGCACCAGCACCAGTGCCTAAGGCCCAATTTTTCTGCACCTGTTTAACAGGAGCATGTAATTACAATTTTTGATGCAATACTTTGCAGCAGAGCTCATTCCTGCGCTCAACTAGAGTATCTGTGAGGGATTGCAGTGTTGTGGCACCAGCACCAGTGCCTAAGGCCCAATTTTTCTGCCCCTGTTTAACAGGGGCGTGTAATTACAATTTTTGATGCAATACTTTGCAGCAGGGCTCATTCCTGCGCTCCAACTAGAGTATCTGTGAGGGGTTGCGGTGTTGTGGCACCAGTGCCTAAGGCCCAATTTTTATGCCCCTGTTCAACAGGGGCATGTAATTACAATTCTTGATCTAATATTTTACAGCAGATTTTTAAAATGAAATCCGGGGACATATTTTTTTACAAGTAATGGCGCCATTCAGCGACTCTCTGCCCATCGCCGCCGCCGCCCGCCTCGCAGCCTGTCAAGTGTTACTCTCTGAGTCCCGGCTACTACTGGGTGGGGAGCGGAGGAAGATCACTCCACCAGGGAAGGCAAGGAGATGAGCAGGCAGGTGGCTGGCCGGGACTTGAGCCAAGGCAGAAGAACATGGGAGTGGAGCTGAATGGGCACCCGAAACTGAAGAAATATTCCCTCCGCTCCGATCAGCACATGATCATCAGAAAGGGGAACAGATAATGGAAAGAAATACACCCCCTAAGCTAGTAGGAGCGGTGGAGCGGGGGGGTGTAATTCAGATTTTTTTTTTTTATTCTGCACTGACTGTCTTTGAAATTGCCCCAGCCCCTGTTCAAATCCAATCCGGGGACAAAACCGGGGACAGACTTGGTCCGGGGACAGTGTCCTCAATCCGGGGACTGTCCCCGGAAACCGGGGATGTCTGGTCACCCTAGACTACAGGAGCTCAAGCTACTTGTGCCATGCACATTATATCTTACTTTTATTAAACATTACATTTTAACTGATATACTGCACTCAGAGTGGTGCCGCTCCCCTCTCTCTCTCTCTCCCCCCCATATCCACAGAGTCGCTTCTGCTCTCTACAGCTGGCTGTCCCCACTGATACAGACCAGAACCCCTAAACCCTGGTCTGGTCTCAGCAGTGAATGAACTTTGCCTACTGGCACACCTGGACCTTGGAACTATTTCCATATGACACTAGCTGCGTTTCTAGCGCTCCATTTTTTTATTTTTAATCTCGGGTTACTTGTCTGACACCTTCGGATCACCTCCTTGCTGAATCACCCGGCCGGAGTCCTCCCGAGTTTTCCTCGAGGCTACAGTTCCCCGCAGTCTAATGGCGCCCATGAATCACACATCACAGGGATTCAAGCGGCAGAGTTCTTCCCTGCTGGACGTGACAAGCTTCCACCTACTGAGCACTATGTAAGTGAATCTTTTACTGGAAACTATTTACATTTTATAATAAAATAATGCTGCACTGGGACTGGCCTGGCGCTTCTCTTTTTTTTCCCTCCTTCCTTCCTATCTTTTTTTAATTTGACTTTTATGGGTGTTGGATGAATTAATGCACCAAGGTGGATGTTTAGCTCGCTAATGGCACAGTGTAAATTTGCAGTGTAGAAGGAGGAAGTAGAAATGTCTCGGTGTTTTCAAATGGTTTTATTACCTTATCTACAGGCAGCCTAACCTTGCTGGAGTTGAGCAACCAAAACACAGCATTGTCATTCTGGTCCAGTCAACAATATCGCAGCCAAAAAACTGTTTTTTTACGCTATTCTAATAGAACAGACAACTGAAGTATAATCATCCTGCATGCAACCTTTCCTTATCTTCCACTTTCCTACCCATCCCTTACTTCCTTTCTTGATCTTTACCTACTGCCAGGACCCAGGTCTGAACCTACGACCTCCGCTGTGTCTGGCGATGTCTCTTCTTGCTGATGCCACCCAGGAATGCTGGACAGCTCCCTGGACAATCCCTCAGATAATATTGCCTTGTACCTTGTTTCTCGTGAACCTTGAACTTTTGCTCCTCCCATTAACTTTTTATTTAACCACTTGCCAATTACGATATAGACGAATGACGGCTACAGTGCGGCCAGCCAATTCTAGGAGGGCGTCATTTGATGTCCCCCCGTGATCGCGCCCACCAAACACCCACTGCGGTGAGCGATCCTCTGGACACAGCTGATCACAGTTAGGGGTGAAGAGCCAATCAGAAGAGCCTCTTTACCACATGATCAGCTGTGCCCAATCACAGCTAATCACAATGTAAACACAAACCGGTTATCGGCATTCTTTGCCTCGTGCTAACAGTGTGAGGAGCGGAGAGCCAATAACTGGCTTGTGTGAAAGGGACAGCTACACTGATAATCAGGGCACTAATTATCAGTGTTCTGATTATCAGTGCAGTCTCAACAGTGCCCACCAGTACCACCTATCAGTGCCCACAAGCACTATAAATCAGTGCCGCCTACCATTGCCCACAATTAACACTTATCAGTGCCCACAAGTGCTACCAATCAGTGCCCACCAGTGCTGCCTATCTTTGCCCACCAGTGTCCACAATTAACACCTATCAGTGTCCACCAGGGCTACCAATCAGTGCCCACCAGTGCTGCCTACTATTTCCCACCAGTGCTGCCTACCATTTCCCACCAGTGCCCACAAGTAACACCTATCAGTGCCCACAAGTGCTACCAATCAGTGCCCACCAGTGCTGCTTACCATTGCCCACCAGTGCCCACAATTAACACTGATCAGTGCCTACAAGTGCTACCAATCAGTGCCCACCAGTGCTGCCTACCATTGCCCACCAGTGCTCACAATTAACACCTATCAGTGTCCACCAGGGCTACCAATCAGTGCCCACCAGTGCTGCCTACCATTTCCCACCAGTGCCCACAAGTGCTACCAATCAGTGCCCACCAGTGCTGCCTACCATTTCCCACCAGTGCCCACAATTAACACCTATCAGTGTCCAACAGGGCTACCAATCAGTGCCCACCAGTGCTGCCTACCATTGCCCACCAGTACCCACAATTAACACCTATCAGTGCCCACAAGTGCTACCAATCAGTGCCCACCAGTGCTGCCTACCATTGCCCACCAGTGCCCACAATTAACACCTATCAGTGCCCACAAGTGCTACCAATCAGTGCCCATCAGTGCTGCCTATCATTGCCCACCAGTGCCCACAAATAACACCTATCAGTGTCCACCAGGGCTACCAATCAGTGCCCACCAGTGCTGCCTACCATTTCCCACCAGTGCCCACAAGTAACACCTATCAGTGCCCATCAGTGCTGCCTATCAGTGCAGCCTCATCAGTCCCTTACGAAAAACTTTTTTTTTTTTTCAACATTTTCAGTCGGTTTTACTTTATTTAGCAAAAAATAAAAACCCAGCAGTGATTAAATACCACCAAAAGAAAGCTCTATTTGTGTGCAAAAAAAATGTATAAAACTTTCATATTGGTACAGTTTTGCATGACGGCGCAATTGTCATTCAAAGTGTGACAGTGCTGGAAGCTGCAAATTGGCCTGGGCAGAAAGGGGGTAAAAGTGCCCAGTAGGCAAGTGGTTAAAGGGGTTGTTTTTTTATTTATTTAAATAACAAACATGGTGGTGGGTCAAACAGGCGACAGGTGCAGTTGTAGATTCATCTGGGTATCTCCTCATAGACTAGCCATAGAAGGGATGGACTCACGGAATCAGCTCTCTCCTCTGCTGCCACTTCCAGCAACGTCTTCCTCACTACTTCGTACTTATTCTAGATCACTTCCTGCTGTATCTGAAGTGATGTATCTGAAGTGATGTCATGAGTCCTGATTCCATGAGTCCATCCCTTCTATGGCTAGTCTATGAGGAGATACCCAGATGAATCTACAACTGCACCTGTCGCCTGTTTGACCCACCACCGCTGGTGTGTGAGTCCACGTTTAGGGGTAAGAGTATTCATTTCTTCTCCCCCTTCCTGGTGTTGGAGTCACATCCCTGGGTGCCACAACGGTCTGAAGTAATGCTATGTATGAACCATAAGCCAGCTTGATTCTATATGTGGAGACCACGCTCTGATGATTACATTCACATTCACCTACTCTTCTGATTCCACTTCTCATACTGGACATTTTCACTGAACTTTTTTTGTTGTATGTTCATATTACATTGTGACATATAGATTTTGGTGTGAATTTATGATTTGTGTATCTGCACCTGGTTAGCAGTTCACTAGATCACTTGAAGTCACTTATTCTTCACCTACCCCATACCCAGATTCATACGTGTCTCTGGGCTTTGTCACTATTTTAGGCGCCGCATTTATTATCTTTATATTTTATCTTTTGCATTGTGTCTGATTGCTGATGCTGGCAGCCTTATATATATATATATTTTTTTACTTTTTTTTCATTTAGTAGCGCAATTTTTTTTCTCCATTTTGTACATGCTTTAAAATTGCCTGCCAACAATTGTGTGTTAGAAGAGGGAAGGTCTGGACAGCCGCACGCCATTAAAAACACCTTTATTGTGCAAAATAACAAAAGTACAAACCACAGCAGGGTAAAGTATAAAAAACGTACGCGTTTCACACTCTCAACAGTGCTTAGTCATATGACTAAGTACTGTTGAGAGTGTGAAACGCGTCAGTGTTTTTATCATGTACCCCTGCTGTGGTTTGTACTTTTGTTATTGTGCACAATAAAGGCGTTTTCAGTGCGGCTGTCCAGACCTTCCCTCTTCTAATTGCTATATGCTTAGCCTTCACCTGCTGCTTCCACCTTGAGGAGAGTGCCATTTACACACATCCACCTGGAGCGGTGATCCCTTCCCCTTTTGTTCCTGGATTTTGAACAAATGTGTGATGTCGGATTATCCGATCGTGTGTACACAAGTCCTAAACGCGCATGCTCAGAAGCAATGCTCACCATAACACAACATTAGCAGAAGTTGCCCAAAGGGTGGCACTAAAGAGCTGAAAAAACACGTAGTTTCGTGTTTGTTGGCCGACAATTCTCTGCCGTTTGTATGCAAGACAAGTTCATGGTCAACGCCCTTCGGACAAAAGTCCCACGCTTTGTTCTCAGAAAATCCAATTGTGTGTATGAGGCTTAACCAGGCCTTTTTTTCTCAGAAAATAGATGCAGGAACTCAACCATAACCCCCATACCCACACACACACTTACCCTCCAAACCACATAAAATAGTGGGTATGGTGAAATCATACTAATAGTGGGAGGAGTTTTAAGGGGCATTAAATACCAGGAGTGCATTATGTATAGAGTGCAGAGTTCGGTAGGGTTACACACAGAGTACAGAGTTTAGGGTTGTGCTACATACATAGTGCAGAGTTCAGGGGTTCGCTAAACACAGAGTGCAGAGCCTTCTCCCACAGCTGTTTACCTTTGCATCCTCCATCCACATCTAACCTTCACCCCTCTTTGTCCCTAGTACCTCCCGGCACATTGTAGGTGGCTCCACCTCTCTCATTTGCAGGGAGATCATCCAGTGGGGGTGTCAGCAGCCACACTGCACCCCAGGCACCTACATCTCCCAGGTCCCAATCCTGCACTCAGTAGGAGCTGCTCAGGAGATCCGATCTGTGGGAGTCAATGGGAGACAAGCTGTCACTTGTAAACACAGAAGCCGGACTTAGTGGTGAGCAGGGAGAAAAGGGCCTGAGCCAGAGGTGGGGGAACTGAGTTCCACCAAGTTCCAGCTGAAAAAAAGCCCTGGGCTTAACACAGATAACTTTGCAACAACAAGTTCAAACAGACTGCCCTCCTCCTAGGGTGACCACGTGTCCCGGATTGCCCGGGACAGTCCCGCATTTTGCAGGTCTGTCCCGGGCACCTTCATTCCAGGACAATACAGTGTCCCGGATTGAAACTGACACAGCCACCCCCCGGGCCAATCTGATGCCCCCAAAAGAGGCCACCACGTGACCGCTTTACTCACCAACAGTACTTGTCCTGGCCGGGAATGCCTGGAGGAGCACAATCCCCGCCCCCTGTTTGTGATTGGAGAAATCATAAATCCCGCCTCTTGAGTCCAATCACTGTGCTGTGATTCGTTACAGCACGAGCTGATTTTTGGGAAAGGGGGGGGTGTCCCTGAATTGTAGTTTGGAAATGTGGTCACCCTACCTCCTCCAGACCCTGCTTCTTCTCTGCTTATGCGTTTCACCCCAACCAAGGCTTAATCATAGACCTTTGAAAGCTGGCATCTCAAAACAAGGGTTCTGTAAGTGCTTTGGCAACATGCAGGCAATGCCTTTAAAACAGTGATAGCTTAATAACCTGACTACCCAGTAATTGCACCTTAATTACTAGACCTTAACAACCCAGGTCTATAGACAGGTCTCAGATAGCAAGCAATCCTCCTTTGTTGTAGCATGGATTAGCTTTCTTGAATCCCAGGATATGTGTTTAAATTTATAAGCATTTTCAATGTACAAATAACAAGCTCAGTTTATCAAAGCCAAAAAAAACCTACAGTGCCTAATTATACGAAAGGCACAGCGCCTGATGCTTAATTTGCACCATCAATGGGATTTTTTCAATCAAAGGTTACGAGTGAGGCCGCGGAAACAAGCAAACTGGTCTTTGTATTCATTTCAGCCTGTCAATACTTCTCCGTTGATTAAAGATGTAAATGGTAGGTAAAGAACAAATGAAATTAAAGTAAAAACAATGGGCTCCACTGCAATGGTCTGAGGAACATTAATTACTCATAAAATACCTTCAAGAGAGGAATAAATAAAGTGCTGTTTATACAGTATCTCACAAAAGTAAGTACGCCCCTCACATTTTTGTAAATCTTTTCTTCTATCTTTTCATGTGACAACACTAGAGAAATGACACTTTGCTACAATGTAAAGTAGTGAGTGTACAGCTTGTATGAGAGCCCATTCACACAGGGGCGGCACGGCGACTCGGCAAGGCGATCTGAAGACGACTTCAGAGACGACTTGCAAAATGACTTCTGTATAGAAGTCAATGCAAGTCGCTCCGAGTCGCCCCCAAAGTAGTACAAGAACCTTTTTCTAAGTCGGAGCGACTTGCGTCGCTCCTATAAGAACGGCTCTATTGAACAGAGCGGGACGCGACTTGTCAGGCGGCTGAGTCGCCTGACGAGTCGCCCCTGTGTGAATGGGCTCTTACAGTGTAAATTTGATGTCCCCTCAAAATAACTCAACACACAGCCATTAACCACTTGTCAACCGCCCACCGTCAAATGACGGCGGGCGGAAGACCCTGTTGTTCTGGGCGGACGTCATATGACGTTGCGCCTTCCAAAGCCACTAGGGGGCACGCGCGCGCCCGCCGCGTCACTGGGGACCCGATGTGCGTGCCCGGCGGCTGCGATGGCCGCCGGTAGGGGAGGGCTGGCGGCCTTGGGCCTGGGGGGCAAGTCCAGTCAACTGCCCATTGAACCGCCAAATCAGCTCACCATCCATGGCCCGCCTGGTTTTTCAATGCAGCCTCACCAGTGCCCATCAGTGCAGCCAACTCCAGTGCCCATCAATGCAGCCTGATCACTGGGGCAGGTTACATGGGGGGGAGCTGGGGGGTCAGCTAGGGGTGTCAGGGTCTCTCACCTCAGCGATCTCAGCTCAGCAAGTCCTTGCACGCCACGGTTTCCTGGGGGGGTAACGCTCCTTATCCTGGGGTCAAGTTGCAGCCAGCGCCCAGCCTTGCAGCCCGACTCCCTGGTATGCCCTGCCTCTGCCTGCTTCCAAGAATCCGGTCCCAGGGAGTTGTAGTTTCCCCTACGCTGCTGTGTTTTCCACCCACCAGAAGCTTGAATGCGGACTACAACTCCCGGAATGCAACAGCTAGTGGTCGGCCGCCATGGCCGTGCCCCCGGCCCGACTTCCTAGACCAGAATAAAAAAGAAAATTGTAGCGGGCAGTGGCTGCCGGACATTTTGAACATAAGTTAGGGCGGCCTGGGAGGCAATTGCTACCCTTCCTCCTGGCCCAAGCCCTCCCCTGGCTGCCGGGCACCCGCGATTGCCCAGTAACTGAGCAGGACCGTAAACACAGAGATCCACGTCCTGTCAGGGAGAGGAGACGGATGGTGTGTCCCTTGTACATAGGGACAACCATCGGTCACCTCCCCCAGTCAGTCCCCTCCCCCCACAGTAAGAATCACTCCCTGGGGAACACATTTAACCCCTTGATCGCCCCCTAGTGTTAACCCCTTCCCTGCCAGTCATGTTTATACAATAATCAGTGCATTTTTATAGCAGGGATCGCTGTATGAATGTGAATGGTCCCGAAAATGTGTCGAAAGTGTCCGATGTGTTCGCCGCAATATCGCAGCCATGATAAAAATCCCTGATTGCCGCCATTACTAGTAAAAAAAAATAATAATAAAAATGCTATAAATCTATCCCCTTTTTTGTAGATGCTATAACTTTTGCGCAAATCAATCAATAAACGCTTATTGCGATTTTTTTTACCAAAAATATGTAGAAGAATACGTATCCGCCTAAACTGAGGAAAAAATTTGTTTTAGAAAAAATAAATGGATATTTATTATAGCAAAAAAGTTAAAAACATTGTGTTTTTTTCAAACTTGTCGCTCTTCTTTTGTTTATAACGCAAAAAATAAAAACCGCAGAGGTGATCAAATACCACCAAAAGAAAGCTCTATTTGTGGGGGAAAAAAAGACGCAAAATTGATTTGGGTACAGCGTCGCACGACCGCGCAATTGTCATTCAAAGTGTGACAGCGCTGAAAGCTGAAAAATGGCTTGGACAGGAAGGGGGTGAAAGTGCCCTGTAGGCAAGTGGCTAATGGCTAAAGCACTGGCAACAAAAGTGAGTACACCACTAAGTGAAAATGTCCAAATTGGGCCCAATTTGCCATTTTCCCTCCCCGGTGTCATGTGACTCGTTAGTGTTACAAGGTCTCAGGTGTGAATGGGAAGAAGGTGTGTTAAATTTGGTGTTATCGCTCTCACTCTCTCATACTGGTCACTGGAAGTTCAACTTGGCACCTCATGGCAAAGAACTCTCTGAGGATCTGAAAAAAAAAATTGTTGCTCTACATAACGACCCCAAACACACCTCCAAGACGACCACTGCTTTGCTAAAGAAGCTGAGGGTAAAGGTGATGGACTAGCCAAGCATGTCTCCAGACCTAAACCCTATTGGGCGTCTGTGGGACATCCTCAAACGGAAGGTGGAGGAGCGCAAGGTCTCTAACATCCACCAGCTCCGTGATGTCGTCATGGAGGAGGGGAAGAGGACTCCAGTGGCAAACCTGTGAAGCTCTGGTGAACTCCATGCCCAAGAGGGTTAAGGCAGTGCTGGAAAATAATGTGGCCACACAAAATATTGACACTTTGGGCCCAATTTGGACATTTTCACTTAGGGGTGTACTCACTTTTGTTGCCAGCGGTTTAGACATTAATGGCTGTGTGTTGAGTTATTTTGAGGGGACAGCAAATTTACACCGTTATACAAGCTGTACACTCACTACTTTACATTGTAGCAAAGTGTCATTTCTTCAGTGTTGTCACATGAAAAGATAGAAGAAAATATTTACAAAAATGTGAGGGGTGTACTTACTTTTGTGAGATACTGTATATAGAGTTCCTGGAGTCGGTGGGCCCAGGTTGCAAATAATCTTACCTCGCCTTTCTGTAAAAAATAAAAACTCAGTAAGCTGATACATAATTAATTAGTAGTGAGCAGCCCGGCAGGTCAGGAAAAGGGGGGCAAGC
Source organism: Rana muscosa (assembly GCA_029206835.1). Lineage (NCBI taxonomy): Eukaryota > Metazoa > Chordata > Amphibia > Anura > Ranidae > Rana > Rana muscosa. The sequence goes on from CM055126.1 coordinate 243,989,249, forward strand.
AAAGCCCCCCCCCCGAACTATGAATCCTCCACTCTCCTCCATTACAAGCTCACATGCAATATATAAGAGATCTCCATAGTGCAGTATTCCAGCAAAAATATTTATTTGAACAGCAGCAAACTTACATTACAAAATCAAAGTAATCAGCTTAACATAAATCAAGGACTTCCGGTTTCGACCGCGACCGGAAGCGACATCATCCGGCTCCTCCCGACGCGTTGCGTCACAGATCATGTACTTTATCAAGGGTTTAGGGAGGAGAGTGGAGGATTTTAAGGAGAATAAGTGGAGTTTCTTTCCAACATTGAAATTATTCGATCTGGCAGGATGTCCAAGAAAAGAGTCTGCTGCTTGGATATCTGGGATATTTATAACAGAAGTGCTACTAGATCTGTGGGGGTCTTAATTAGGTGAGAGGCTGGTGCACATCATTGGTGCACTATGGATGGTGGAAGCATTATCACTATATGATCTGAACTTTTACACTGATTTCACATTTTGAACCTTTTTTTGTTTTTGTCTTTTTTTTGTTGACATTTTTGGATCACGTTTTTGGAAGTATCATCTATTGAATATTATTACCGTATATACTTGAGTATAAGCCGACCCGAATATAAGCCGAGGCACCTAATTTTACCACAAAAATATGGGAAAACGTATTGACTCGAGTATAAGCCTAGGGTGTCCATCTGCATGCCCCACTGTGCTCAGTTTGCCTCACTGTGTCCATGTCCATGCCTCACTGTGTCCATGCCTCACTGTGTCCATGCCTCACTGTGTCAATGCCTCACTGTGTCCATGCCTCACTGTGTCCATGCCTCACTGTGTCCATGCCTCACTGTGTCCATCCTCACTGTCAATGCCTCACTGTGTCCATGCCTCACTGTGTCCATGTGCATGCCCTCACTGTGTCTCACTGTGTCCATGCCTCACTGTGCCCATGCCTCACTGTCACTTGTCCATGCTTTACTGTGCCTCACTGTGCCTCACTGTGTCCATGCCTCACTGTGCCTCACTGTGTCCATGCCTCACTGTGCCCATGCCTCACTGTCACTGTGTCAATGCTTTACTGTGCCCCCACTGTGTGACTAGACTGACTTTAACATGGGAGTCTATGGAAGGGGTGCCCGGGTTTGAAAATCGGTGCTCCCCGGCCGTAGGTCCCCCGGACAAATAACGTTGCACACTTATAGAGGAAGAATGGGACTACACGTGTGCCAAGTTTGGGGTCCAGGGGACCTATGACTGGCCGGGATCAGGGTGCACAAATTTGAAGATGGACACAGACTCGAGTATAAGCAGAGGGGGGCATTTTCAAAACTTGGCTTATACTCGAGTATATACGTATATTGTATTGTCACTTTGGAAGTATTTGCACTATATATATTAAGTAAGCGCCCATATTTTACATTTATAACTGCACTCCAATGGCCTCCACAGTCACCACATCTCATCCAATAGAGCACCTTTGGGATGTGGTGTTATGGGAGATTGGCATCATGGATGTGCAGCCGACAAATCTGCAACTGCGTGACGCTATCATGCCAATTTTATTATTATATTATCAGGATTTATATAGCGCCAACAGTACAATTACAATACAATTCGATGCAGGATTAATCAGAGGGCCCTGCTCGTTAGAGCTTACAATCTAGAAGAACCAAATCTCACAATATGGAGCAAAATCTCTGAGGAATGTTTCCAACACCTTGTTGAATCTATTCCACGAAGAATGAAGGCAAAAGGAGTCCAACCCGAGACTAGCAAGGTGTACTTAAAGCGGAGCTCCAACCTAAAGTGGAACTTCCGCTCATCGGAACCCTCCCCCCCTCCGTGTCACATTTGGCACCTTTCAGGGGGGAGGGGGGTGCAAATACCTGTCTAAGACAGATATTTGCACCCACTTCCGGGAGTCCTCTCTGCGGGGTATTCTGCGGGTAGTACGTCAGAATACCCGTTGTGTTCTGGGAGACACTCGGCTCCCAGAACACAGCGGGGAATGCGCCGTAGAGAACCGGTCAGTGAAGCCGCAAGGCTTCACTTCCTGGTTCCCTCACCGAGGATGGCGGTGGGGGCCGCAGAGTGACGAGCGATTGCTCGTCTTCTGCTGCCGACGTCGCTGGACTCCAGGACAGGTAAGTGTCCTAATATTAAAAGTCAGCAGCTGCAGTATTTGTAGCTTGCGGCTTTTAATATTTTTTGTTTCAGGGGAGCTCCGCTTTAATAAAGTGGCCGGTGAGTGTGTATAGCCGCGTACACACGATCGGAAATTCCGACAAGAAAAGTTCGATGTGAGCTTTTGGGTCGGAAATTCTGACCGTGTATAGGCTCCATCGGACATTTGCTGTCGGAATTTCCGACAACAAAAATTCGAGAGCTGGTTCTCAAATTTTCTGACCAGAAAACTTGTTGTCGGAAATTCCGATCGTCTGTATGCAATTCCGACGCACACAAAAAAAAAAAAACACGCATGCTCAGAATTAAGCAGAAGAGCCGAACTGCCTATTGAACTTCATTGATCTCGACTCGTCGTACGTCTTGTACGTCAACCGCGTCCTTGACGTTCGGAATTTCCGACAAGATTTGTGTGACCGTGTGTACGCAACACAAGTTTGGGCCAACGTTCCGTCAGAAAAAAATCCACGGTTTTCTGGTCGAAAATTTCGGATCGTGTGTACGCGGCATTAGTTGTAGCCATGCAGATCTGGTCATCTCTGCTGCTGATTCCTAACAGTATGGCTGGGGAGGAAAGGCCTTAGGTGACACTGAATGTCCCCCCAGCCAGGAAATGGGGCGGGGCTCTATCTGACTCGCCGCAGCTTCTAATGCACGTGGTGAGAAGACCAAAAATTGCCGCTCCAGGCAGATTACGTTTTGGAAAGATGTTTCTCTCTCAGAGACCAAGGGTGCCGGTGATCTGCCGACAAACGTCCCCCCGGCGGATTCTGCCCCCAACTGTACTGCGCAGGCGCGGCGCTTGCGCAGTACGAACGTCAATGAGCTTCCGAAAATAGCCGAACGTCTAGAGCTGAGAGTCAGCTCTACACGGCGCCTGCGTGGACCTAGATGTAAGTGGCCAGTCGGCCTCACGTCCTCCGCTTCGCTCGGACGGCTCGCTACGCTCGCTCGGCCTCCTGGCTCTTTTTTTAACATCCTCCATGTCCACGGGGAACGTGGACATGGAGGATGTACGAACGTCAATGAGCTTCCGAAAATAGCCGAACGTGTAGAGCTGAGAGTCAGCTCTACACGGCGCCTGCGTGGACCTAGATGTAAGTGGCCAGTCGGCCTCACGTCCTCGCTTCGCTCGGACGGCTCGCTACGCTCGCTCGGCCTCCTGGCTCTTTTTTTAACATCCTCCATGTCCACGGGGAACGTGGACATGGAGGATGTACGAACGTCAATGAGCTTCCGAAAATAGCCGAACGTGTAGAGCTGAGAGTCAGCTCTACACGGCGCCTGCGTGGACCTAGATGTAAGTGGCCAGTCGGCCTCACGTCCTCGCTTCGCTCTGACGGCTCGCTTCGCTCGCTCGGCCTCCTGGCTCTTTTTTTAACATCCTCCATGTCCACGGGGATGGTAAAGAAAGAGCCTGGATGTCAGCAGTGTAGCACAATTTGGTGTGCGCAGGCGCCATGTAGAGCTGACTCTCAGCTCTACATGTTCGGCTATTTTCGGAAAAAGCGCCGCGCCTGCGCAGTACAGAGCGGGCAGAATCCGCTGGGGGGCAATGCTCGGCAGTACACCGGCAATGCACATAGCAATGAAAACAAAAATGGTGGGGACAGCCGCACTCCAATCCAACGTGTGTTTATTGAAGAAAGACTGGCACTACAAAAACCAGCATAAACCAGATCAACTGACGCGTTTCACACTTGTTCAGTGTTTACTCATAGTGAGTAAACGCTGAACAAGTGTGAAACGCGTCAGCTTGTCCTGGTTTATGCTGGTTTTTGTAGTGCCAGTCTTTCTTCAATAAACACACGTTGGATTGGAGTGCGGCTGTCCCCACCATTTTTGTTTTCATTGCACATGGTGAGAAGCTCGCAGTGTGCAGTGAAATCAGAGGAAGCCGTTTCATGTGCGAGAGGGAAGCAAAGGCTGGAGCTCAGCTTTAACACCGTGTGGGAAGAACATTTCTCTACAATCGCTGATGAACGAGTAATCATTGTGGGAGGTGGTTGAGCATTATCTCTAATAACGATGATGAATTAGGGAGATAGAATATAATATGCATCAGATGTATTGCCAATAATGATGGATTCTTTCCCAGGCCAAGTTCTCCAAGGAAAGATCAACTGTCTGAAAAAGATCTATGATGCGGCATGCAAGTTTTATTACTCGCAATATCTCCAGTTCAAGTAAATCGCTATTTCATTTAAAGGGGATCGAGGCATTGGATTTCCTTTCATCCACTGTTCGTTCAATCGTTCGGACAATTCTGCTACAAGGAAGCCTATCCTCTGCTCTATATTTTTTTTCCCATTTTTAACCACTTCAGCCCCGGAAGATTTGGCTGCCCGATGACCGGGGCCATTTTTTGCGATACGGCACTGCGTCGCTTTAACTGACAATTGCGAGGTCATGCGATGCTGGACCCAAAAAAAAATTGACGTCTTTTTTTTCCCACAAATATAACTTTCTTTTGGTGGTATTTGACCACCTCTGCGTTTTTTATTTTTTGCGCTATAAACAAAAGAATAGCGACAATTTAAAAAAAATCAAAAAACACAATATCTTTTTGCTATAATAAATATCCCAATTTTTTTTATCAAAAAAAAATAATTTTTTCCTCAGTTTAGGTCGATGTTATTATTATTATTATTATTATTATTATTATACAGGTTTTATATAGCGCCAACAGTTTGCGCAGCGCTTAACAAATTAACCGCTTGAGGACCGCCGCACGCCGATGTACGTCGGCAGAATGGCACGGCTGGGCACATGGGCGTACAGGTACGTCCCCTTTAAGAGCCCAGCCGTGGGTCGCGAGCGTGATCCTCTTCTCCGTGACCGTCCCCGCGGGAACAGCGGCCCCAATCGCCGCTGGTTTCCCGCGATCGGGTCACAGAGAGGAAGAACGGGGAGAGGTAAGTGTAAACAAACCTCTCCCCGTGCTTCCTAGCGAGCTTGTCACTGATCGTCTGTTCCCTGTAATAGGGAACGACGATCAGTGACGTCACACGCTAAGCCACGCCCCCCCCCCCCCCCACAGTAAGAAACACAAATCAGGGCAAACTTAACCCCTACAGCGTCCCTTCTGGTTAACCCCTTCACTGCCAGTGTCATTTTTACAGTAATCAGTGCATTTTTATAGCACTGATCGCTTCAAAAATGACAATGGTCCCAAAATAGTGTCAAAAGTGTCCGATGTGTCCGTCATAATGTCGCAGTCAGGAAAAAAATCGCTGATCGCCGCCATTACTAGTAAAAAAAATTTTTTTTTATAAAAATGCCATAAAACTACCCCCTATTTTGTAGACGCTACAACTTTTGTGCAAACCAATTAATAAACGCTTATTGCGATTTTTTTTACCAAAAATATGTAGAAGAATACGTATCGACCTAAACTGAGGAAAAAAAAAATGTTTTTTTTATATATTTTTGGGGGATATTTATTATAGCAAAAAGTAAAAAATATTGATTTTTTTTCAAAATTGTCGCTCTATTTTTGTTTATAGCGCAAAAAATAAAAACCGCACAGGTGATCAAATACCACCAAAAGAAATCTCTTTTTGTGGGGAAAAAAAGGACGCCAATTTTGTTTGGGAGCCACGTCGCACGACCGCGCAATTGTCATTGGTAATCAGTGGAGAAGTAGACACGTGCACACTGAAATATTTTGTTTCGGAATTTCGTTTTCGTCCAAATGTATTTAGTTACTCCCGAAATTTGTTTTTATTTATTCTGTTTCATTAAAAAATGCATTCATCTGAAAATACGAATGAAATAAGGTCAAATCTGTCAATTGAAGGCTTATGGTGTCTGTCGAATGTTCAAAGAAGATTCGACGGAGCAGCGAAACTGTACGACGCCGCAATCATACATTTCCGGTCAAATGCTCCGCCCACAAGCTATAGTAGAATTCTAATGTTGTATGACTAGTAATAATTATATTTATTAATTATTATTACTAGTCAACCAACATTAGAATTCTTCTATAGCCTATGGGCGGAGCATTTGACCATAAATGTCCGCTCGCGGCGATCGTATGTTTTTAGCTGCTTCGTCGAATCTTCGTGTCGAAACTTTTCTCTGGAATAATGTTGGACTAGTAGAGTTAGGTTAAAGCGGCGGTCCACACAAATTTTTAAAGCGGAAGTCCGCCTAAAAAAATAAATATTAAAAGCCAGCAGCTACAAATACTGCAGCTGCTGACTTTTAATAAATGGACACTTACCTGTCCAGGGTGCCCGCGATGTCGAAGCCGATCAGTCGCTCGGCTCTCGGCTGCTCCCACCGCCATCCTTGGTGAGGGAATCAGGAAATGAAGCCTTGCGGCTTTACTTCCTGGTTCCCTACTGCGCATGCGCGAGTCATGCTGCGCGTCCTCACTGATCCCTGCTGTCTTCTGGGACCTGTGTGTTTCCCAGAAGACAGAGGGGGAGGACAGTGTAGTCGCAGGAAGATGCGTAGGTCGCTGAGGCGACCTATGCCAGGAAGTGGGAGCAAATACCTGTATTACACAGATATCTGCTCCCTCCTCCCCCCTGAAAGGTGCCAAATGTGACACCGGAGGGGGGAGATTCCAAAAAGTGGAAGTTCCATTTTTGGGTGGAACTCCACCTTAAGTTCACCTTCATCCCATCCTCGCATGTCACAGATGTTTCTTACTGGGTACCTGTCTAGCATTCGTTTTTTATGTTACTTCCTGTGTATGACCCCCGCGGGTATGGGCGTGTATCCTCGTCATCCCCGGCGGCGCACTGTCTCCTGGGAGCTAAGTGTCAGTATTCCCAGGAGTCAATGCGGATAGCCGCCGCTAAATCTCGCGAGATCCCATAACCAGAAGTGACGCAATGACGCCGGCCTTCGTCTGTGTTTGTTTTGTGTTCTCTTTGTTGCCATTACAACGGTGCCGCCGCCGCCGCCCGTTGTGCTGGCAACGTGAAACGCGCCGTACAAACTGAGCATGCGCGGGAACGAGCGGTGAATGCTGGTAGCTCAGCATTCACTGCATCCAGGAAGTTTATGCTTGTGGGCTTCACATGCCCACAAGCAAGATGAAACCTGCCAGCAACACATTTTTAAACTACGTTTTTCTAACTAAACCGAACATCGTGGGATATTTTTCACAAAACAAGTGAGTTTAACATTGTCCATATGTAAGTGTTTGAATTGTTTAAAAAAATAAATAAATGAAATGTCGGTGGACCTACGCTTTAAGCACATTCAACCGCAGGTTTGATAGACACAGATCGCTATTGTCACCGTCATGTCGAATCCTCTATCTATATTGAACTGTTGTCGCAGCGAAACGAAAATAAAGCATTTTTTTATGTCGGATCTTTCGGATTCTGCGCGTTCGTTATCGTTTGTTAAAACGAACGCGAAAATCCCCGAAATTTGGACGAAAATGCATTCGGACGAAAACGAATGCACATGTCTATGGAGAAGTGCCCCCCTTACATTGCTTGTAAAGTGATCCCTTACATAGATGGTCAGTGGAGAAGTTCGTCCTTACATTGGTGGTCAGTAGTGAAATGCCCCCTTAAATTCATGGTCAGTGGAGAAGTTCCGCCTTATATTAGTTGTTAATGGAGATGTGCCCTCTTTAAATTGATGGTAAAATGATCACTTACATTGATGGTTGGAGAGAAGTGCCATATTAGGTTGATGGCCAGTGGAGAAGGGGTCCTTGCATTGGTAGTCAGTGGAGAAACCCCCCTTATATTGGTGGCCAGTTCCCCTAAAGAAGATGGAAACCAAGACATCGCTTGAAAGCTTACAAGTCCTGTAAGTGCAATTGATACATTGGATATTTAGTATTGTGATCGATCTCGGATACCCGGGACGGGCACCTCAGCCAGACCTGTGTCTCCTGTTCTCCAAACGCACCCGCAACCGGCAGACTCGCCATAACCAGCCCTTAACCCCCCAATCACGAGAGCAAACCACACAGGTGTTGAGGGTTAAACATGCAGAGCATAAACTGTTTATTAAATACAAAACATACACCTTTAAACACAGTTAGGGACACTCCCCTTAGCCTTGTCATAGAGGGGGTAGGGGACAAGGAAGAACCAATGGGAACTCAACACTTGTACATTGAAACAGAAACAACAGTTGAAACACATAAAGGGATTATGATAAGCAGGCAGCCCCTCCTTACACATCCCCTGCTGGAATGTGTCTACAGACCTTTTGTCTACATGCCATGACCTAACATAATTAACACAATAACACAATATAGGGACCTTCATTACATTATCCCAATGCCATTTTGTCCCCAAGTCTCGTAAACAAGTACATTGTTTGTGGAATAAAAGTATATATTTATCCCAACCGGGCCAATAGGTTTAGGTAGCCGGAAACTACTCCACGAGCCCTGCCAGCGCTACTGCGTTCACCCGGTTCCGATTAACCGGCGACCGCGGACACAAATGTCAGGAGGTGGCATCTTCTCCAGGTGGTGGGAGACAGCAAATAGCCCTCCAAATCTCCCGTTCTCTGCTGGACCATAGTCTGTTGGTATCAGGCCAGCCCACAGCCCCTTCCAAAACACACAGTGACAGTGGGTTCTGTCGCAAGTATATGAAGCACCCACACCACCCTCCTTCTCCACTCTTTGGCTCGTTCACTGGAGAGGAAGGAGCGTGGTCTCCGCCATGCCCGTACCCCCTGGGTTGCAGAGGTTAAGCACACTTAATTTTCACTTACGGGTCTTTGCAGCGATCCCCTCAGTGTTGGATTCTGTCCCTAGAATGTAAGGACAAAAGTCTCTACACCCCAAGTAACTCCACACCAGTATATCACTCCAACGTAGAGCTTTATTTTCTTATGCATGAAAGGAGAAAGGTGTTAGGAAGACAGATGGAATTCAGGCACTCCTGGCTTCGTCGCCACTCGATCCCGAGTGGGTATAGCTCACCCGGATAGTCACCCAATGGCACTAGCAGCCGGCGTGTAGCTTGAACAGTCAATTTAGTTCCCTAATGGATGCGTCTAGGAGATTCTCTGCCACAGAATCTATAGTGTCCCAATCCTGCTGATGGTCCAGATGTTAGGCCCCTGGTTTCCGGATGGATGACATCCCTCTGGAGAGTTACTGGGCCCCTTCCTTCACTGTGATTCTCTCACCAGTCCTTTGGACTGGTCCTCCCCCAGCCTCCTCTTCCAGAAACGGGTCTCCTCGCAAGGCTGCACCCTGGAATTCTTCCTTCCGAAGTGGGCTTCAGCTAAAGGTGCTGGGCCCAGGGCTGAAATTGCAGTCCAAGGACTAAAGGTGCCTGGGACTGAGGCACACGTGGCCCCATGGCCTTGAGGGCCATGCACTCGAAACTGGACTCCACACAATACCTTCCCCCGGGTACAGGTCCCCGGGGTGGCAACTCTCCTCCCCTACGGCGTCTGCCCCTTTTGTGCCCCCTCACGGCATGCACCGCAGGCAGATCCCGGCCACTATACGGCTGACGAAAAGGGACACCAAATCGCTGCCCTAACACCTGTGGTTCAACCCCGAGTACCAGTGACAGCGCCACCCATACTTCTTAGGGGAACTGCACACCAGGTGAAATAGCAACAAGACAGAGTCCAGCAATTGAAAGATTTGAGTCAACTACCACTCAAATCACCCCTAAATTTGGTATTACAATCCCTAAATTTGGGTCCCCGCTACATATATATATATATATACTGTTTTTAGCTTTATTAGTTCAGATTTATGTTCATGTTCATTTAAGTCACACTCCACAACTTGAAAACTTTAAAGTGAGAAGCTTTTAAAAAAAAAAAAAATAATAATACAATAATGCCTCTCCTGATATCATCTCTTGCCTACTTACAAACCAATCTTGCTATTGAATGAACCTGTCTCAGGTCCCCTGTGGCCAAGATGTCCAAGCTGATCTCTTATTGACAGCTCCTGAACCTTGACCTTTCTGTTGAAGACTAAAACTGGTTGTTGCAATCAGCGGACGTGTTCACATGATAAGCTGCCGCATTTTTTTGACCCCATGTGTCATGCTTTCCCGGGGCCATGAATTGTTACAACAATTAGTTTCTTGTATTGTTACATCTGTGAACTTTAGAAAAGCCACCGGAGCCTCAAACTGCGACCATTTGGCAATGTTCTTTCTGCAAGAAGCCTCACCTTCAAAGAAGTTCATTGTACGAAACGCAACTGTCTTGTATTTCAAATCATTAAGTGGTGCTTTGGGAATATATTTTGGGTAAGCATCGGATTCTCTTTCAGTTTGATAAAGTTCAGTTGTCTTTAGAAGTTAACAATCTCTTGGTCTCACTCCCACATCCACCGAGAAGTTCCTCCCTTCCATTTTTTTTTTTTTTAAATAGCAAACATTCACTAGCTTTAAAAAAATTAAAACGCAGGATACATTTTAACTTTCCTTTCACCATTAGATCTTTCATTCTTCCAGGTTGAACTTTGATGTAATTTAGCCATCCGATTTCCGATGTTTACAGAATTTTCAATTTTTTTTCTTTTTTTTTTTTTTTCTTTTTAAACTTGAAAGGTTATGCATTTGCCTGGATTTTAAAATTGTTCTTGTTGTATGATGGCTGCCCCTTAAAAAAAAAAAATCAATGACAGCAGACAGGGCACGGCAATTGAAACACCGCTCAACAAAAGATATTGATCATAAAAAGGTTACGGGCGAGACATATAAGAAAATCATTTTGACGTGCACTTGTTACCTTATTCTTGACAGTTTCATAACATGAAGCTTTCCTTTCAGAAGAAAAAAGATTTATTTTGAAACTTAGCTCTGCTACCAGGCAAAATATAAAGAAAAAAAAACATTTGGGGAAAAATATTACCTTATGTTAAGAGACAACAATATTCACATATGTGGGCAAATTGAATGGACTGACCTAAAAAAAAAAAAAAAAAAAAGCAAGAGGACCCCCTTTTCTACTGATTTTCATCTGGACATTAGAGGGCTTGTACAAATGAGAAGAAATGAAGAAATCACGGCCATAAATAAATCCTAGAAATTAGACAATTAGTTATTTACCAGGCTGTGGCCAACATGTAAGCAGGAGTTAGGATCCCTTTTAGGGTGTTCCCTATTTTGTGTGGGTTGGGCTCCTTTACTTGGGAGAAGATATGAAAGGAGTATAGAGTTGTAGCGGGGCTTATGGTTACATAGTTACATATAGTTACATAGTTAGTCTGGTCGAAAAAAGATGGAAGTCCATCTAGGTCAACCAATAAAAGGGAAAGAAAATCATACAATCTTATATACACAATCATATACCCACAGTTGATCCAGAGGAAGGCAAAAAAAAACAAAAAACAGCAAAGCATAATCCAATTTTCTCCAGCAGGGGAAAAATATTCCTTCCTGATCCCCCGAGAGGCAATCGGATATTCCCTGGATCAACTTTATCCAGGGCTTTTTTTCTCAGAGAATAGGTGCAGAAACCCACACTTCCCAGTCAACTCCCCGCCCCCTCACCCCCCAACCCCACCCCTATTCCCGCCCCCAATACCGCCATTCCTTGGGAAAGAGAAGCAAAGTGTTCTTTACCTTCTCACTCCCTGTCCACAGCTCACCTCCCCTTTTACAGGTCACCTTCTCTTCTCTCGTCCACAACTCAACCCACCACTCCCACCACACACACACACACACGTTACCTTTACCTTCATGCACAGGTTACCTTCACTTCTCAGTTCACCCCCCCCCCACAGCTCACCCCCTCCCCCCTCTCTCCACAGCTCACAACCCTCTCCTCCCTCCATCCACAGGTTACCTTCTCTTCTCAGTTCACCCCCCCACAGCTCACCCTCTCCCTCTCCTCTCCACAGCTCACCCCCTCCTCCCTCCACCCACAGGTTACCTTCTCTTCTCAGTTCACCCCCCCACAGCTCACCCTCTCCCTCCCTCTCTCCACAGCTCACAACCCTCTCCTCCCTCCATCCACAGGTTACCCTCTCTTCTCAGTTCACCCCCCCCCCACAGCTCACCCTCCCCCCCTTTCCACAGCTCACCCCCTCCTCCCTCCACCCACAGGTTACCTTCTCTTCTCAGTTCACCCCCCCCCACAGCTCACCCTCTCCCTCCCCTCTCCACAGCTCACCCCCCTCCTCCCTCCTACCACAGGTTACCTTCTCTTCTCAGTTCAACCCCCCCCCCACAGCTCACCTTCTCCCTCCCCTCTCCACAGCTCACCCCCCTCCTCCCTCCTACCACAGGTTACCTTCTCTTCTCAGTTCAACCCCCCCCCCCACAGCTCACCCTCTCCCTCCCCTCTCCACAGCTCACCCCCCTCCTCCCTCCACCCACAGGTTACCTTCTTTTCTCTCATCCACAGTTCACCTCACCCCCCCCCTACAGCTCACCCTCTCCACAGTTCACCTCCCCCCTCACAGCTCACCCTCTCCCTCCTCTCCACAGCTCACCCCCTCCTCCCTCCACCCACAGGTTACCTTCTCTTCTCAGTTCACCCCCCCACAGCTCACCCTCTCCCCCCCTCTCTCCACAGCTCACAACCCTCTCCTCCCTCCATCCACAGGTTACCCTCTCTTCTCAGTTCACCCCCCCCCCACAGCTCACCCTCCCCCCCTTTCCACAGCTCACCCCCTCCTCCCTCCACCCACAGGTTACCTTCTCTTCTCAGTTCACCCCCCCCACAGCTCACCCTCTCCCTCCCCTCTCCACAGCTCACCCCCCTCCTCCCTCCTACCACAGGTTACCTTCTCTTCTCAGTTCAACCCCCCCCCACAGCTCACCTTCTCCCTCCCCTCTCCACAGCTCACCCCCCTCCTCCCTCCTACCACAGGTTACCTTCTCTTCTCAGTTCAACCCCCCCCCCCACAGCTCACCCTCTCCCTCCCCTCTCCACAGCTCACCCCCCTCCTCCCTCCACCCACAGGTTACCTTCTTTTCTCTCATCCACAGTTCACCTCACCCCCCCCCCCTACAGCTCACCCTCTCCACAGTTCACCTCCCCCCTCACAGCTCACCCTCTCCCTCCTCTCCACAGCTCACCCCCTCCTCCCTCCACCCACAGGTTACCTTCTCTTCTCAGTTCACCCCCCCCCCACAGCTCACCCTCTCCCTCCCCTCTCCACAGCTCATCCCCCTCCTCCCTCCACCCACCCCCTCCTTCTCTTCTCTCATCCGCAGTTCACCTAACCCCCCCCCCCACAACTCACCCTCTCCAGAGTTCACCTCCCCCCCTCACAGCTCACCCTCACCCCCCTCTCCACAGTTCACCCCCCTCCATCCACAGCCAGCTCAACCCCTCCACAATTCCCCTTTTAACCTCTGTCAACATGTCACCTCTGCACACCCCCTATCCACAGCTTACACCCCCAGTCCACAGTCACCACTGCACTCCCATTCACAGCCTATCTCTCCCCTCCACATTTCACTTCTGCTACCCCATCTACAGCTCTAACCCTCTAGAACCCCCCATATGCCACCTCTGCACCCCAAGCCCCCCCAGCACTCTTGACCCTGTACAAATTCCCCTGCTCACAACTCTCACTTTGCACAATCTAAACCCCCCCCCCCCCCCACCAGCTCTGACCTCTGCAGAACATTCACAACTTCAGTCTCTACTCTCTCTGCGCAACCAGCCCCTCTTCCTCCCCCTTTCCCTCCACAGCTCCCTCACCTGCATTGGTATTAGAGCCGTGCAGCAGACTTCCGTTCTGTCAAATCAGGCTTTTTTTCCCAGTCAGCTTACTGTGCAGTCTCCTCAGTGCAGCTCCGCCTGTCAGATCAGTGCAGCCCAGAACCGAGGAGAAGTTTCAGAGAGCTTCACTTGGCTCCGTGCTACACAGATATGACAGACAGCAGGCGGGGATAGCTGCCTCTGAAATCCCCCATTGATGCTGATAGTTGCGGGCACCGATCAGTTAGCTGTGGAGCACATTCCTTGGATGCTTAGCATACAGAAGCTGGTGGAGGAAGTGAATGGTATAGAAAACTTCCTCTACCGGCTTCTGTTTTATGTGACAGACTGCAGAGGAGAGGGCTGCCTGAGGTGGCGGAACTGCGTTCCGGCAAGTTCCGGCAGAAAAAAAGCCCTGCCTATAAATATTAGTATCCAGTTATATTATTTACATTTAGTTAAGAATCCAGGCCTTTTTTTTAAAACAATTGACTGAGCTGGTCAGAACCAGTCCTGCAGGGAGTCTATTCCACATTTTCACAGCTCTTACTGTGAAGAAACCTTTCCGTATTTGGAAGTTAAATCTTTTTTCCTCTAGATGTAAAGAGTGCCCCCTTGTCCTCTGTGATGACCTTAAAGTGAATAACTCAACACTGAGTTCACTATATGGACCCCTTATATATGTATACACGGTGATCATATCCCCCCTCCCCCTTAAAGTGGATGTAAACCCGATTCATGAAATTTGAGCTGCATATATCTGTAGTGCTTTCTTATCTCTCTTCAAATCACTGTGTCCCTAGCTGTCTCCTGCTCTGTTCTTCTGTTATCAGCCTGATAACTCCTGACAAGTTCTCCATCAACTGAGATAAAAGCAGCCTGAGTTTTGTTTTGTGGAGGATGCTATAAATAGATTAGCAGAGCCCTGAACTATTCAACTATTAGCTCTGAAAGTCTCTACCTATGAGGAGAGGGGTATGTGACTTTCCTCCAATCAGCTGTCTTGGCTGTATGCCCAGGCTTCACTGCAGTGCTAACCATGAAGAGAAAATCTCCTAACACGATCTGAACTTTCTAAACAATATATAGAGCTGAAGACAGCAGATATACATGTAAAACTTATGTAGGGAGATTTGTTTCATCCCTGTGTATCATCTGAGGCTGTTCACTTCACTGAGTAAATGTGAGGGTTTACATCCACTTTATTCTCCTCTTCTCAGGAGAGCATAAATTCAGTTCCTCTAATCTTTCCTCATAGCTGAGCTCCTCCATGCCTCTTATCAGTTTGGTTGCCCTTCTCTGCATTTTCTCCAGTTCCCCGATATCCATTTTGTGAACTGGTGCCCAAAACTGAACTGCATATTCCAGATGAGGTCTTACTAATGATTTGTACAGGGGCAAAATGATATCTCTCTCTCTGGAGTCCATACCTCTCTTAATACAAGAAAGGATTTTGCTTGATCTGGAAACCGCAGCTTGGCATTGCATGCCATTATTAGGCTTATGATCTACCAAAACCCCCATATCCTTCTTCACCATTGACTCCCCCATAGATAGGAAGGCTTGGAGTTCCTCAAAATGTAGTAAGGAGGTGACCCATTCCCTTTTAGGGTGAACCCAGCCTGTTCCCCGCTTTCTGTGGTTTGGGCTCCTTTCCTTGGGAGAAGATATAAAAGGAAAGGAAGGAAGTTGTAGAGGAGCTGTTGGAAAGAAGAAGGCTTGGAGCTTCCCAAGAGTGTAGTAGGATGGTGACCCATTCCCTTTTAGGGCAACCCCACCCTGTTCCCTGTTTTGTGTGGGTTGGACTCCTTTCCTTGGGAGAAGATATAAAAAGCAATGGAAGGAAGTTGTAGAGAAAAAGAAGGTTTGGAGTTCCTCAAAGGTGCTCCAAATGTTTTCCCCTTAGAGGGCTCTGCCTGGCTCGTCTATACTTGTGGGAAAAAGAAGGTCTGGAGTTCCTCAAAGGTGCTCCAAATGTTTTCCCCTTAGAGGGCCCTGCCAGGCTCGTCTATACTTTCAGGGAATGGAGGTGTTAGGATAGAGTGTGGACGTCATAATGCTGGCTGGAAACCCCTCTGTGTAGGATACATTTATCTCCTATCTGGAAGTTGTCCTCTGAGACGGATATGTTTTATGTCTTCCTAAATTTGAAAGATTTTGAAAAAGCAGGATCTGACCGGACATTCTTTACTGAAATTTATTTTTAATTAAGAAATATGAGATATTACAATTCAAGAAAACATATAAGAGGTATTTGCGACAAACAATCGTAATATAAGTAATATATTAATGAAGTAATATAATAACATAAATCAAAATAAAATTTAATGAAAAAGGTAGGGGGGTGGGAAGGTGAAAAAAAGGGGGGTGGGGCATTCTTTATTGGGTAGGAGGATATGGATTCCCATTGCAGAAACTTGAGCCTAAAGAGTACATAATAAGAGAAGATGGTAAAGCCTCCCTTCAAGTTGGGAGAGTCAGAAAACCCCAATACCCTTGTGTTCCACAAGGTTACAGTAGGATGTCCCTTGGCCAGTATGTGGTGTTGCTGTTGACTAGACATGTGCAATGTGCATTCGTTTTCGTCCGAATGCATTTTCGTCCGAATTTCAGGTATTTTCGTTATCGTTTTAACAAACGAAAACACAGAATCCGAAAACCGAAAGATCCGACATAAACAACTTTATTTTCGTTTTCGTTGCGACAACAGTTCGATATAGATAGGAGATTCGATGTGACGCTGACAATAACAATCTGTGTCTATCGAACCTGCGGTCGATTGTGCCCAACCTTAACTCTAATAGTCCAAGATTATTCTACATAGAGAGAAAAGATTCGACATAGAGAGAAAAGATTCGACATTGTAGAGAGAAAAGATTAGACATTATAGAGAGAAAAGATCGCTGCTGGAATTGGGTGGGGGAAGTAAAATAAAAATAATGATGATGATGAATGTTATTGGCTGATTGTAACCAAAGAGGAGGAGCAGTAAAATAGAACTAACTTGACAATTCAACATGAACGACGAAGATTCGACAAAGCATCAGAAAACATACAAACTTCGAATCTGTCATTGAAGGCTTATGGTGTCTGTCGAAAGTTAGAAGATTCGACTGTGCAGCTAAACTGTACGACGCCGCAATCGTACATTTCCGGTCAAATGCATCCGCCCATAGGCCATAGAAGAATTCTAATGTTGGTTGACTAGTAATAGTAATGAATAAATATAATTATTACTAGTCATACAACATTAGAATTCTACTATAGCTTGTAGGTGGAACATTCGACCGGAAATGTATGATTGCGGCGTCGTACAGTTTCGCTGCTCCGTCGAATCTTCTTTGAACATTCGACAGACACCATAAGCCTTCAATGACAGATTCGACCTTAATTCATTCAGATTTTCGGACTAATGCAATTTCTAACGAAAAACAAAATAAATAAAAACGAATTTCGGGATTAACTAAATAAATTTATTTTTCGGACGAAAACGAAATTCCGAAACAAAATATTTCAGTGTGCACATGTCTACTGTTGACCACTACATGACATCCTTACAATCATAGTGATGTAAGAAAGGCTAGCTGATAATGGTGGTCATAAACACAGGTCAATGGCATTCTTGGAATGGTCTCTAACCATCTAGTATAGTCAACAGTATTATGCAGGGCTTTTTTTCTCATAAAATGGGTGCCAGAACTCAACCACGACCTCCCAGAAACATCACCCCCCCCCCCCCCCACACACACACACACCCTCCAAACCACATCAAATAGTGGGTGTGGTCAAATTTCACTTACAGTGGAAGGATCTTAAAGGGGCATTAAATACCAGGAGTGCATTACGTACAGAGTGCAGAGTTCAGAGGGGAGAGGGTGTTACATCCAGAGTGCAGAGTTCAGGGGTGCACTATGTGCAGAGTTTGAAGGTGTGCTACGTGCACAGTTTCAGGGATGTACTATGTACATAGTGCAGAGTTCAGAGGTGCACTACACACAGAGTGCAAAGTTTAGCCATCTTCTACAGCTGCTTACCTCTGCATTCCCCGTCCACATCTCATTTCACCCCTCTTCAACTGTGACCTCTGCGTGCAACCCCTCTCCCCTTCTCCCTCCTTCCTCCTAAAAGCTTCACCATCTTTCACATGTCTTACTTGTGTTGCTGTATTAAACTGAAGCAGCCAGCCAGCTCTAGTACCGCCTTGCACACTGTAGATGGCTCTGCCTTTCTCACTTGCAAGAAGATCATCCAGTGGGAGTGTCGGGATCTGCACTGCACGCCAGGCACCTGCATCTCCCTTGTCCCCATCCTGCACTCAGTGGGAGCCTCTCAGGAGATCAGATCTGTGGGAGCCATTGGGGGACAAACTGTCACTTGTTAAAACTGAAGCTGGACTTTTACAGGTTATAGTGGGGAGCAGGGAGCAGAGGGCCTGAGCCCGAGGTGCTGGAACATAGTTCCACCAGCTTCCAGCTGAAAAAAGTCCTGGTAATATGTACCTAAGATGTTGAGAATCAGAAATCTGGCATAAAACAATTTTTATGTTTGTTAAGTGTTTTTTTTTTTTTTTATTGAAACAGGAATTAATGTGGTTAATTTACTAAAAATACAAATACACTGTGCACTTTGCAAGTGCAGTCGCACTAATTTTCTAGGTGATGTTTCACTTTTTAAAGCATACCCAATCAGGCGCAAGGAAAAAAAAACAATAAAGCCTTTGTATGAGGAAAATCAGCAGAGCTTCACCACATTCCTTGGGCCTCATTGGATATTATTTACAAAGTGAACCACATTCACTAAGCTCTAGTTGAAGCAGTAGTTGAATTATATGCACACAGAGAACCAATGTTAAACACGGCGTCTCTCACCAACCCTATTCTATCTGGCTAAATTCCCCAAAGTTCAATTTCAGAAAGAAAAACTGTCCTTCAGAAAAAAAAAATGTTCTCTGTCTTTTCTTTTAAAAGCAGCCATTGTTTAAGGGCAAAGAACAAAGTCATGTTTTCAGCGCGTTCTCCACTTGTCGGAAAACAGGAGGCAAAGAACAAAGTCAAGATTCCATATTAAAATGTCACAGATAGAACCTTGGATCAGGCAAAGTCACGAATTGTCCACTGTTTGTCCAGGGTTGTAACAAAGTACTCCCTTCCTGGACAGCCGAGTACAACCCGATCAGCATGAATGTGCCGGCCATAGCTCCAGTCCAATCGGCACCCTTTAAATCGGTCAGCCATAGTGACCGAGTGTTCCAGATTTCTGTACGGCTTGGGCACGTTAAGGTAGTCCCAGATGGCGTCCCCGTGCCATTGCTCGCGGTGAGCTTCGATATCCAACATAAGTTTTTTAGGCACGTAGGGGAACTCCAAGCCGTACTCGGTAACTACCCGCTTAATTAGGATTCGCTGCAGGCGAGCGAGCCTAGGTAAAGTCCCAGGGTCTCCCATCCTGGGTAGCACATATGAGTCCGGTGACCTCCGGACTAAGGCCGTAGCAAATTGAGACCAGGGCCCAACATTGGGTACAGCCTCCCTCTTTACATCAGGGGTAGGGGTTTCCACCCGGGGTTCAATGTCCCCAGAACTCATGGGTGAACCCTCTGCGGAGCAGGGTAATACATCTCTGATTGTCCCAGCCCTTCTCCAGAAATATGGCCTCAATTATCTCATCTTTCCCAACATCTGAGGAGGATTCTAATTTTGAGGAATCCAACTCCTCGGCAGGCAAGTCATTTCGGGCAATGACAGTCACTTTATCCCCAGCCTCCTTACCGGTCCCTGTCGTGGACTTCCCAGAGACTTCACCGCTCACGAGGTCCGGTTCCGGCAGGCGCTGAGGCAGGCTTCGATCACGGCCACGGGAGGCCTTCACATAGCCCACCTTCCGTTTTGCGGTTGGGATGGAGACACAAGTAGAGGTGGTGGCAGCGTTCGCTGCGAGGTCCGCCGGTGGCTCCGTGGTGGTAGCAACATCCACTCCGGACTTCCTTTCTGTGGCATCTGCAGTGCGTGCGGGCTGGACCGCAGGGGCAAAGACGGCCTCCTCGAGAGTGACAGTGCCTGAAATCCAGTCCACCCGATAAGCACGGTGGTTCGTTGGGTTGTTCCACTTCAAAAAGGAATTCCCCGCAAGTGAGGCATCGTCCAAAGGGGCGCAACTGCACAGCCAGTCCGTTACACCCAGGGCAGAGCATGCCCAGGGCCTCCACATCCCGACTCGTGTACAGAGTAAAGCGGCCCCGGGGCTTTAGCCAGATCCCCGTATCAGTAAGCGGGGCTCCATGCTGAGCAGCGTCCATGGTTGTAGGTACGTGAAGGATCCTGGGTCCCGTTATAACTGGGGCCCATAGAACCGACGACATGCTGCTCTTCTTGCTCAGTCCACAATCTCTGCCCTTGGCGCCAAATCCACCCACGTGTAGCACGCAGGTGGCGGGAACTCCTCCCAATTAGTTCTTTTTTTGCACGTAGCTGGCGGGCTTTCTTCTTTTCGACCCCGACCACGAACTACGCAGCTCACAAAGCAATCTGTGCCCCTTGACCCCATCTTCTCTCGTAAAAGCACAGTCCAACACTTTCTCAATGGCAGACTTTCCAAATAGCAAAAGAACGGTAATCCGGTTGTTAGAGGCAACGGCAAATATCCCGGATGAGCCCCCACATGTAGCAATACCCCCTAGAGGGCCGCTGGTTAGTTTTGGGTTTTGCACGTTACCTCTTCAGCTGCGTTGTCCGGGTAGGAAAGTCTGTAGTAATGCAATGTCCACACAGATGTAAAACCTCAAACAGTTATGCCGCGCACACACAGCCATTTTTCTCGTCGCGAAAAACATCATTTTTCCCATTCGACGAGAAAAACGATAGTCTGTGGGCTTTCTGTCGTTTTTTTCGACGAGAAAAACAGCATTAAAAACGACGAGAAAAATTAGAACATGTTCTAATTTTTCTCGTCGTTTTTTTCGACATGTTTTCTGCGGCAGTGTTTCCCATAGGGAAACACTGCCGCGGAGCCCACAGACGGTCGTTTTTCTCAACTAGAGAAAAAACGACGTGAAAAACGACCGTGTGTGGGGAACAAGCCGTTCCCTCATTTTTAATGACATTATTCACGGCGGTTTTTTAACCGCCGTGAATAATGATCGTGTGTACGCGGCATTAGGCTTTATTTTTCATATGCAGTAAACGTTGAGAAGTAGAAGATATAGAAGAGCAGGGGAGGGCTCAGGCACTCGCCACTAAAAGTTGACAAAGGTAGAAGTTCAAAGTCACTCACCACTCTCAATGTTAGCGTGGGTATTGGTCACCCGGATAGTCCCCTCTCACATGGCCCAGCAGCCGGGATGACTCACGGATCAGCAAGAGGCCAGTCTGTGCCACAGACTGCCCAAGATGAGTTGGGTCTCTGCCACAGACCTGTTTTAAGTGTACAAAGTCTCTGCCGCAGACCTGTGTTAAAGTAATCAATTGGATAGTCCAGGAACTCTCTGCCACAGGATTTCAAAGTCCCAAACTTCCAGCCGTACAGTTTTAAGAACCTTTAAGCCGATCCGGCGAACTGTAGGACTTGTAGCATAATGGATCCATCCTTACTGAAGTTACCAGGCCTCTCCCGAGACAGCAGTATTGTGCCGGTCTCCTCCGGGGCAGATCCTCCCCTGGACTTCAATAAGATTCTTCCTTCCCATTTGAATGGAAAGCTTGGGATCCCTTCTCTGGATAAAGGCCCCAGCCAGACTAGCGGGGCCTACTAAGCAGCGATGCAGCCTCAGGCCAACGTGGCCCCGAGACCAGGACCATACACACACCTCATGCCCAGAGGGCTGCGGGGCGGGCGCGAACGAACCCCAATCAATGGCGTCTGCCCCTTAAGTATCCCCTCCCATCAGGCACAGCGGGTTCACCACTCCCACTATACCACTGCCGAGAAGGGCCACTCAATGTACCATGATCTGCCCATGTTCCAACAGGTGCCTGAGGTGGTAACACCACCTACAGGCATAAAGGGAAATCACTACCAGGCAAACCATAACTGAGACAGAGGCGAATTTAAATATAATTATCAACCATCTGAGCCCAACTACTGGCTCAGACATCCCTCTAAATTTAAATAGCGTCCCAACCATTTGGGATGGGCGCTACACTTGGTACAAAATCCTTTGTTGGTGATGACAGCTCCTGTATGGAGAAACGAGTCGCTTGCATTGCTCAGGTGTGACTTTGGCCCATTCTTCCACACAAACAGTCTTCAAATCTTGAAGGTTCCATGGGCCTCTTCTATGAACTCTGATCTTCAGTTCTTTCCATAGATTTTCTGTTGGATTCAAGTCAGGTGATTGGCTGGGCCATTCTAGCAGCTTTATTTTCTTTCTTGGAAACCAACTGAGAGTTTCCTTGGCTTTGTGTTTGGGATGAATGTCTTGCTGAGATGTCCGCCCTCGTTTCATCTTCATCATCCTGGTAGATAGCGGCAGATTTTTATCAAGAAGGTCTTGGTACATTTTTCCATTAATCCTTCCTTCAATGATATGAAGTTTGCCAGAACCGTATGCTGAAAAACAGCCCCGCCCACACCATGATGTTCCCACCTCCAAACCTCACTGTTGGTATGGGGGATGTTTTTGGGGTGATGTGCCATTTGACCTCCAAACATGGTGTGTATTATGGCATCCAAAGAGTTACATTTTGGTCTCATCTGACCAGACGATATTCTCCCAGTATTTTACAGGCTTGTCTCAATGTTGTGCAGCAAACTTTAAACGAGCTTCACCATGCTTTTTCTTCAGCAATGGAGTGTTGTGTGGTGAGCGTGCATACAGGCCATGGCGGGTGAGTACATTACTTATTGTTTTCTTTGAAACAATTGTACCTGCTAATTCCAGGTCTTTCTGAAGCTCTCCACAAGTGGTCATTGGCTCTTGGACAACTCTTCTGATAATTATTTTCACTCCGGTTTATGGTGAAATATTGTTCTTCCCACTTCCAAATTATAGCCCCAACAGTGCTCACTGGAACATTCAGAAGTTTAGAAATCCTTCTGTAACCAATATAATCAGTATGTTTTGCAACAATAAGGTTGCAACGGTCTTGAGAGAGCTCTTTGCATTTACCCATCGTGAGATGTTTCTTGTGTTGTGACACCTTGGTAATGAGACACCTTTTTATAGGCCATCAGTTGAGACTGAACCAGCCGATATTAATTTGCACTGACAAGGGTCAGGATTCCTTTCTAAAAACTGATAGATTTCAGCTGGTGTCTTGGCCTTCCATGCCTATTTGCACCTCATTTTCTTTATGTGTTCATTACTTTTTCCTTGTGTCATTCCATTTTTTTACACAGAACTTCATTTCTGAACTTATTTGTTTTGGTGTCTTTGTATGTGTGGATTGCATGGATTGCTACAGACATGTGAAAAATGCATGTCGATAGCACCTTTACCAATATATTTACCTAGAAAATGATGACGTGTTTAATACATATTTTACCCGCTGTTTATTCAGGTCCATCTGGACTCCTGATATTTCACCAAAGCCCCCCAAAAAATGTATAAAAATATATGCGCACATGCCATAATAAACGGTGCAGGAGGGGGTGAAGCCAGGAAAAAAGGGGGCTGCCCAGTTTCGTAGGAGCCGCCCCCTTGCACCCTTGCACAATATATATATATATATATATATATATATATATATTGTGACAGCAGGAAGGTAAAGTCACCTGGTTGCATCCAGGGGGGTAGGTATATTTCTCCCAGATTCAGGCTTTATGCCGACTTATACAACTAGGGAGAGAGTTGATGAAGCCCAGCTGAGGCTAGTGGGCTCATGGATGATTCATACCTCTAGGGAGAGTGCTGGGCGTCGTGCAGGCAGGGAGTTGATGAGACCAGCTGAAGCTTGTCAGCTCGTTTAAGGCCTCTATAAAAACTCCCAGCTTCATTAGATGTTTGCTCATGCCTGGACCCAGACCTGTGTGGACTGTCTAGGGAGAGTGAACCCCTGTGCGGTGAGACAAAGCCTGTGTGGCTATTTGTTTGGACATTTACTAAACCAGGGACTTAGGGACTAGGACAGCACCAGGCTGATCCCAGTTGTTAGTTAGGGAAACCTGCATGTTTAGTCAGAGGTCAAGCTGACCAGGATTTATTTTGTTTATGTTTCTTTTTGCTTTGCTGTGTTTTTGTCACTGTAAATAGAGAAATAAACCGCACCTTTTGATCTTGAAAACCACAACCTCCGTCTGCTGGGCCTGTTTTTGTGTGGGGAGCCCATCCAGGGGGTCACACACACCCGCTACCGAGCTAACCCCCTCACAGTTGGTGGAGAACCAGTGGCAGTTTTTTTTTAAGCCAGCATGGAGGAGATACTGAAACAGCTGCCTCTAGCAAATGCCAATCAACAGCAGACAAATGCAGGTTTGCAAAAGAGCTTCGCAGCCCAGCAACAAGCCCAGCAGCAATCTGAGGCCCGCTTCATAGACCTGTTGCAGAAGCAAGAGCAGAGACTACAACAACAGATGGAAGCAGTAATGCAGCAACGTCCGCAGACCAGTGAGGAAAGCCGTCCCACTAATACCGCGTCCTTTGGGGTGAGTCGTTTATTGACAAAAATGACTGGAGAGGATGATCCAGAGGTATTTTTGACCACATTTGAAAGGACTGCTGAAAGAGAAAAGTGGCCTGAGGAGCAGTGGGCTGGACTGGTGGCTCCTCTGTTAACTGGTGAATCGCAGAAAGCTTACTATGACCTAGAGCCTGACCAAGCAAAAGACTATGTGATGCTAAAAGCTGAAATATTGGCAAGGCTGGGTGTCACCCTGGCTGTCCGGGCTCAGCGAGTGCATAACTGGACTTTCCAGCTTGGAAAACCCCCCAGGTCTCAAATGTATGATCTCATTCACCTGAGCAGGAAGTGGCTACAGCCAGAGACTTTGTCCGCACCGGAGATTGTGGAACGTGTTGTGATGGATCGTTTCTTGAGAGCTCTTCCTACCGCCATTCAAAAGTGGGTAAGCCATGGAGACCCAGAAACGGCCGGTAAACTTGTGGATCGTGTAGAGAGATACTTGGCTGCAGAGAACCTGACGGCCTCTTCCAGAGACTCTCGGACTTTCCACCCTAAGACCAGACCATCCCCAGGGGCGGATAAGAGGATTCCAAGGGGTGAGGGTGGAGAGAGTGAGAGGGTGGGAGCTCTGCCCAGGGTTTGGCGAGAACAGCCTGGGAAGTCGGGGGCTCAAGAGGCAGCCAAAAGGATTGTTTGCTACCGCTGCCGGCAAACGGGACATATTGCAGCAAATTGCCCGGTTGTGGAGGAACCCATGCAATGTGACTTTCTGACGGACAGACGTCAGTCGCTGTGTGCGACAGTCGCATGCACTGCCATTCGGGGAACTGAGAAACATCTATGCAAAATGTGTATTAATGGTAGAAATGTTGTGGTATTACTGGATTCAGGTAGCCTTGTGACCCTGATAAAGGCTGAATTAGTTAAAACAGAGGTCTCTGGGAATAGCAAGGTAGCTGTTATTTGTGTGCATGGGGACACCCGAGAGTATCCAGTGACTACAGTATGTTTCAAGACCCCCAAAGGTACCCTCTCTCATCCAGTGGGGTTAGTATCTCAATTACCGCATGATGCCATTGTGAGAAGGGATTTTCCGAAGTTCTGGGAACTGTGGGATGATCCTGAGCCCCCCACTGGTGCCCCTATGTACCAGGAAGGTGATAGCCAGAACTCCTCTGAGAGTGGTGAGGACTCTCCAGAATTTCCCTTGTCAGTATTGGCAGGCGAGACTCAAGAAACTGGAGAGGAGCCCACCTCCTCAGACGAAAACCTACCGTCTGTGGAGTTTTCTGATCTTGAGGTTCACAGGGAAAATTTTGCCACAGAACAGTTAAAGGACCCCGCCCTAATAAAGGCACGGGAAAACGTAGTGGAAATAGATGGCGAGTTAGTGAACCCAGATAATACCTGCACTTACCCATACTTCAGCGTAGAGAAGGACCTACTGTATCGGGTGGCAAAAAGGGCAGAAGAAACCGTTGAGCAGCTTGTGGTGCCCAAACCTTACAGGAAGTTGGTGTTGGAGTTGGCCCATGGGCACATTCTTGGAGGTCATCTGGGGACAGAGAAAACCCGAGAGAGGGTATTACAGAGATTCTATTGGCCTGGGGTGATGAAGGACATAGAAAATTATTGTTCCTCCTGCCCTGTGTGTCAGAGGTCGGCCCCGATGCCACATTTCCGTAGCCCGCTGGTCCCTCTACCCATCATTGAGGTCCCGTTTGAGAGGATCGCAATGGATTTGGTAGGTCCTATAATCAAGTCCGCTAGGGGGCACCAGTACATATTAGTTATAATGGACTATGCCACCCGTTATCCAGAAGCGATCCCTCTCCGAAATACCTCGGCCAAAACCATAGCCAAAGAGCTATCTCTTGTTTTTAGCCGGGTGGGTATTTGTAAAGAACTGCTTACGGACCAAGGTACACCCTTTATGTCCCGGGTTATGAAAGAGCTGTGTAAATTGTTTAAAGTGACGCAATTGCGTACGTCTGTGTATCACCCCCAAACCGATGGGCTGGTTGAAAGATTCAACAAAACCCTAAAACAAATGTTGAAGAAAGTGGTGGATAGAGATGGAAAGGATTGGGACTGTCTACTTCCTTATTTGATGTTTGCTATTAGGGAGGTGCCCCAATCCTCTACGGGATTCTCCCCCTTTGAGTTACTGTATGGGAGACACCCAAGAGGGCTGTTGGATATTGCCAAGGAAACTTGGGAAAGTGAGAGTTCTCCCCACAGGAGTGTGATTGAGCATGTCGCCCTGATGCAAGATCGAATTGCACAGGTAATGCCCATCGTGAAGGAACATTTGGCCCAAGCGCAGTTGGCACAGCAGAGAGTGTACAACCGTGGAGCCAAGGCCCGTACCTTTTCCCCGGGGGATAGGATATTGGTACTTGTCCCTACGGTTGAAAGTAAATTCCTTGCCAAATGGCAAGGCCCCTACGAGATAATGGAAAAAGTGAGCGAAGTGAATTACAAGGTCAGACAACCAGGAAGGCGAAAGCCCGAACAGATCTATCACGTTAATCTGTTGAAAGCCTGGAGGGATAGAGAGTCCCTAGTCGCAGAAACTTGGTCACCAGCTCAAACTGGTTGCGTGATTCCGGAGGTTGGAATAGCAGCCACCTTGTCACAACCCCAACAACAGGAGGTTAAGGAGTTTGTGCTTCGCAACAAGGAGGTGTTCTCTGAGCTGCCGGGACAAACATCTGGGGTAGAGCATGATATTATTACCCCGCCCGGTGAAAGGGTGAAGTTAAAACCCTATCGGATCCCAGAGGCCCGACGGGAGGCAATACGGGAGGAAGTACAGAAAATGCTGAACTTAGGGGTGATAGAGGAGTCCCAAAGTGATTGGTCTAGTCCCATTGTGTTGGTGCCTAAACCGGATGGGAGCTGGCGATTTTGTAACGATTTTCGTCAGTTGAACAAAGTTACAAAATTTGACACCTACCCCATGCCACGTATAGATGAGTTGATCGACCGGCTGGGAACAGCCCGATACATGACGACTCTTGACCTCACAAAAGGGTATTGGCAAATTCCCCTGGCCAAGTCGGCCAAAGAGAAAACCGCATTTGTAACCCCAGACGGGGCGTTCCAATATAAGAGAATGCCGTTCGGGTTACAGAATGCGCCGGCCACATTCCAGCGGAAAATGGACCAGATACTGAGGCCCCATCGGAAGTATGCTGCGGCTTACCTGGATGACGTAATTGTCCATAGCACAGATTGGGCCTCACATCTGCCAAAAGTGCAAGCAGTCCTAGACTCTATCCGGGAAGCGGGGTTTACGGCTAACCCCAAGAAGTGTACCATTGGGCAGGAGGAGGCCAAATATCTTGGGTACACCATTGGCAGGGGAGTAATATAACCCCAACTCAACAAAGTCGAGGCCATCCAGAGTTGGCCACGTCCCAACAGCAAGAAGCAGGTACGAGCCTTTCTGGAAATCGCGGGTTATTATCGGCGCTTCATTCCCCACTTTGCTTCTAAGGCTGTGCCCCTAACCAACCTGACGAAAGGGAAAGGGTCGGTCATGATTAAATGGACCCCCGAGGCTGAGGCAGCGTTCCAATTCTTGAAACAAGCCTTATGTAGCCAGCCAGTGTTGTACTCACCCGACTTCTCTAAAGACTTTGTCGTACAAAGTGATGCGTCAGATGTGGGGTTAGGAGCAGTATTGTCCCAGGTCTGGAACGGGGAAGAGCACCCAGTCATTTACCTCAGCAGGAAGTTGAAGTCCCATGAGGTAAATTACGCCACGGTTGAAAAGGAGTGTTTAGCGGTGAAGTGGGCTCTAGATTCCCTTCGGTACTATCTGCTAGGTAGGCACTTTGACATGGTTACGGATCACGCTCCGTTAAAGTGGATGGCTCAAAACAAGGAGACAAATAGAAGAGTAAATAGGTGGTTCCTGGCCCTACAGGAATTCAACTTCACAGTAAAGCATCGCCCTGGCGTTCAAATGGGGAATGTGGATGCTTTGTCTCGAGTACATGAATGCCTGATTGCTGGTGTTGCAACCCCAAGGTTAAAACAAGAGGGGGGGGTATGTGACAGCAGGAAGGTAAAGTCACCTGGTTGCATCCAGGGGGGTAGGTATATTTCTCCCAGATTCAGGCTTTATGCCGACTTATACAACTAGGGAGAGAGTTGATGAAGCCCAGCTGAGGCTAGTGGGCTCATGGATGATTCATACCTCTAGGGAGAGTGCTGGGCGTCGTGCAGGCAGGGAGTTGATGAGACCAGCTGAAGCTTGTCAGCTCGTTTAAGGCCTCTATAAAAACTCCCAGCTTCATTAGATGTTTGCTCATGCCTGGAACCAGACCTGTGTGGACTGTCTAGGGAGAGTGAACCCCTGTGCGGTGAGACAAAGCCTGTGTGGCTATTTGTTTGGACATTTACTAAACCAGGGACTTAGGGACTAGGACAGCACCAGGCTGATCCTAGTTGTTAGTTAGGGAAACCTGCATGTTTAGTCAGAGGTCAAGCTGACCAGGATTTATTTTGTTTATGTTTCTTTTTGCTTTGCTGTGTTTTTGTCACTGTAAATAGAGAAATAAACCGCACCTTTTGATCTTGAAAACCACAACCTCCGTCTGCTGGGCCTGTTTTTGTGTGGGGAGCCCATCCAGGGGGTCACACACACCCGCTACCGAGCTAACCCCCTCACAGTATATATATATGTTTCTGGTCAAACTATATGCAATTGATCAATCATTGATCAATCATTGGGGAGGGAAGTAAGAGATGGCCAAATCCACTCACCCCCCCCTTTTTTTCTCTCTTTTTCCTCCCTCTTCTTTTTCTTTCCTCCTCCCCACTCCCCTCTTTTTAATCCTTTACCCATTCGATATCCCTGGATCTTACCAAGCTATCTCTGAAAAGCACCATATATGACCCTCTCATCGTGCCCCACATATACCCTGTCCACCGCAAACCCCTCCTTCTAGTTAGATCTACCCCACACTTCATTAGACATCTCCATAAGCGCTTATCTCTCAAAGGTACCCGACATAGGCGTGCGCACAGGGTGTGCCAGGTGTGCCCAGGCACACCCTTATCACTCCCTGCAGTGCAGATTCTCCCTGCTGCCCGGTGTCCTTTCCAACAGCATGGCTGGCTTCCCTCCTCTCCCTTTGGCTACTGCAGTGGGCACGCATAGATGATATTTCAGGATGAGTGGGGGAAGGGGTAATGTCATTTACCGGCCCCTTCCCATTCTGAATGAACACAGTGAGAGATCGGTACCATGTTTTTGAGCTTTCAGGTGCACACCCTAATGCAACAGGCTGCACACACCTATGGTAACCGACTACGGCCTATTTAATGCAATTAAGTAGGGCAACATTACTGAACCACCCAGGTTGCTTAACACAAATATTGCCCTCTAGTTGAGAGCCATAAAACCTACTGCAGGACTTGAGACTAGACTTACTTTGTTAAGGTTTATGCATTGTCAATTGACTTTCTGCTATACCTTTGTTTTGTTTTACCTATTGTCACTGTACAATTACTGTTCAAACTACTTGTACACTTCATTATTTTACTTCATAAATAAATTCACAAAGTGATTTCCAAAAAAAAAAAAAAAAAAGGGGGGGGGCAGCTGAAGCTCCTCCCTAAACAGACATTGTCCACTATTGTCACCATCAATAAACCCACCTTGAGAAATGCTATGCAGCCAGTGCTGGAGTACATGTAGATAGGAGTTTGTTGCAAGATCAGCAGCACTGAGATGCAAAACAAATTAAAAAAAGATGAAAACAAAAAAAAATTAAAAAAAATTAAAAAGGAAAAAAATTAAATTAATGATATACAATGCACGGAGCAAAGTAAAAATCATTAATTTATGCTTCACATCTACTTAAACTAACCTGATGCCGCGTACACACGATCGTGATTCACGGCGGTTAAAAAACCGCCGTGAATCACGACATGAAAAAAAAAGAAAAACGAGGGAACGGCATTTTCCCCCACACACGACCGTTTTTCCCGTCATTTTTTTTTTTGTCGAGAAAAACGACCGTCTGTGGGCTCCGTGGCAGTGTCTCCCTATGGGAAAACTGCCGCGGAAAAAAATGATGGAAAAAACGATGAGAAAATTTAGAACATGTTCTAATTTTTCTCGTCGTTTTTCCTGCCGTTTTTCTCAACGAGAAAAACGGCATAAAGCCCACAGACGATCATTTTTCTCGGCGAAAAAAAAAAATGCCGTTTTTCTCGTCGAGAAAAGCGGTCGTGTGTACGCGGCATTACACACGATCGGAAATTCCGACAAGAAAAGTCCGATGTGAGCTTTTGGTCGGAAATTCCGACCATGTGTAGTGTAGGCTCCATCTAACTTGTCCTGTCGGAATTTCCCGCCAGCAAAAATTTGAGAGCTGGTTCTCAAATTTTCCGAAAAAATTCCAATCGGAAATTCCGATCGTCTGTAGCCATTCCGACGTGCAAAATTCCGACGCATGCTCGGAAACAATTCGACGCATGCTCGGAAGCATTGAACTTAATTTTTCTCGTCTCGTCGTGGTGTTGTACGTCGCCGCGTTCTTGACGGTCGAAAGTTCAGAGAACTTTTGTGTGACCGTGTGTATGCCAGCCAAGCTTGAGCGGAATTCCGTCGGAAAAAACACATCCAAGGTTTTTCCGACGGAAAATCCGAACGTGTGTATGCGGCATTGGTCTATTTCCCCAGGAAGGTTCAGTCAGCGGCTTATTCCTGGTACTTTGTATGCAGAATTTCTATACCTGTACATGCAAGTCACAATATTAGTCCTTAACCTGAAATTATCAGAATAATTTCTGCTGTGCGAGAAAACATAGGAGAAGACTTCAAGGTATTTTTAGCATCTATAAGAAAGAGATCTGAGCTTAAGGGCTTTTTAAACAACTCAGCATCAGAGGATTTGTAAGAGCGTATTATTATTTTTCCTGAAAACACCTGAATTATATTGTAGCTAATGATGTGTTTAGCAATATATGTGCATTTTTTTTTTTTTTTTTTTTGTATGTTTCTATTTTTATCAATAGTTTTATTTATTTATTTATTTTAGCTTTGCTGCTTTATTTAGGCTTCAGCTTTGCAGGAGTTGTATGAATTTTTATTCTTGTGACTTTCCTCATTGACAATCATTGATATAATTCCGGGAATGAATAGGGAGGATACAGTACAGGACTGCTAAAAGGAACAGAAAATTGAAAATTGTATCAAATACTTAATTTTCTTTTCCTGGTGCCAATCAATGGCACTACACCCTGCCAGTGACATTTACACAGTAATTAGTGGCTACTTTTAGCTCTGATCGCTGTATAAATGTCAACGGTCCCAAAAAAGTGTCAAAAGTGTCCGATGTGTCCGCCGCAATGTCACAGTCCTGATAAAAATCGCAGATCGCCGCCATTACTAGTAAAAAAAAAAAATAATAATAATAAAAATGCCAGAAATCTATCCCCTATTTTGTAGACGCTATAACTTTTGCGCAAACCAGTCAATATACGCTTATTGCGATTTTTTTTTACTAAAAATATGTTAAATACGTATCGGCCTAAACTGATGAAGAATTTGGATATTTATTATAGCAAAAAGTACAAAATACTGTGTTTTTTTTTTTCAAAATTGTCGCTCTTTTTTTGGTGTTGGTTTGCCGAGTTGTAAAGGCAGAAGGTTTTTTTTTTTATCTTATTGCTTTCTATGCATAAGGCCCCTTTCACACTGAGGAGTTTTTCCAGGCGTTCTAGCACTAAAAATAGCGTCTAAATACCGCCTGAAAAACTCCTGCCCTGCAGGCGATGCGTTGGCGGGACCGCTCCAAAAGTCCTGCAAGCAGCATCTTTGGAGCGGTGAGAGGAGTGGTGTGTTTACCGTTCCTACGCCGCTCCTTCCGATTGAAAGCAATGGGAAACCGCGGTAATACCACCGGCAATGCGCCTCTGCAGAGGCGCATTGCTGGCGGTATTAACCCTTTTTCGTCCGCTAGCGGGGGTTAAAACTGCACTGCTAGCGGCTGAATACCACCGCAATTCCAACGGTATAGGGCCGCTAAAAATAGCACCGCTATACCGCCACCGCACCTCCCGCCCCAGTGTGAAAGGGGCCTTAAGATAAAAAACCTTCTGTGTGCAGCGGCCCCCCTAATACTTACCTGAGCCCCATCTCTCTCCAGCGTTGTCTACGAATGTCTAAGCTGTCTGGGACACTCCTCCTGATTGGCTGAGACACAGCAGCGGCGCCACGAATGTCTAAGCTGTCTGGAACACTCCTCCTGATTGGCTGAGACACAGCAGCGGCACCACCAAAGTCTAAGCTGTCTAGGACACTCCTCCTGATTGGCTGAGACACAGCAGCGGTGCCACGAATGTCTAAGCTGTCTGGGACACTCCTCCTGATTGACTGAGACACAGCAGCGGCGCCACCAATGTCTAAGCTGTCTGGGACACTCCTCCTGATTGGCTGAGACACACACAGCAGCGGCGCCACCAATGTCTAAGCTGTCTGGGACACTCCTCCTGATTGGCTGAGACACAGCAGCGGTGCCACGAATGTCTAAGCTGTCTGGGACACTCCTCCTGATTGGCTGAGACACAGCAGCGGCGCCACCAAAGTCTAAGCTGTCTAGGACACTCCTCCTGATTGGCTGAGACACATCAGCGGTGCCACGAATGTCTAAGCTGTCTGGGACACTCCTCCTGATTGACTGAGACACAGCAGCGGCGCCACCAATGTCTAAGCTGTCTGGGACACTCCTCCTGATTGGCTGAGACACACACAGCAGCGGCGCCACCAATGTCTAAGCTGTCTGGGACACTCCTCCTGATTGGCTGAGACACAGCAGCGGTGCCACGAATGTCTAAGCTGTCTGGGACACTCCTCCTGATTGGCTGAGACACAACAGCGGCGCCACGAATGTCTAAGATGTCTGGGACACTCCTCCTGATTGGCTGAGACACAGCAGCGGCCCCACCAATGTCTAAGCTGTCTGGGACACTCCTCCTGATTGGCTGAGACACAGCAGCGGCCCCACCAATGTCTAAGCTGTCTGGGACACTCCTCCTGATTGGCTGAGACACAGCAGCGGCCCCACCAATGTCTAAGCTGTCTGGGACACTCCTCCTGATTGGCTGAGACACAGCAGCGGCCCCACCAATGTCTAAGCTGTCTGGGACACTCCTCCTGATTGGCTGAGACACAGCAGCGGCGCCACCAATGTCTAAGCTGTCTGGGACACTCCTCCTGATTGGCTGAGACACAGCAGTGGCCCCACCAATGTCTAAGCTGTCTGGGACACTCCTCCTGATTGGCTGAGACACAGCAGCGGCGCCACCAATGTCTAAGCTGTCTGGGACACTCCTCCTAATTGGCTGAGACACAGCAGCGGCGCCATTGTCTCCCGCGGCTGTCAATCAAAGTCAGTCAGCCAATCAGGGGAGAGAGGGGTTGGGGCCGGGTCGGGGGAATCTGCTACAAAGTTTGTTAAAATCCCTGCAATGTACATTGATCCCCTAGATGGGATTGTTTTTTTGTTTTGTTTTTTGTTTGTTTTTACTTGACAAATAATTACTCTTTAACTATAAAACTGTAAACATCCGAACTATTACAACAGTTTTAAAAATTTTAATAGGTTGAACTTGGCTGGCTTCCACCCGGTCCCTTCAGCCTTATTTTATTTATTATTGCAAACAGAGATTTATAAATGCTTTATCTTGCAATGTGTGTACTTTCCGGTATTAACTGCTACACAGAGATGCTTTTTATTCCCAAAAAAAAAATATCCCGCTGGTCCATGTCAGAGGTTCTCTCTCTCTTTCCGGCAGCAGTGCGCCGACGTTTGAACAGAAGATCAATCTGCAGTCTAAGTCAGGGATCTAAAACTTAATTTTCCACTGATAAAATCAGCACTCCAACACGCAGCATTATATACGGTCCCTCTGGAAGAAGCCCGTCTAAAAGGCACGGCCATGAAATGCCATGTTGCTCTGACAGCCAATTTGCCGGCTAATTCTCTGCCGTCTCCTAAATTCTTTCGTTTGACTTTATTTCTGTCTACAACATTATATTTTGTTGAAGTAAAGCCTGAATGGTCTTGCAGTTGCCTTTTTTTTTTGGCTGCTTTGATATTTCTCTGAAAGATAGTGAAATAATTAGCTTTGGAAAGATATGAAAATGTGCCAATGTTGTTCACTGTAAGGGAAGGGTTCAGAAAGCCAATGTCTTTGAAAAAATAAAAAAAAAGGAAGATTTTTTTTTTTTAAAAAGACACTGTCGCCCCCTAGAATGTGTAGTCCCATTCAGTGCAGTAATATTCTGGGCATGGCCCCCAGGGGGTGGGTCCGTGACAGCCTGGGCTTAAAGGAAGTCATTTAAATTACTCTGGATCTATTAGAAAAAGTGGCAACATCTAGAGCAGTGGTTCTCAACCTTTCTAGTCCTCTGACCCCTTGATAAAATTTCCCAAGTTGTAACAGTAAAATTATTTTCATAGCATGGGTTGTCGGCACCCAAGGCAAGACAAGTAAATTTGCGCCTCTAACCCATGGACATTTAGCGCTCCCTGGGTCCCTTCCACTTGTACAGTATTAAAACCCCTCATGGTACCTTTTAGGATGTATCACTCTTTCTCTTTGTTCTCCTTTCTTTCCCTTTTATCTCTCTCTATCCTAATTTCTTGTTTTTTTCCCCATCCCTCTCTCTAGCTGTCTTTCTTGTTCTTTCTCTTATTCTTTCTCTCCCTTTTTCTTTGTTCCTCCCCCTCTTTTTCTTTCCCTTCCATGTATTCTCTATTTTATTCCATCTCTTACTCCTTGGTGGGGGGAATGGTATTAGTGGCAGTGCTGGTGGGGAGTTGGGATGAGCGGCAGTGCTGGTGGGGAGTTGGGATGAGTGGCAGTGCTGGCGGGGAGTTGGGATGAGTGGCAGTGCTGGCGGGGAGTTGGGATCAGTGGCAGTGCTGGGGGGGAGTTGGGATCAGTGGCAGTGCTGGCGGGGAGTTGGGATCAGTGGCAGTGCTGGCGGGGAGTTGGGATCAGTGGCAGTGCTGGCGGGGAGTTGGGATGAGTGGCAGTGCTGGCGGGGAGTTGGGATGAGTGGCAGTGCTGGCGGGGAATTTGGATCAGTGGCAGTGCTGGCAGGGAGTTGGGATCAGTGGCAGTGCTGGCGGGGAGTTGGGATGAGTGGCAGTGCTGACGGGGAGTTGGGATGAGTGGCAGTGCTGGCGGGGAGTTGGGATCAGTGGCAGTGCTGGCGGGGAGTTGGGATGAGTGCCAGTGCTGGCAGGGAGTTGGGATGAGTGGCAGTGCTGGTGGGGAGTTGGGATCAGTGGCAGTGCTGGCAGGGAGTAGGGACCAGTGGCAGTGCTGGCGGGGAGTTGGGATCAGTGGCAGTGCTGGTGGGGAGTTGGGATGAGTGGCAGCGCTGGCGGGGAGTTGGGATGAGTGGCAGTGCTGGCGGGGAGTTGGGATGAGTGGCAGTGCTGGCGGGGAGTTGGAATGAGTGGCAGTGCTGGCGGGGAGTTGGGATGAGTGGCAGTGCTGGCGGGGAGTTGGGATGAGTAGCAGCGCTGGCGGGGAGTTGGGATGAGTGGCAGTGCTGGCAGGGAGCTGGAGTCAGTGGCAGTGCTGGCAGGGAGTTGGGATCAGTGGCAGTGCTGGCAGGCAGTTGGGATGAGTGGCAGTGCTGGCGGGGAGTTGGGATGAGTGGCAGTGCTGGCGGGGAGTTGGGATGAGTAGCAGCGCTGGCGGGGAGTTGGGATGAGTGGCAGTGCTGGCGGGGAGTTGGGATGAGTGGCAGTGCTGGCGGGGAGTTGGAATGAGTGGCAGTGCTGGCGGGGAGTTGGGATGAGTGGCAGTGCTGGCGGGGAGTTGGGATGAGTAGCAGCGCTGGCGGGGAGTTGGGATGAGTGGCAGTGCTGGCAGGGAGCTGGAGTCAGTGGCAGTGCTGGCAGGGAGTTGGGATCAGTGGCAGTGCTGGCAGGCAGTTGGGATGAGTGGCAGTGCTGGCGGGGAGTTGGGATGAGTGGCAGTGCTGGCGGGGAGTTGGGATGAGTGGCAGTGCTGGTGGGGAATTGGGATGAGTGGCAGTGCTGGTGGGGAATTGGGATGAGTGGCAGTGCTGGTGGGGAATTGGGATGAGTGGCAGTGCTGGGGGGAGTTCTGAATAGCCAACTTAGGTGCTCTTGATCAAGGTCATCTGCTGATCTGAGAACTGTAGTGGGGACTTTTAATGGCAACTCTAATCACAGGTAATGTTACTCGCTGTGTCTCCGACTTCACTGTGTCTCCAGCTCTGTTGTGTCTCGTAGAAGTGACACCTATGCCGAAATCAGAAGATAGGGTCTCCTCCAGCCCTTCCCACTTCACATTCCTCACCAGTCAGCTGACCTCTAGTCTCTGCCCCCAACCCATGCCGGGAACAGAATACGAAGAGGCTGAGTGGGCGGCCGCGGGCTCCAGGAACACCCCAGCTGGGCTTTCACAAGCTCCAGGGAGACAACCTTGCTGGATGGACACGAAAAGGCTGGGAGAGTGGCGCGGGCTTCAGGAACAGCCTAGAATTCGGTGACCCCTGGCAAATTGTCATTTGACCCCCAAGGGGGTCTTAACCCCCAGGTTCAGAATCACTGATCTAGTGGAAAGGAATTGTTGAAGTGACAACTCTGGATGGGGGGGGGGATAAGTGTTACAGCAAAAGCTTCTTTTTTTTTTTTTAACTACCGTGTTTCCCCGAAAATAAGCCCAGGTCTTATATTTATTTTGGCAACAAAAGACACAGTAGGGCTTATTTTCGGGGTAGGTCTTACCATGTAATGTGCTGTCTTCCCTCCCTCTGCCTGACAGGAATCTCCAGTGTGAACTGAGTTAAAATGCTTGTAAAATCCTAGAATCCACTCTATTACAGTATTATATAATGTACAATGTGTGTGTTTCTGTAATATAATTGTGCCAAATGCCTTGGTTATAGCGCCGTTCTGCTCTTCTGTGACCTGCCGG
Source organism: Rana muscosa (assembly GCA_029206835.1). Classification (NCBI taxonomy): domain Eukaryota; kingdom Metazoa; phylum Chordata; class Amphibia; order Anura; family Ranidae; genus Rana; species Rana muscosa. Next base: position 244,026,598 of record CM055126.1, read on the forward strand.
AGCTCTCTTCCCCGCAATTGTATTACAGAAACACACACATTGTACATTATATACTACTGTAATAGAGTGGATTATAGGATGTTACAAACATTTTAAATTAGGGCTTATTTTTGGGGTAGGTCTTATTTTCGGGGAAACACGGTATTACAGTCCCCAATGGATTGCCCAAGATGTTCCCATACCCTTTTACCTGACTGAGGAAATCGTTATCATCACCAGTCTTATTAAGTACAGGTGTATTACATACTTCATCATTTAGTTCCCTTACTTGTTTCCCATGTCCCCATCATTTGGTTCCCATACCCCCATTATTTAGTTCTCATACCCCCATCATTTGATTCTCATATCCCATAGTTTGGTTCTCATACCCTCATCATTTGGAATTGGGAGAGAGGGGACTTTTAACCATTTCAGCCCCAGAAAATTTGACTGACATTTTTTGCGATTCGGCACTGCGTCGCTTTAACTGACAATTGCGCGGTCGTGCGACGTTGTACCCAAACAAAATTGACTTCCTCTTTTTCCCACAAATAGAGCTTTCTTTTGGTGGTATTTGATCACCTCTGCAGTTTTTATTTTTTGCGATATAAACAAAAAAAAATAAAAAATGTTGAAAAAAACCACACAATATTTTGTACATTTTGCTATAATAAATATCCCCAATTTCTTTTAAAAAAAGCTAAATTTTCCATAGTTTAGGCCGATATGTATTCTTCTACATATTTTTGGTAATGAAAATTGCAATAAGCGTTTATTGATTGGTTTGCGCAAAAGTTATAGCGTCTACAAAATAGGGGATAGATTTATGGCATTATTATTTTTTTTTTTTTTTTTTTTACTAGTAATGGCGGTGATCTGCGATTTTTATCGGGACTGCGACATTGCGGCGGACACATTTTTGGGACCATTGACAATTATACAGCGATCAGTGCTATAAAAATGCACTGATCACTGTGTAAATGTCACTGGCAGGGAAGGGGTTAACACCAGGGGGCGATCAAGGGGTTAACTGTGTTCCCTCAGTGTGTTCTAACTGTAGGGGGAGGGGACTGACTAGACGAGATGACAGATCGCTGTTCCTAGCTAGTAGGAACTCACGATCTGCCTCTCCTCTCAGAACAGGGATTTGTGTGTTTACGCACACACACGTCCCTGTTCTGGCTTTCGTACAAGAAAAAAAACAAACACTTAAATGACGTTTAATGCACTCAAACACAATACAATACCCATTTTATTTGTAAAATATAAATGATGATATTGGGTGGTGTAAATAGATACCATGCATGTGAAAAAATTTAAAATGCACACACCTTTCGAATTTGCAAAAAACGACCTAAAATTGACCATTGGCAATGCTTTAAAAGCCTTTAACATTTAGCTAAGGTGCTAAAAGTATTTCTCTCACTCTGGCAATACCTCACATGTGTGGTGCAATCGCCATTTACATGTACGTTTTTCTTTTTTTTTTTTTTTTTTGCATGGTGGGGGCGGAGATGCTTTTAAATTTAAAAATAATAATAATAATAATTTAATTGAAAAAAATAATATTAAAAATGCTTTTACTTTTTATTTTTTTGTATTTATTTTTTTTTAGCACGGAGATGCTTTTACATTTTTTTTTAAGATTTTTTTTAGTTTTTAGCATGGGGGGACGGAGGTGCTTTTAAATTTTTTTATTATCATTTTTTTTTTTGTTTTTAGCATGGGGGGACGGAGGTGCTTTTACATTTTTTTATTATCATTTTTTTTTTTTTTTTAGCATGGGGGGACGGGGATTCTTTTACATTTTTTTTTATTCGTTTTTTTAGCATTGGGGGACAGAGATGCTTTTACATTTTTTTATGATTTTTATTATGTTTTAGCATTGGCACACGGGGTACTTTCACTTTTTTTTTTTTTTAGGTTAAATATATTTTTATTGATCTTTTCCCACATTACATTACATACATAACAATACAAAAATATTGATAAACATATACACATAACACACATATACGGTCTCAATGAATACCCCTACATTAAAATGGACTAAAAACATTAATAGTCATTTATACTGAGAGATCTGCTTATCCTGAAGGAGATATATCCAGGGCTTATTTTCTCAGACAACAGGTGCAGGAACTCCCCTTTTCCGAGTCACTTGTTTTCTCCGCCCCCTACCCACCTCCGAGCAACGTCCCTTGGTTCCATCCCCTGCCCACCTCCCAGCACCGCCCCTTTTAGACAATACAGAACCAAGTATCATTTTGTTGTGCTAAGTAATTTGTATGGAATTTGGTTTCCCCTTCAGCCAGCAACAATAGATCCCCCTAACAATGTACCACCCACAACAAAATCCCCCCCCCCAGCAACAATAGACTCCCAGCAGCATCAACAGATCTCCGCACAGCCAGCATTAATAGACTCTCTGGCAGCCATCAACAGTAGACCCCTCCCCCAACAGTAAATCTCCTTCAGCAACAACTCACCCCCCAGAAACAATAGGTCCCCCACCAGCAACACTAGACCTCCTCAGCAACAATAGACCACCCTGCAAAAATAGATCCCCACCAGCTAGAATAGATCCGCCAGCAGTGAGCATCAATACCCTGCAGCACACCCCAGCACCCCTTGACATTACATACAGTCAGGGGAGGGCTGGGCCAGGGGGCAGAGTGGCAATTGCCTCCCAGGCCACCCTAACTTATGTTCAAAATGGCCGGCAGCCGCTGCCCACTACCATTTTCTTTTTTATTCTGGTCTAGGAAGTCGGGCCGGGGGCATGGCCATGGTGGCCGACCACTAGCTGTTGCATTCCGGGAGTTGTAGTCCGCACTCAAGCTTCTGGTGGGTGGAAAACACAGCAGCGCAGAGGAAACTACAACTCCCTGGGACCGGATTCTTGGAAGCAGGCAGAGGCAGGGCGTGCCAGGGAGTCGGGACGCAGGGCTACAGGGCTGGGCGCTGGCTGCAACTTGACCCCAGGATCAGGAGCGTTACCCCCCCAGGAAACTGTGGTGTGCAAGGACCTGCTGAGCTGAGATTGCTGAGGTGAGAGACCCTGACACCCCTAGCTGACCCCCCATCTCCCCCCCATACACCCCATGTAACCTGCCCCAGTGATCAGGCTGCATTGATGGGCACTGGAGTTGGCTGCACTAATGGGCACTGGTGGGGCTGCATTGAAAAACCAGGTGGGCCATGGATGGTGAGCTGATTCGGTGGTTCAATGGGCCACTTGACTGGACTTGCCCCCCAGGCCTAAGGCCGCCAGCCCTCCCCTGCATACAGTCAGTCCAGGAGGTGCCGGAACTGCGTTCCCCTGCCTTCCCGCTAAAAAAAGCCCTGGATATATCCAACTATATGGCCTTCATATTCTAAATCCACTAGTTAGAGGGGTCAACGCAAATGGGAAAGAGGGGGAGAGAGATAGAGAAGAGACAGGTCGAACAAAAGAAAAACCGAGAGGGGAGAGAGAAGAGGGAGAGAAGCCAGACAGATCAGATAAGAGAGAGAAAAAAAAAGAAGGAGGGAGGGAAAAAGAAGAGAGTGATTTCTAGTGAAAGTGGTTATAAAAAATTAAAAATAAATCTAGTGATAACTAATATGTGTAATATTTTAAGGGGGTACTCACCCCAGGCCTATTAATGTATATTAGCCACAAAAAAAAAGAGAAGGCGAAGGATTCCTAGTGAAAGTGGATTATAAAAAACAACTAAGTCAAGTGATAAATAATATGTGTAATGTATAATAATTGAAAGGGGCACCCAACCCAAGCCTACTTATATATACATAAAAAGAAAAAACACACAGAAAGGGGGAGGAGGGGAAGAGGGGAAAACAGTGAAAGGGCTACTCCCTCCCACCCAGATCCCCAATCCCCTCCATAAAAACCTCTTTTTTTTTTATTTTTTTTATGTAAAGTAAAAAAAAAAAATCATTTAACTTTATTGCTATCACAAAGGGGTGAACAACCCTCCTTGTGATAGCTTTGGGAAAGTTACAGGTACTTTTTATAGAGCCATCGGGGGGTCTACTAGACCGCTGATGTCTCCCCTGCCCTCCAAGGTAGCTTGTGTTTGATCAGCTGCTTCTCTGGCTGCAACAGACAGGGAACTCCTATTACTTTCATCTTCATTTGTCAAGGAGGAGATCAGGGAATGAATGTTCCTCCATTGCCTCTGTGGGAGCCAACCAAACCGTTTACCACAGTCCCCGGCTCCCAGATGGAATGGTAGAGCCCAGGAATGGCGCGGTAGGCAGCAGCGGGGGAGGGGGAGGGGGCTCCAAAACGGTGTAAAAGTGATCACTTTTACAGGAAAGACAGTTGCTGGCTTTAAAAAAGATACAAGAAGGACTGATCCTGATATAACCGCCTATGAAGGGGTCTCCAAACTTTTTAAACAAAGGGCCAGTTTACTGTCCTTCAGGCTTTAGGGGGGTGGGACTGTGGTCAGTGTGAGTAGAGAATGTCCCGGCATCACTGGGAGTAAACACCCCTGCTCCAACATTGGATTTAACAGGAGGAATAGTGCCCCATGGTTGGTATCAATGGAAGGAATAGTGCCCCGTGGTTGGTATCAGTGGAAGGAATAGTGCCCTGTGGTTGGTATCAGTGGGAGCAATAGTGCCCCATTAATGGTGTCAGCACAGGGAATAGTGCCCCATCATTGGTGTCAGTGGGAGGAATAGTGTCCCAACATTGGTGTCAGTGGGAGGAATAGTGCCCCATCATTGGTTTCGGTGAGAGGAATAGCGCCCCATCATTGGTGTCAGTGGGAGGAATAGTGTCCCATCATTGGTGTCAGTGGGAGGAATAGTGCCCCGCCCATCATTGGAGCACAGGTGTGTCAGGAGGAAGGTGCCTCTGAAGCTGCTCTGTGAGAGGGGAGTGGTGGTGAAATCTATCCCAGCTCCCTGGCCCCCTTTCTGGGGAGGCCATGGAGGCCAGCGGGGCCTCTCTTGCTGGAGGCTCCCAGCCATCTCCTGGGCCATCAGGTGAACTGCCTGCCTCTGCACAAGCCGATCTCTCTGCCCCTGGTGAGGATGAAGGCTCGGAGGCCATTCGGGAGCGAGTGGTGGCCGGGATTAAGGTCCTGAACAGGGAGAGGGACAAGCTCTACAAGTTGAGAGCGGAGTTGAAGCGCCTGCGAAGGCAACGTGAGGGCTTACACAGCCAGAAACGGGGATCCATGGATCCGGAAATCCAACTGGCCAAGGTCCGTGTGGATCATCAGGAGACCATCGTGGCCATGATGGAAGGCAGAGATGGGCCCTTCAAAGAGAAGTTTTGTAACGACAAGAGGTTTGCAAGGGTGACAAAGATGGAGGTGGAGGAGGAGGAGACCCCCAGTTCTGACCCCCTGCCCCCCCAGGGAGAGGTAAGCAGCCCCATGCCTTCCCAGGAATCTGGAGGCATGCTGAGGGCCATCCAGGTAATGGAGTCTCCTATGCGGGGGGATCAGATGGTGTTTAATGAGGAAGACATTTCTGATGATGTACCTGATAAAGTAAAGCCTGCTAAGTCCCATGTTGTGGATAAGACTGTTTTTGTTCCTTTTAACACTGTGACTGACAATGTGCCTAATGACAATCAGGCTGCTAGTCCTGTATGCAGCAATGTTGTGCCTGCTGAGGCTGCAATGCAGCAAGAGTTACATTTAAAAAATGTCATTTCTGTGGATGGACTGCAAGTGTCAGCACAGCCCATTAACCCTTCTTTGGCTGAGTCCAAAGCTGTTTGCCCCACTGCTGCTGAGGACTCTACAGTGCAGCATCAGGAGACAGCTGGTATTGCAGCAACTGTGACCATTCCTGATGGGAATTTGAATAGTTCTGTGACTGATAACAATCACCCCAGTACCAGTGTGATGAACAATCCTGCTACAGATCCTGCCATTTCAGTTCATACAGTTGATAATAATAATAATATACAGAGTGATGTGACTTCAGTGTCAGCCCTTGGCCCTGATAAACCTACTTTTGCACAGGTGGCACACTCTGCTCCTGGTAGTCCCGCTCCCAAGCGGGGTTTTCCACTGCAAGCTGCCACCTTGAGCACCCCAAGATCTGGTCTTGGGTCTCTGGCTTCTGCTGGGGGTCCAAGACGTAATGTAGTTATCCTGAAATGGGAAGGTGGTGCCATCCCTCCAGCACGGCGTGCAGTGGTGGACTTGATATTGGAGATGGGTTTTGGTGCAAATGACCTGTATGCCTTTATACACGTAGCTGGGACAAGGGACTATACAGTTAGTTTCACCAGGCCAGAGGGTCTTGACCTGTTCTGGGAGCGATATGAGGCTCGGTGCAGGTCAAGACCTGAATGGGAAGGTCTGGTCCCAGTTGCGGTTTCTCAGAGGTCAACAGTAAAAAAAATAACCATTATCCTGACCAATGAGAGTGTTCCTGCTCGGGATCTAGAGGTCTGGTTAAGGAACTATGGGGAAGTTTTGACCAAACCTAATAAAATCCATGATGAGCGTAACATCTGGACTGGGGGATGGTCGGTAACAGTCAGGTTGGCCAGGGATGGGAATGTTGTCCGTCACCTGCCCTCCTCAGCTTTCATAGGGAGGGATAGGATGACTGTTTTCTACCCTGGTCAGCCGAAGCTGTGTCACCGCTGTGGAGAAAAGGGGCACTTGAGCTCCTCCTGTTCAGCCTTGATGTGTTCAGTGTGTCGGGGTCAGGGTCATATGGCTAAGGACTGCACTAAGATGATCAGGTGCAACCTGTGCCTGCGCCTTGGCCACCCCTACAGCAGATGTCCTGAAGCCTGGCACAATATGGAGAAGGAGGTAGTAGAGGACATGTCAAGGCTGGACAGGATGGAGGGTGAGACCCCTGGTGTACCATCCTCCTCTTCGGTGACCCCCTCCCCTGGTCCTGCTCAGGATCCCTCTCCAGTTCCTGTGGCCACCCCTCCTGTGTCTGTAAGTACTCCTTCTGTTTCTGTCTCTGTGTCCCCCCAGCCTACTGTACCCTCTCCTCTTGTGTCGGAACCTTCCAAGTCTGTGCCCCCCGAGTCTGTTACCCCCCAGGAGTCTACCCCTCCTGAGTCTGACTTAAAGGGATCACCCCCCCCACCAGCGTGTACTAAAATGGGCGCCCCTTCCTCTGTAAAGAAGTCTTGTGGAAAGACTTTAAAGAAAAAAGTAAGAGATGAGGGCATCTCTGAGGCTGACCTGCGGTACCTGGAGGAGAGAAGGAAGGTTGGGAGGCGGAAGAGGCAGGCGGTGAGGACGGAACGGGGACGGAAAGCTCCGGTTCCTGTCTCCAGCCGTCATAGGTCCTCCCAAGTGGGATATTTCTTCATCTGGAGCTTCTTCTGAAAGAAGTTCCGATTCTGAAATGGACTTTGAGGCGGCCTCTAGAAAGAGAGAGGCTTCTGGTGATGAGCAGCAGAGGGGAGCTAAGAAGCAATCCACCCAATAACCCAAATGGCGGTTCCCCCTCCGTTAAAAGTGGTGACAATTAATGTCGCCAGCATTAAGTCAGTAAGAGCTCGTTCTATGGCCTTCTTTTTGTTCAGCCAATTAGATGCTGAAATTTTATTTTTGCAAGAGACTAGGCTCACCTCCTTGGCAGATATTCATATGGCCAAGAGAGAGTGGAGGTATGGTCCATCTTACTGGTCTCTTGCGGCCGAGCCTTACGGCGGTGTGGCGGTGTTGTTTAAAACCGGCATGGTAACTGTCCGGCGGGTTATTGAGGTGGAGATTGGGAGATGTATGGTCTTAGATGTCCTTGTGGGAGGGCAGGACCTGCGCCTAATCAATGTTTATGGGCCGCACACAAAGTGGGACAGGAAATGCCTTTTTACAAGGATCAAGCCATTTCTTTTTACATCCCGGCAAGTGGTCTTTGGAGGTGACTTTAATACAGTAACTAGGCCCAAGGACAGGAAGGACTTCAAGGACAGGCTGGGATATGATAGCGTTTTTTTAAATAGTATGGTTAGGGATGCTGGTCTTGTGGATGTGCACATTAAGCACCTCCCAGATGACACCGGGTTCACTTTTCATCGTGGTAATAGTCAGAGTAGGATAGATAGGTTTTTTTTGAAGGAGGCCTCTGCTTTCTCGCCCCCAGTGGTGCAGGCAGTAGAGTTCTCTAATCACTGTATGCTATCTGTGGTACTGAATGCTTCAGACGCCCCTCAGAGGGGCAAGGGCATCTGGAGATTAAATTCGACACTACTCAAGGAAGAACATGTTAGACAATCCTTTGAGGAATTCTTTCAGGCACAGGTGACCATCCTGGACTTTTGTAGCAGCAAGGCTGAGTGGTGGGAGCTGACCAAAAAGAGGATCGCTGGATTCTTCAGGGGCCTAGCCAATAGAAATCAGTTTAATAAATACATGACCTACCAACGTTTACGGAGGAAGCTGGATATTCTTGTTTCGAGAGGAGGAGATCCTGGGGCAATCTCCGAAGTGAAACTCCTTCTCAGGAAGTGTCAATATGACCGGCATGCCTCTTTGGTTCTGGAGAGGGACTATGGGAAGTACCACTCGCCTGACCCTTACCAGAACTGCAAACAAGGTGTAGCTGTTAAAACGGTCGTTGGCCTTAAGGACAGTACAGGTTCCTTGACAAAGTCCAGGTCAGGGATTCTGGAGGTCGTGAGGTCCTTTTATGCCGACCTTCTTGGGAGGAAAGAGCTTGATCGTGACAAGATGGAAAGCTTTTTGGACTCTACTCCAGGTCTAAATGGTGGAGATGTTCCATTGATGAATTTGACAGAGGAGATCACAGTCGAAGAGGTGATGAGGGCAATTGAACAGCTTGCCATCAAAAAGTCGCCTGGACCGGATGGCTTGACGGCTGAGTTTTACAAAGCCTTTAAGTCTATTCTGGCCCCGCATTTGGTAGAGGTTTTTAACAGTTGCCTTGCTGAGGGGGTGCTTTCCCCTTCCATGAGGCACTCGGCTGTGATTCTTCTTTCAAAGGGTAAAGATCCTTCGATGATTGAGAATTGGCGTCCCATCAGCCTTCTTAATGTCGATAGAAAGATACTGGCAAAGATATTTTTCTGGCGCCTATCGTCAGTGGCAGAGTCTTTGCTTTCTCGCCATCAGCACTGTTCGGTCCAGGGTAGGAGCACCTTCACAGCGGTTTTAGCTGTCCGGGAGGCCTTGGAGCGGTGCAGGGCTGCAGGCTGGGGAAAGTATTTGCTGACATTGGATCAGGCAAAGGCTTTTGATCGTGTTAACCATGAGTACCTGTGGTTGCTCCTTAGTAAGTACGGTCTGCCGGGTGGTTTTGTCGATTGGCTGAAAGTCTTGTATAAGGGGGCAGAAAGCTTCCCTCTTGTTAATGGTTGGGTTGGACAGTCCTTTGAGGTTGGCTCCGGGGTGCGCCAGGGTTGTCCCCTGAGTCCCCTGCTCTATGTGTTTGCAATTGACCCCTTCGTCAGGAGGCTAGAGAGCGGCATGTTGTGTGGGGTACCAGTGGGGCTCCCGGGTGAGCCGCCATTGAGGGTTGTTGCCTATGCGGATGATGTGTCAGTGATTGTCACTGGGACGGATGAAGCGGAGGAGGTGGTCTCTCTGACATCACGGTATTCTGAAGCATCAGGCTCCAAGATCAATCAGGAAAAGACTGAAGTTTTCTGGATGGGAAAGGATGGTGAGGGTTTTGATCTCCCGGACACCTTTCCAGTGCCCCAGGAAAGAATTAAGATACTAGGCATTGAATTTGGACCCGGCGATTATGGCCTCAAAAACTGGGAAGGCAGACTGGAAATTGCCAATACTAAGGTGGTCAGCTGGAAGAGATGGAAGTTATCTATGAGGGAAAGGGTTGATCTGATTAAGACTTACCTGATTCCGATCTTCTTGTATGTCAGCTTTGTCTGCATCTTGCCAGTGTCTCTCTATGCTAGGGTCAGTAGTGTGTTCTTCCAGATGCTGTGGGGGAACAGACTGAACCCCATCAAGAGGAATGTCACCTACCTATCCAGGAGGGAGGGTGGCTTAGGTATGGTCAACCCAGTTCTTTTCTTTTCACTGCTATTTCTAAAGTTTAACATTGGTAATATGCTTGCAGTGGAACCTCCTGGATGGGTAGGCATATTTAGATCTTGGTTTAGGCCTTTTCTACGACTTTGGGAAGAAGGTGGCCAAGTGAAGAATTGCAGGGGTCATCGTGGTCAGCTACCAGCCTATGTCGCTCCGTGCCTGAAGTTACTGCGGCAGTGGTGATTGTCGGCTGAAGATCTCAGATCGGTTCCAAGGAAAGTCCTTATGAGTCGAGTCTTGAGCGAAGTCTTTCATGACCCACTGGCCTTAAGGGATTGCCCGGGCCCAGTTTTGAGGGCGGGGTTAAGACTGATTAATTTGGATAGAGTACCCCCTAAATTTAGGGATCTGGCCTGGTTGTGCTTCCATGGGAAGCTCTATGTTCGGGGCAATTTGAAATTCCGCAGTGGGATGGATCGTAGCTGTCCTCGGGAGGAGTGTGCAGATGAGGAGGAGACTATGGACCATTTTCTGCTTCATTGCCCTTTTAACATAGAGGTGTACAAACAGGTGGGGCGGGCCCTCTGTGTATAGAGGTGTACAAACAGGTGGGGCGGGCCCTTGGTGTTCCTTTCCTCTCCAGGCTGGGTTATGCTGAGTGGGTGTACGGAGCATTCAATACCGGTGGAGTTTTTTGTTTGGATACACTTTTTTTAGTTAGCCTAGTAGTCCGTTATTTCACCTGGAACGCACGGTGTCAGGTCAGCATTCGGCAAAAACTCCTTCCTGTTGAGGTGGTGGTGTATGACATTTTGCATGAGGTGGGGAGGATTCGGGAGCTTGAGAGAGACAAGCGGGGTCAGGGGGCTTGGTTGAAGGCGTGGAGGGGTTTCAAGCCTCCCTGACTGCCAGGAGTCTCTTTCCCGGGTGTGGCTGTCTGTCTCTTATCACCCTAGATTATCAGTATTTTTGATTAATTTTTGATAAATGGCTGCGTACATAGGTGATGGGTTGTGCCTCTTAGGCCCTCTCTGCTGCTTTATGTAGATAGTTTTCTAGGGATGTTTTGGTAGTGGATTATGTATATATTGTATATATTCTGAACATGGATGTGTATTCCTTTGTTTTCTGTTGAAGTTTTGTACTATGGTTTTGTTTTTTACTTTTGTATAAAAATTGGTTGCTTGATTCTTTTCAATAAAAGATCAATAGTGCCCCATCATTGGTTTCGGTGGGAGGAATAGTGCCCCATCATTGGTATCAGTGGGAGGAATAGTGTCCCATCATTGGTGTCAGTGGGAGGAATAGTGTCCCATCATTGGTGTCAGTGGGAGGAATAGTGCCCCATCATTGGTTTCGGTGGGAGGAATAGTGCCCCATCATTGGTATCAGTGAGAGGAATAGTGTCCCATCATTGGTGTCAGTGGGAGGAATAGTGCCCAGTCATTGGTATCAGTGGGATGAATAGTGTCCCATCCATAGGCGTGCGCAGCCTATTGCATTAGGGTGTGCACCTCAGCCAATCTGGTGCTCGGGTCTGTTACATGTCACCTGATTGGCTGAAACGACAGACGCTCTGATTGGATGCCTATCAGGCGTCCAATCATAGCAGAGGAAGGGAAGAGAGGACGGGAGAAGACATTAAGGAGTGTGCAGGACACCGCCGCCGTGACCCGCTGCCCCACCAAGACAGGTAAATTCCGGGCGGGGTAGGGGATGCACACTGACAGCATTTGATGGGCACAGTAGCGGCAATTGATGGGCACAGTGTCAGCAATTGATGGGCACACTGGCAGCAATTGATAAGCACACTGGCAGCAATTGATGGGCACAGTAGTGGCAATTGATGGGCACACTGGCGGCAATTGATGGGCACAGTAGCGGCAATTGATGGGCACAGTGTCAGCAATTGATAAGCACACTGGCAGCAATTGATGGGCACAGTAGCGGCAATTGATGGGCACACTGGCAGCAATTGATGGGCACAGTAGCTGCATTTGATGGCACAGTGGCAGCAATTTATGGGCACAGTGGCGGCAATTATTGGGCACAGTCGCAGCAATTGATGGGCACAGTAGATGCGTTTGATGGGCACAGTGGCTGCAATTGATGTGGTTTTTTTTTCAGCTTGTTTGCGCCCCCCCGAAAATGTTTGAGCACCAGCCACCACTGCTCTAATGTGGGCTGACGTACAGGTACTTTAACCAACATTTGGCACTGCTTTCCTTACGCCATATATTGGGGCTGTCGGCATATGGGACGTGGTTAATATACACTTGGGATATATTTTTTTATACCAAAGACATGTAGTATATATATTTATATATATATATATATATATATATTTATATATAACATACTTTTTTCGCTGACAGGCCAATTGTATATGTGATATGTCTCTGTGCACAAATGATGATGCAAAAAAGAATATGAAAAAATCTGCCAAAATAGCCAACCAATTGGAATTGAATTGATAAACCTTACCTTACCCTGGCCTGCCACTAACTAGCTAGGCTATTTTGGCAGATTTTTTAATATTCTTTCTTGCATCATCATTTGTGCACAGAGACAGATGCAGACCACAGTGCTGTCTCTCTCACTCTGTCACGCACTGGCACTGCTCACCTTGATTACAGGCTGCCGCCTGCCTGCCTAAAGCCGCTCGTCTGCCGCTGCCTTTAACCAGGCCACTCCGCCGCTTCTGATGGGTGGTGCTTCAGTGCGGGTTTAGATCACTCCGCCGGCGTCTGCGGAACCTGCAGCCGGAACTATAGAAGCTGCATCGGCTTATGCGGCTCCCGGCTGTGTTACTCCGCAGCTAGTTCCCTCCCTGCTCCTTCCTCCCACTTGCAGCATTTAGCAGCAATAAGCTGTATTTGCCAGCCGGTGGCAGGACATTACCCCAGGCAATGCCAGTGACTTACACACACAGCAAGGACATGTCCATTGCAGGCACAGCAGGGATGATTAGGGTGTGCCTGGGCACAGCCGGCACACCCCGTGGGCACGCCTATGGTCCCATCATTGGTGTCAGTGGGAGGAATGGTGCCCCATCTATGGTGTCAGTGGGAGGAATGGTGCCCCAAGGGCAGAGTAGAGGCAAGTAAAGGGCCTGCATCTGGCCCCCCGGGCTACAGTTTAGAGACCACTGCCCAGAATGTTCATATCCTTACGCTGAGCAGCAAGCTAGTTATAAAGGGGGGTGGTTGCCATTTTTGTTAGCCGGTAAGAAGGCCTTTTACTTCTGAAAAATCGGGTCATAGAACAACATTTTCTGGATTCCAGGGATGTTGGCGGAACGTTTCCACAAGGGGTTTGCTCATCAATAAACACTAATTGTGAGCTGTAACTTAAACATTCTATCTCTTCCAATTCTTCTTTCATTTAAATGCTATAGATTGCTGTAAACGCAGATCACATACAGAGAGCAGAGGAACGTTTATGAATCCGCAAAGAGAGAATGGAAAAGCCAATGGAGTAAAAAGCAGCAACAGAGTCCTGAGCCCTGCAGAAGCCATTTCTCTCCCCATAAAGGTCCCTCTCCCTTCTGCCATCAGCATCTCACATGAGCAACGCGCATTATCGTCCTCCTTGTTCTGGCAGCTTATTTAGATAAAGGTTTTATGAAAATCTTCACATCCAAACGAGACGGAAAATTGTTTATATTGAGAAATGCTCAGACAAAATAAATTGCTTTTCTTGAAAAAAAAAATCTCAAAGAAAAAAGAAGCACAAGCGCAGACAAAAGAGTGAAATAAAAAAAACCTTTCAGGTACAAAATATTTAATTCCAAATGAAATTAAAATTATAGTAAAGGCTTTTTTTAATTTTCTTCTTCTCTTATTTTTTTTTCATTGTCTTCTCCATAAGCCAGTGTGTGGGCCAGTGTCCCCTCATTTCCACCATGATCCTGTGTGTGGGCCAGTGTCCCCTCATTTCCACCATGATCCAGTGTGTGGGCCAGTGTCCCCTCATTTCCACCATGATCCTGTGTGTGGGCCAGTGTCCCCTCATTTCCACCATGATCCTGTGTGTGGGCCAGTGTCCCCTCATTTCCACCATGATCCAGTGTGTGGGCCAGTGTCCCCTCATTTCCACCATGATCCTGTGTGTGGGCCAGTGTCCCCTCATTTCCACCATGATCCTGTGTGTGGGCCAGTGTCCCCTCATTTCCACCATGATCCTGTGTGTGGGCCAGTGTCCCCTCATTTCCACCATGATCCTGTGTGTGGGCCAGTGTCCCCTCATTTCCACCATGATCCTGTGTGTGGACCAGTGTCCCCTCATTTCCACCATGATCCTGTGTGTGGGCCAGTGTCCCCTCATTTCCATCATGATCCAGTGTGTGGGCCAGTGTCCCCTCATTTCCACCATGATCCAGTGTGTGGGCCAGTGTCCCTTCATTTCCACCATGATCCAGTGTGTGGGCCAGTGTCCCCTCATTTCCACCATGATCCAGTGTGTGGGCCAGTGTCCCCTCATTTCTACCATGATCCAGTGTGTGGGCCAGTGTCCCCTCATTTCTACCATGATCCTGTGTGTGGGCCAGTGTCCCCTCATTTCCATCATGATCCAGTGTGTGGGCCAGTGTCCCCTCATTTCCACCATGATCCAGTGTGTGGGCCAGTGTCCCCTCATTTCCACCATGATCCAGTGTGTGGGCCAGTGTCCCCTCATTTCTACCATGATCCTGTGTGTGGGCCAGTGTCCCCTCATTTCCATCATGATCCAGTGTGTGGGCCAGTGTCCCCTCATTTCCACCATGATCCAGTGTGTGGGCCAGTGTCCCCTCATTTCCACCATGATCCAGTGTGTGGGCCAGTGTCCCCTCATTTCCACCATGATCCTGTGTGTGGGTCAGTGTCCCCTCATTTCCATCATGATCCAGTGTGTGGGCCAGTGTCCCCTCATTTCCACCATGATCCAGTGTGTGGGCCAGTGTCCCCTCATTTCTACCATGATCCTGTGTGTGGGCCAGTGTCCCCTCATTTCCATCATGATCCAGTGTGTGGGCCAGTGTCCCCTCATTTCCACCATGATCCAGTGTGTGGGCCAGTGTCCCCTCATTTCCACCATGATCCAGTGTGTGGGCCAGTGTCCCCTCATTTCCACCATGATCCAGTGTGTGGGCCAGTGTCCCCTCATTTCCACCATGATCCTGTGTGTGGACCAGTGTCCCCTCATTTCCACCATGATCCAGTGTGTGGGCCAGTGTCCCTTCATTTCCATCATGATCCAGTGTGTGGGCCAGTGTCCCCTCATTTCCACCATGATCCTGTGTGTGGACCAGTGTCCCCTCATTTCCACCATGATCCAGTGTGTGGGCCAGTGTCCCTTCATTTCCATCATGATCCAGTGTGTGGACCAGTGTCCCCTCATTTCCACCATGATCCTGTGTGTGGACCAGTGTCCCTTCATTTCCATCATGATCCAGTGTGTGGGCCAGTGTCCCCTCATTTCCACCATGATCCAGTGTGTGGGCCAGTGTCCCCTCATTTCCACCATGATCCTGTGTGTGGGCCAGTGTCCCCTCATTTCCACCATGATCCTGTGTGTGGACCAGTGTCCCTTCATTTCCATCATGATCCAGTGTGTGGGCCAGTGTCCCCTCATTTCCACCATGATCCTGTGTGTGGGCCAGTGTCCCCTCATTTCCATCATGATCCAGTGTGTGGGCCAGTGTCCCTTCATTTCCATCATGATCCAGTGTGTGGGCCAGTGTCCCTTCATTTCCATCATGATCCAGTGTGTGGGCCAGTGTCCCCTCATTTCCACCATGATCCTGTGTGTGGGCCAGTGTCCCCTCATTTCCACCATGATCCAGTGTGTGGGCCAGTGTCCCCTCATTTCCATCATGATCCAGTGTGTGGACCAGTGTCCCCTCATTTCCACCATGATCCAGTGTGTGGGCCAGTGTCCCCTCATTTCCATCATGATCCAGTGTGTGGGCCAGTGTCCCCTCATTTCCACCATGATCCAGTGTGTGGGCCAGTGTCCCCTCATTTCCACCATGATCCTGTGTGTGGGCCAGTGTCCCTTCATTTCCACCATGATCCAGTGTCCCCTCATTTCCACCATGATCCTGTGTGTGGGCCAGTGTCCCCTCATTTCCACCATGATCCAGTGTGTGGGCCAGTGTCCCCTCATTTCCACCATGATCCAGTGTGTGGGTCAGTGTCCCCTCATTTCCACCATGATCCAGTGTGTGGGCCAGTGTCCCCTCATTTCCACCATGATCCAGTGTGTGGGTCAGTGTCCCCTCATTTCCATCATGATCCAGTGTGTGGGCCAGTGTCCCCTCATTTCCACCATGATCCAGTGTGTGGACCAGTGTCCCCTCATTTCCACCATGATCCAGTGTGTGGGCCAGTGTCCCCTCATTTCCACCATGATCCTGTGTGTGGGCCAGTGTCCCCTCATTTCCATCATGATCCAGTGTGTGGGCCAGTGTCCCCTCATTTCCACCATGATCCAGTGTGTGGGCCAGTGTCCCCTCATTTCCATCATGATCCTGTGTGTGGACCAGTGTCCCCTCATTTCCACCATGATCCTGTGTGTGGACCAGTGTCCCCTCATTTCCACCATGATCCAGTGTGTGGGCCAGTGTCCCCTCATTTCCATCATGATCCAGTGTGTGGGCCAGTGTCCCCTCATTTCCACCATGATCCAGTGTGTGGGCCAGTGTCCCCTCATTTCCACCATGATCCTGTGTGTGGGCCAGTGTCCCCTCATTTCCATCATGATCCAGTGTGTGGGCCAGTGTCCCCTCATTTCCACCATGATCCAGTGTGTGGGCCAGTGTCCCCTCATTTCCACCATGATCCAGTGTGTGGGCCAGTGTCCCCTCATTTCCATCATGATCCTGTGTGTGGACCAGTGTCCCCTCATTTCCATCATGATCCAGTGTGTGGGCCAGTGTCCCCTCATTTCCATCATGATCCAGTGTGTGGGCCAGTGTCCCCTCATTTCCACCATGATCCAGTGTGTGGGCCAGTGTCCCCTCATTTCCACCATGATCCTGTGTGTGGGCCAGTGTCCCCTCATTTCCATCATGATCCAGTGTGTGGGCCAGTGTCCCCTCATTTCCATCATGATCCAGTGTGTGGGCCAGTGTCCCCTCATTTCCATCATGATCCAGTGTGTGGGCCAGTGTCCCCTCATTTCCACCATGATCCTGTGTGTGGGCCAGTGTCCCCTCATTTCCATCATGATCCAGTGTGTGGGCCAGTGTCCCCTCATTTCCACCATGATCCTGTGTGTGGGCCAGTGTCCCCTCATTTCCACCATGATCCTGTGTGTGGGCCAGTGTCCCCTCATTTCCACCATGATCCAGTGTGTGGGCCAGTGTCCCCTCATTTCCACCATGATCCAGTGTGTGGACCAGTGTCCCCTCATTTCCACCATGATCCAGTGTGTGGGCCAGTGTCCCCTCATTTCTACCATGATCCAGTGTGTGGGCCAGTGTCCCCTCATTTCCACCATGATCCAGTGTGTGGGCCAGTGTCCCCTCATTTCCACCATGATCCAGTGTGTGGACCAGTGTCCCCTCATTTCCACCATGATCCAGTGTGTGGGCCAGTGTCCCCTCATTTCTACCATGATCCAGTGTGTGGGCCAGTGTCCCCTCATTTCCACCATGATCCAGTGTGTGGACCAGTGTCCCCTCATTTCCACCATGATCCTGTGTGTGGACCAGTGTCCCCTCATTTCCACCATGATCCAGTGTGTGGACCAGTGTCCCCTCATTTCCACCATGATCCAGTGTGTGGACCAGTGTCCCTTTATTTCCACCATGATCCTGTGTGTGGACCAGTGTCCCCTCATTTCCACCATGATCCAGTGTGTGGGCCAGTGTCCCCTCATTTCCACCATGATCCAGTGTGTGGGCCAGTGTCCCCTCATTTCCACCATGATCCAGTGTGTGGGCCAGTGTCCCCTCATTTCCACCATGATCCTGTGTGTGGGCCAGTGTGCCCTCATTTCCACCATGATCCTGTGTGTGGGCCAGTGTCCCCTCATTTCTACCATGATCCAGTGTGTGGGCCAGTGTCCCCTCATTTCCACCATGATCCTGTGTGTGGGCCAGTGTCCCCTCATTTCCACCATGATCCAGTGTGTGGGCCAGTGTCCCCTCATTTCCACCATGATCCAGTGTGTGGGCCAGTGTCCCCTCATTTCTACCATGATCCAGTGTGTGGACCAGTGTCCCCTCATTTCCACCATGATCCAGTGTGTGGGCCAGTGTCCCCTCATTTCCACCATGATCCTGTGTGTGGGCCAGTGTCCCCTCATTTCCACCATGATCCTGTGTGTGGGCCAGTGTGCCCTCATTTCCACCATGATCCTGTGTGTGGGCCAGTGTCCCCTCATTTCCACCATGATCCTGTGTGTGGGCCAGTGTCCCCTCATTTCCACCATGATCCAGTGTGTGGGCCAGTGTCCCCTCATTTCCACCATGATCCAGTGTGTGGACCAGTGTCCCCTCATTTCCACCATGATCCAGTGTGTGGGCCAGTGTCCCCTCATTTCTACCATGATCCAGTGTGTGGGCCAGTGTCCCCTCATTTCCATCATGATCCAGTGTGTGGGCCAGTGTCCCCTCATTTCCACCATGATCCAGTGTGTGGGCCAGTGTCCCCTCATTTCCATCATGATCCAGTGTGTGGGCCAGTGTCCCCTCATTTCCACCATGATCCTGTGTGTGGGCCAGTGTCCCCTCATTTCCACCATGATCCAGTGTGTGGGCCAGTGTCCCCTCATTTCTACCATGATCCAGTGTGTGGGCCAGTGTCCCCTCATTTCCATCATGATCCAGTGTGTGGGCCAGTGGCCCCTCATTTCCACCATGATCCTGTGTGTGGGCCAGTGTCCCCTCATTTCCATCATGATCCAGTGTGTGGGCCAGTGTCCCCTCATTTCCATCATGATCCAGTGTGTGGGCCAGTGTCCCCTCATTTCCACCATGATCCAGTGTGTGGGCCAGTGTCCCCTCATTTCTACCATGATCCAGTGTGTGGGCCAGTGTCCCCTCATTTCCACCATGATCCAGTGTGTGGGCCAGTGTCCCCTCATTTCTACCATGATCCTGTGTGTGGGCCAGTGTCCCCTCATTTCCACCATGATCCAGTGTGTGGGCCAGTGTCCCCTCATTTCTACCATGATCCAGTGTGTGGGCCAGTGTCCCCTCATTTCCACCATGATCCAGTGTGTGGGCCAGTGTCCCCTCATTTCTACCATGATCCTGTGTGTGGGCCAGTGTCCCCTCATTTCTACCATGATCCAGTGTGTGGGCCAGTGTCCCCTCATTTCCACCATGATCCAGTGTGTGGGCCAGTGTCCCCTCATTTCCACCATGATCCAGTGTGTGGACCAGTGTCCCCTCATTTCCACCATGATCCAGTGTGTGGACCAGTGTCCCCTCATTTCCACCATGATCCTGTGTGTGGACCAGTGTCCCCTCATTTCCATCATGATCCAGTGTGTGGACCAGTGTCCCCTCATTTCCACCATGATCCAGTGTGTGGGCCAGTGTCCCCTCATATCTACCATGATCCAGTGTGTGGGCCAGTGTCCCCTCATTTCCACCATGATCCAGTGTGTGGACCAGTGTCCCCTCATTTCCACCATGATCCAGTGTGTGGGCCAGTGTCCCCTCATTTCCACCATGATCCAGTGTGTGGGCCAGTGTCCCCTCATTTCTACCATGATCCAGTGTGTGGGCCAGTGTCCCCTCATTTCCATCATGATCCAGTGTGTGGGCCAGTGTCCCCTCATTTCCACCATGATCCAGTGTGTGGGCCAGTGTCCCCTCATTTCCACCATGATCCAGTGTGTGGGCCAGTGTCCCCTCATTTCTACCATGATCCAGTGTGTGGACCAGTGTCCCCTCATTTCCACCATGATCCAGTGTGTGGGCCAGTGTCCCCTCATTTCCACCATGATCCAGTGTGTGGACCAGTGTCCCCTCATTTCCACCATGATCCAGTGTGTGGACCAGTGTCCCCTCATTTCCACCATGATCCTGTGTGTGGACCAGTGTCCCCTCATTTCCATCATGATCCAGTGTGTGGACCAGTGTCCCCTCATTTCCACCATGATCCAGTGTGTGGGCCAGTGTCCCCTCATATCTACCATGATCCAGTGTGTGGGCCAGTGTCCCCTCATTTCCACCATGATCCAGTGTGTGGACCAGTGTCCCCTCATTTCCACCATGATCCAGTGTGTGGGCCAGTGTCCCCTCATTTCCACCATGATCCAGTGTGTGGGCCAGTGTCCCCTCATTTCTACCATGATCCAGTGTGTGGGCCAGTGTCCCCTCATTTCCATCATGATCCAGTGTGTGGGCCAGTGTCCCCTCATTTCCACCATGATCCAGTGTGTGGGCCAGTGTCCCCTCATTTCCACCATGATCCAGTGTGTGGGCCAGTGTCCCCTCATTTCTACCATGATCCAGTGTGTGGGCCAGTGTCCCCTCATTTCTACCATGATCCTGTGTGTGGGCCAGTGTCCCCTCATTTCCACCATGATCCAGTTTGTGGGCCAGTGTCCCCTCATTTCCACCATGATCCTGTGTGTGGGCCAGTGTCCCCTCATTTCCACCATGATCCAGTGTGTGGGCCAGTGTCCCCTCATTTCCACCATGATCCAGTGTGTGGGCCAGTGTCCCCTCATTTCTACCATGATCCAGTGTGTGGGCCAGTGTCCCCTCATTTCCACCATGATCCAGTGTGTGGACCAGTGTCCCCTCATTTCCACCATGATCCAGTGTGTGGACCAGTGTCCCCTCATTTCCACCATGATCCAGTGTGTGGGCCAGTGTCCCCTCATTTCCACCATGATCCAGTGTGTGGGCCAGTGTCCCCTCATTTCCACCATGATCCAGTGTGTGGGCCAGTGTCCCCTCATTTCCACCATGATCCTGTGTGTGGGCCAGTGTCCCCTCATTTCCACCATGATCCAGTGTGTGGGCCAGTGTCCCCTCATTTCCACCATGATCCTGTGTGTGGACCAGTGTCCCCTCATTTCCATCATGATCCAGTGTGTGGGCCAGTGTCCCCTCATTTCCACCATGATCCAGTGTGTGGGCCAGTGTCCCCTCATTTCCATCATGATCCAGTGTGTGGGCCAGTGTCCCCTCATTTCCACCATGATCCAGTGTGTGGGCCAGTGTCCCCTCATTTCCATCATGATCCAGTGTGTGGGCCAGTGTCCCCTCATTTCCACCATGATCCAGTGTGTGGACCAGTGTCCCCTCATTTCCACCATGATCCAGTGTGTGGGCCAGTGTCCCCTCATTTCTACCATGATCCAGTGTGTGGGCCAGAGTCCCCTCATTTCTACCATGATCCAGTGTGTGGGCCAGTGTCCCCTCATTTCCATCATGATCCAGTGTGTCTGCCAGTGTCCCCTCATTTCCATCATGATCCTGTGTGTGGGCCAGTGTCCCCTCATTTCCACCATGATCCTGTGTGTGGACCAGTGTCCCCTCATTTCCATCATGATCCAGTGTGTGGGCCAGTGTCCCCTCATTTCCACCATGATCCAGTGTGTGGACCAGTGTCCCCTCATTTCCACCATGATCCAGTGTGTGGGCCAGTGTCCCCTCATTTCCACCATGATCCAGTGTGTGGGCCAGTGTCCCCTCATTTCTACCATGATCCAGTGTGTGGGCCAGTGTCCCCTCATTTCTACCATGATCCAGTGTGTGGACCAGTGTCCCCTCATTTCCATCATGATCCAGTGTGTGGGCCAGTGTCCCCTCATTTCCACCATGATCCTGTGTGTGGACCAGTGTCCCCTCATTTCCACCATGATCCTGTGTGTGGGCCAGTGTTCCCTCATTTCCACCATGATCCAGTGTGTGGGCCAGTGTCCCCTCATTTCCACCATGATCCAGTGTGTGGGCCAGTGTCCCCTCATTTCCACCATGATCCTGTTTGTGGACCAGTGTCCCCTCATTTCCATCATGATCCAGTGTGTGGGCCAGTGTCCCCTCATTTCCACCATGATCCTGTGTGTGGACCAGTGTCCCCTCATTTCCACCATGATCCTGTGTGTGGGCCAGTGTCCCCTCATTTCCACCATGATCCAGTGTGTGGGCCAGTGTCCCCTCATTTCTACCATGATACAGTGTGTGGGCCAGTGTCCCCTCATTTCCACCATGATCCAGTGTGTGGGCCAGTGTCCCCTCATTTCCACCATGATCCAGTGTGTGGGCCAGTGTCCCCTCATTTCCACCATGATCCAGTGTGTGGGCCAGTGTCCCCTCATTTCCACCATGATCCTGTGTGTGGACCAGTGTCCCCTCATTTCCACCATGATCCTGTGTGTGGGCCAGTGTCCCCTCATTTCCACCATGATCCAGTGTGTGGGCCAGTGTCCCCTCATTTCCACCATGATCCTGTGTGTGGACCAGTGTCCCCTCATTTCCACCATGATCCTGTGTGTGGGCCAGTGTCCCCTCATTTCTACCATGATACAGTGTGTGGGCCAGTGTCCCCTCATTTCCACCATGATCCTGTGTGTGGGCCAGTGTCCCCTCATTTCCACCATGATCCTGTGTGTGGGCCAGTGTCCCCTCATTTCTACCATGATCCAGTGTGTGGGCCAGTGTCCCCTCATTTCCATCATGATCCAGTGTGTGGGCCAGTGTCCCCTCATTTCCACCATGATCCTGTGTGTGGGCCAGTGTCCCCTCATTTCTACCATGATCCAGTGTGTGGGCCAGTGTCCCCTCATTTCTACCATGATCCAGTGTGTGGGCCAGTGTCCCCTCATTTCCACCATGATCCAGTGTGTGGGCCAGTGTCCCCTCATTTCCACCATGATCCAGTGTGTGGGCCAGTGTCCCCTCATTTCTACCATGATACAGTGTGTGGGCCAGTGTCCCCTCATTTCCACCATGATCCTGTGTGTGGGCCAGTGTCTCCTCATTTCCACCATGATCCAGTGTGTGGGCCAGTGTCCCCTCATTTCTACCATGATCCAGTGTGTGGGCCAGTGTCCCCTCATTTCCATCATGATCCAGTGTGTGGGCCAGTGTCCCCTCAATTCCACCATGATCCTGTGTGTGGGCCAGTGTCCCCTCATTTCTACCATGATCCAGTGTGTGGGCCAGTGTCCCCTCATTTCTACCATGATCCAGTGTGTGGGCCAGTGTCCCCTCATTTCCACCATGATCCAGTGTGTGGACTAGTGTCCCCTCATTTCCACCATGATCCAGTGTGTGGGCCAGTGTCCCCTCATTTCTACCATGATCCAGTGTGTGGGCCAGTGTCCCCTCATTTCCACCATGATCCAGTGTGTGGGCCAGTGTCCCCTCATTTCTACCATGATCCAGTGTGTGGGCCAGTGTCCCCTCATTTCCATCATGATCCAGTGTGTGGGCCAGTGTCCCTTCATTTCCATCATGATCCAGTGTGTGGGCCAGTGTCCCCTCATTTCCACCATGATCCAGTGTGTGGGCCAGTGTCCCCTCATTTCCACCATGATCCAGTGTGTGGGCCAGTGTCCCCTCATTTCTACCATGATCCAGTGTGTGGACCAGTGTCCCCTCATTTCCACCATGATCCAGTGTGTGGGCCAGTGTCCCCTCATTTCCACCATGATCCAGTGTGTGGGCCAGTGTCCCCTCATTTCTACCATGATCCAGTGTGTGGGCCAGTGTCCCCTCATTTCCACCATGATCCAGTGTGTGGGCCAGTGTCCCCTCATTTC
This sequence comes from Rana muscosa, assembly GCA_029206835.1. Classification (NCBI taxonomy): domain Eukaryota; kingdom Metazoa; phylum Chordata; class Amphibia; order Anura; family Ranidae; genus Rana; species Rana muscosa. The sequence goes on from CM055126.1 coordinate 244,050,255, forward strand.
CACCATGATCCAGTGTGTGGGCCAGTGTCCCCTCATTTCTACCATGATCCAGTGTGTGGGCCAGTGTCCCCTCATTTCTACCATGATCCAGTGTGTGGGCCAGTGTCCCCTCATTTCCATCATGATCCAGTGTGTGGGCCAGTGTCCCCTCATTTCCACCATGATCCTGTGTGTGGGCCAGTGTCCCCTCATTTCCACCATGATCCAGTGTGTGGGCCAGTGTCCCCTCATTTCCACCATGATCCAGTGTGTGGGCCAGTGTCCCCTCATTTCCACCATGATCCAGTGTGTGGACCAGTGTCCCCTCATTTCCACCATGATCCTGTGTGTGGGCCAGTGTCCCCTCATTTCTACCATGATCCAGTGTGTGGGCCAGTGTCCCCTCATTTCCACCATGATCCTGTGTGTGGGCCAGTGTCCCCTCATTTCCACCATGATCCAGTGTGTGGGCCAGTGTCCCCTCATTTCCACCATGATCCAGTGTGTGGGCCAGTGTCCCCTCATTTCCACCATGATCCAGTGTGTGGACCAGTGTCCCCTCATTTCCACCATGATCCAGTGTGTGGGCCAGTGTCCCCTCATTTCCACCATGATCCAGTGTGTGGGCCAGTGTCCCCTCATTTCCACCATGATCCAGTGTGTGGGCCAGTGTCCCCTCATTTCCACCATGATCCAGTGTGTGGGCCAGTGTCCCCTCATTTCCACCATGATCCAGTGTGTGGGCCAGTGTCCCCTCATTTCCACCATGATCCTGTGTGTGGGCCAGTGTCCCCTCATTTCCACCATGATCCAGTGTGTGGGCCAGTGTCCCCTCATTTCCACCATGATCCAGTGTGTGGGCCAGTGTCCCCTCATTTCCATCATGATCCAGTGTGTGGGCCAGTGTCCCCTCATTTCCACCATGATCCAGTGTGTGGGCCAGTGTCCCCTCATTTCCACCATGATCCAGTGTGTGGGCCAGTGTCCCCTCATTTCCACCATGATCCAGTGTGTGGGCCAGTGTCCCCTCATTTCCATCATGATCCAGTGTGTGGGCCAGTGTCCCCTCATTTCCACCATGATCCAGTGTGTGGGCCAGTGTCCCCTCATTTCCATCATGATCCAGTGTGTGGGCCAGTGTCCCCTCATTTCCACCATGATCCAGTGTGTGGACCAGTGTCCCCTCATTTCCACCATGATCCAGTGTGTGGGCCAGTGTCCCCTCATTTCTACCATGATCCAGTGTGTGGGCCAGTGTCCCCTCATTTCCATCATGATCCAGTGTGTGGGCCAGTGTCCCCTCATTTCTACCATGATCCAGTGTGTGGACCAGTGTCCCCTCATTTCCATCATGATCCAGTGTGTGGGCCAGTGTCCCCTCATTTCCACCATGATCCTGTGTGTGGACCAGTGTCCCCTCATTTCCATCATGATCCAGTGTGTCTGCCAGTGTCCCCTCATTTCCACCATGATCCTGTGTGTGGACCAGTGTCCCCTCATTTCCACCATGATCCAGTGTGTGGGCCAGTGTCCCCTCATTTCCACCATGATCCAGTGTGTGGGCCAGTGTCCCCTCATTTCCACCATGATCCAGTGTGTGGACCAGTGTCCCCTCATTTCCACCATGATCCAGTGTGTGGGCCAGTGTCCCCTCATTTCCACCATGATCCAGTGTGTGGACCAGTGTCCCCTCATTTCCACCATGATCCAGTGTGTGGACCAGTGTCCCCTCATTTCCACCATGATCCAGTGTGTGGGCCAGTGTCCCCTCATTTCCACCATGATCCAGTGTGTGGGCCAGTGTCCCCTCATTTCTACCATGATCCAGTGTGTGGGCCAGTGTCCCCTCCTTTCTAACATGATCCAGTGTGTGGACCAGTGTCCCCTCATTTCTACCATGATCCAGTGTGTGGGCCAGTGTCCCCTCATTTCCACCATGATCCAGTGTGTGGGCCAGTGTCCCCTCATTTCCACCATGATCCAGTGTGTGGGCCAGTGTCCCCTCATTTCCATCATGATCCAGTGTGTGGGCCAGTGTCCCCTCATTTCCACCATGATCCAGTGTGTGGGCCAGTGTCCCCTCATTTCCACCATGATCCAGTGTGTGGACCAGTGTCCCCTCATTTCCACCATGATCCTGTGTGTGGGCCAGTGTCCCCTCATTTCCACCATGATCCAGTGTGTGGGCCAGTGTCCCCTCATTTCCATCATGATCCAGTGTGTGGGCCAGTGTCCCCTCATTTCTACCATGATCCAGTGTGTGGGCCAGTGTCCCCTCATTTCCACCATGATCCAGTGTGTGGACCAGTGTCCCCTCATTTCCACCATGATCCAGTGTGTGGGCCAGTGTCCCCTCATTTCCACCATGATCCAGTGTGTGGGCCAGTGTCCCCTCATTTCCACCATGATCCAGTGTGTGGGCCAGTGTCCCCTCATTTCCACCATGATCCTGTGTGTGGGCCAGTGTCCCCTCATTTCCACCATGATCCAGTGTGTGGGCCAGTGTCCCCTCATTTCTACCATGATCCAGTGTGTGGGCCAGTGTCCCCTCATTTCTACCATGATCCAGTGTGTGGGCCAGTGTCCCCTCATTTCCACCATGATCCAGTGTGTGGGCCAGTGTCCCCTCATTTCCACCATGATCCAGTGTGTGGGCCAGTGTCCCCTCATTTCCACCATGATCCAGTGTGTGGGCCAGTGTCCCCTCATTTCTACCATGATCCAGTGTGTGGGCCAGTGTCCCCTCATTTCCATCATGATCCAGTGTGTGGGCCAGTGTCCCCTCATTTCCACCATGATCCTGTGTGTGGGCCAGTGTCCCCTCATTTCTACCATGATCCAGTGTGTGGGCCAGTGTCCCCTCATTTCTACCATGATCCTGTGTGTGGGCCAGTGTCCCCTCATTTCCACCATGATCCAGTGTGTGGACCAGTGTCCCCTCATTTCCACCATGATCCTGTGTGTGGGCCAGTGTCCCCTCATTTCCACCATGATCCTGTGTGTGGGCCAGTGTCCCCTCATTTCTACCATGATCCAGTGTGTGGGCCAGTGTCCCCTCATTTCTACCATGATCCAGTGTGTGGGCCAGTGTCCCCTCATTTCCACCATGATCCAGTGTGTGGACCAGTGTCCCCTCATTTCCACCATGATCCAGTGTGTGGGCCAGTGTCCCCTCATTTCCACCATGATCCAGTGTGTGGGCCAGTGTCCCCTCATTTCCACCATGATCCAGTGTGTGGGCCAGTGTCCCCTCATTTCCACCATGATCCAGTGTGTGGGCCAGTGTCCCCTCATTTCTACCATGATACAGTGTGTGGGCCAGTGTCCCCTCATTTCCACCATGATCCTGTGTGTGGGCCAGTGTCCCCTCATTTCCACCATGATCCAGTGTGTGGGCCAGTGTCCCCTCATTTCCACCATGATCCAGTGTGTGGGCCAGTGTCCCCTCATTTCTACCATGATCCAGTGTGTGGGCCAGTGTCCCCTCATTTCCACCATGATCCAGTGTGTGGGCCAGTGTCCCCTCATTTCCACCATGATCCAGTGTGTGGGCCAGTGTCCCCTCATTTCCACCATGATCCAGTGTGTGGGCCAGTGTCCCCTCATTTCCACCATGATCCAGTGTGTGGGCCAGTGTCCCCTCATTTCCACCATGATCCAGTGTGTGGGCCAGTGTCCCCTCATTTCCATCATGATCCAGTGTGTGGGCCAGTGTCCCCTCATTTCCACCATGATCCAGTGTGTGGGCCAGTGTCCCCTCATTTCCATCATGATCCAGTGTGTGGGCCAGTGTCCCCTCATTTCCACCATGATCCAGTGTGTGGACCAGTGTCCCCTCATTTCCACCATGATCCAGTGTGTGGGCCAGTGTCCCCTCATTTCCACCATGATCCAGTGTGTGGGCCAGTGTCCCCTCATTTCTACCATGATCCAGTGTGTGGACCAGTGTCCCCTCATTTCCATCATGATCCAGTGTGTGGGCCAGTGTCCCCTCATTTCCACCATGATCCTGTGTGTGGACCAGTGTCCCCTCATTTCCACCATGATCCTGTGTGTGGGCCAGTGTCCCCTCATTTCCACCATGATCCAGTGTGTGGGCCAGTGTCCCCTCATTTCCACCATGATCCTGTTTGTGGACCAGTGTCCCCTCATTTCCATCATGATCCAGTGTGTGGGCCAGTGTCCCCTCATTTCCACCATGATCCTGTGTGTGGACCAGTGTCCCCTCATTTCCACCATGATCCTGTGTGTGGGCCAGTGTCCCCTCATTTCCACCATGATCCAGTGTGTGGGCCAGTGTCCCCTCATTTCCACCATGATCCAGTGTGTGGACCAGTGTCCCCTCATTTCCACCATGATCCAGTGTGTGGGCCAGTGTCCCCTCATTTCCACCATGATCCAGTGTGTGGGCCAGTGTCCCCTCATTTCCACCATGATCCAGTGTGTGGGCCAGTGTCCCCTCATTTCCACCATGATCCAGTGTGTGGACCAGTGTCCCCTCATTTCCACCATGATCCAGTGTGTGGGCCAGTGTCCCCTCATTTCCACCATGATCCAGTGTGTGGGCCAGTGTCCCCTCATTTCTACCATGATCCAGTGTGTGGGCCAGTGTCCCCTCATTTCTACCATGATCCAGTGTGTGGACCAGTGTCCCCTCATTTCTACCATGATCCAGTGTGTGGGCCAGTGTCCCCTCATTTCCACCATGATCCAGTGTGTGGACCAGTGTCCCCTCATTTCTACCATGATCCAGTGTGTGGGCCAGTGTCCCCTCATTTCCACCATGATCCTGTGTGTGGGCCAGTGTCCCCTCATTTCCACCATGATCCAGTGTGTGGGCCAGTGTCCCCTAATTTCTACCATGATCCAGTGTGTGGGCCAGTGTCCCCTCATTTCCATCATGATCCAGTGTGTGGGCCAGTGTCCCCTCATTTCCACCATGATCCTGTGTGTGGGCCAGTGTCCCCTCATTTCTACCATGATCCAGTGTGTGGGCCAGTGTCCCCTCATTTCCACCATGATCCAGTGTGTGGGCCAGTGTCCCCTCATTTCCACCATGATCCAGTGTGTGGACCAGTGTCCCCTCATTTCCACCATGATCCAGTGTGTGGGCCAGTGTCCCCTCATTTCCACCATGATCCAGTGTGTGGACCAGTGTCCCCTCATTTCCACCATGATCCAGTGTGTGGGCCAGTGTCCCCTCATTTCCACCATGATCCTGTGTGTGGGCCAGTGTCCCCTCATTTCCACCATGATCCAGTGTGTGGGCCAGTGTCCCCTCATTTCCACCATGATCCAGTGTGTGGGCCAGTGTCCCCTCATTTCTACCATGATCCAGTGTGTGGGCCAGTGTCCCCTCATTTCCACCATGATCCAGTGTGTGGGCCAGTGTCCCCTCATTTCCACCATGATCCAGTGTGTGGGCCAGTGTCCCCTCATTTCCACCATGATCCAGTGTGTGGGCCAGTGTCCCCTCATTTCCATCATGATCCAGTGTGTGGGCCAGTGTCCCCTCATTTCCACCATGATCCAGTGTGTGGGCCAGTGTCCCCTCATTTCCATCATGATCCAGTGTGTGGGCCAGTGTCCCCTCATTTCCACCATGATCCTGTGTGTGGGCCAGTGTCCCCTCATTTCCACCATGATCCAGTGTGTGGGCCAGTGTCCCTTCATTTCCACCATAATCCAGTGTGTGGACCAGTGTCCCCTCATTTCCACCATGATCCAGTGTGTGGACCAGTGTCCCCTCATTTCCACCATAATCCAGTGTGTGGACCAGTGTCCCCTCATTTCCACCATGATCCAGTGTGTGGACCAGTGTCCCCTCATTTCCACCATGATCCAGTGTGTGGGCCAGTGTCCCCTCATTTCCACCATGATCCAGTGTGTGGGCCAGTGTCCCCTCATTTCCACCATGATCCAGTGTGTGGGCCAGTGTCCCCTCATTTCCACCATGATCCAGTGTGTGGGCCAGTGTCCCCTCATTTCCACCATGATCCAGTGTGTGGGCCAGTGTCCCCTCATTTCCACCATGATCCAGTGTGTGGGCCAGTGTCCCCTCATTTCCACCATGATCCAGTGTGTGGGCCAGTGTCCCCTCATTTCCACCATGATCCAGTGTGTGGACCAGTGTCCCCTCATTTCCACCATGATCCATGTGTGGGCCAGTGTCCCCTCATTTCCACCATGATCCTGTGTGTGGGCCAGTGTCCCCTCATTTCCACCATGATCCAGTGTGTGGGCCAGTGTCCCCTCATTTCCACCATGATCCAGTGTGTGGGCCAGTGTCCCCTCATTTCCACCATGATCCTGTGTGTGGGCCAGTGTCCCCTCATTTCCACCATGATCCTGTGTGTGGGCCAGTGTCCCCTCATTTCCACCATGATCCAGTGTGTGGGCCAGTGTCCCTTCATTTCTACCATGATCCAGTGTGTGGACCAGTGTCCCCTCATTTCTACCATGATCCAGTGTGTGGGCCAGTGTCCCCTCATTTCCACCATGATCCAGTGTGTGGGCCAGTGTCCCCTCATTTCCATCATGATCCAGTGTGTGGGCCAGTGTCCCCTCATTTCCACCATGATCCAGTGTGTGGGCCAGTGTCCCCTCATTTCCACCATGATCCAGTGTGTGGGCCAGTGTCCCCTCATTTCCACCATGATCCAGTGTGTGGGCCAGTGTCCCCTCATTTCTACCATGATCCAGTGTGTGGACCAGTGTCCCCTCATTTCCATCATGATCCAGTGTGTGGGCCAGTGTCCCCTCATTTCCACCATGATCCAGTGTGTGGACCAGTGTCCCCTCATTTCCACCATGATCCAGTGTGTGGGCCAGTGTCCCCTCATGTCCACCATGATCCAGTGTGTGGACCAGTGTCCCCTCATTTCCACCATGATCCAGTGTGTGGGCCAGTGTCCCCTCATTTCCACCATGATCCAGTGTGTGGGCCAGTGTCCCCTCATTTCCACCATGATCCAGTGTGTGGACCAGTGTCCCCTCATTTCCATCATGATCCAGTGTGTGGGCCAGTGTCCCCTCATTTCCACCATGATCCAGTGTGTGGACCAGTGTCCCCTCATTTCCACCATGATCCAGTGTGTGGGCCAGTGTCCCCTCATTTCCACCATGATCCAGTGTGTGGGCCAGTGTCCCCTCATTTCCACCATGATCCAGTGTGTGGGCCAGTGTCCCCTCATTTCTACCATGATCCTGTGTGTGGACCAGTGTCCCCTCATTTCCATCATGATCCAGTGTGTGGACCAGTGTCCCCTCATTTCCACCATGATCCTGTGTGTGGGCCAGTGTCCCCTCATTTCCATCATGATCCAGTGTGTGGACCAGTGTCCCCTCATTTCCACCATGATCCTGTGTGTGGGCCAGTGTCCCCTCATTTCCACCATGATCCAGTGTGTGGGCCAGTGTCCCCTCATTTCCACCATGATCCAGTGTGTGGGCCAGTGTCCCCTCATTTCCACCATGATCCAGTGTGTGGGCCAGTGTCCCCTCATTTCCACCATGATCCTGTTTGTGGACCAGTGTCCCCTCATTTCCATCATGATCCAGTGTGTGGGCCAGTGTCCCCTCATTTCCACCATGATCCTGTGTGTGGGCCAGTGTCCCCTCATTTCCACCATGATCCAGTGTGTGGGCCAGTGTCCCCTCATTTCCACCATGATCCAGTGTGTGGACCAGTGTCCCCTCATTTCCACCATGATCCAGTGTGTGGGCCAGTGTCCCCTCATTTCCACCATGATCCAGTGTGTGGGCCAGTGTCCCCTCATTTCCACCATGATCCAGTGTGTGGACCAGTGTCCCCTCATTTCCACCATGATCCTGTGTGTGGGCCAGTGTCCCCTCATTTCCACCATGATCCAGTGTGTGGGCCAGTGTCCCCTCATTTCCACCATGATCCAGTGTGTGGACCAGTGTCCCCTCATTTCCACCATGATCCAGTGTGTGGGCCAGTGTCCCCTCATTTCCACCATGATCCAGTGTGTGGGCCAGTGTCCCCTCATTTCCACCATGATCCAGTGTGTGGACCAGTGTCCCCTCATTTCCACCATGATCCAGTGTGTGGGCCAGTGTCCCCTCATTTCCACCATGATCCAGTGTGTGGGCCAGTGTCCCCTCATTTCTACCATGATCCAGTGTGTGGGCCAGTGTCCCCTCATTTCTACCATGATCCAGTCTGTGGGCCAGTGTCCCCTCATTTCCACCATGATCCAGTGTGTGGACCAGTGTCCCCTCATTTCTACCATGATCCAGTGTGTGGGCCAGTGTCCCCTCATTTCCATCATGATCCTGTGTGTGGGCCAGTGTCCCCTCATTTCCACCATGATCCAGTGTGTGGGCCAGTGTCCCCTCATTTCTACCATGATCCAGTGTGTGGGCCAGTGTCCCCTCATTTCCATCATGATCCAGTGTGTGGGCCAGTGTCCCCTCATTTCTACCATGATCCAGTGTGTGGGCCAGTGTCCCCTCATTTCTACCATGATCCAGTGTGTGGGCCAGTGTCCCCTCATTTCCACCATGATCCAGTGTGTGGGCCAGTGTCCCCTCATTTCCACCATGATCCAGTGTGTGGGCCAGTGTCCCCTCATTTCCACCATGATCCAGTGTGTGGGCCAGTGTCCCCTCATTTCCACCATAATCCAGTGTGTGGGCCAGTGTCCCCTCATTTCCACCATGATCCTGTGTGTGGGCCAGTGTCCCCTCATTTCCACCATGATCCAGTGTGTGGGCCAGTGTCCCCTCATTTCCACCATGATCCAGTGTGTGGGCCAGTGTCCCCTCATTTCTACCATGATCCAGTGTGTGGGCCAGTGTCCCCTCATTTCCACCATGATCCAGTGTGTGGGCCAGTGTCCCCTCATTTCCACCATGATCCAGTGTGTGGGCCAGTGTCCCCTCATTTCCACCATGATCCAGTGTGTGGGCCAGTGTCCCCTCATTTCCATCATGATCCAGTGTGTGGGCCAGTGTCCCCTCATTTCCACCATGATCCAGTGTGTGGGCCAGTGTCCCCTCATTTCCATCATGATCCAGTGTGTGGGCCAGTGTCCCCTCATTTCCACCATGATCCAGTGTGTGGGCCAGTGTCCCCTCATTTCCACCATGATCCAGTGTGTGGGCCAGTGTCCCCTCATTTCCACCATGATCCAGTGTGTGGGCCAGTGTCCCCTCATTTCCACCATGATCCAGTGTGTGGGCCAGTGTCCCCTCATTTCCATCATGATCCAGTGTGTGGGCCAGTGTCCCCTCATTTCCACCATGATCCAGTGTGTGGGCCAGTGTCCCCTCATTTCCACCATGATCCAGTGTGTGGGCCAGTGTCCCCTCATTTCCACCATGATCCAGTGTGTGGGCCAGTGTCCCCTCATTTCCACCATGATCCAGTGTGTGGGCCAGTGTCCCCTCATTTCCATCATGATCCAGTGTGTGGGCCAGTGTGCCCTCATTTCCACCATGATCCAGTGTGTGGGCCAGTGTCCCCTCATTTCTACCATGATCCAGTGTGTGGACCAGTGTCCCCTCATTTCCACCATGATCCAGTGTGTGGGCCAGTGTCCCCTCATTTCCACCATGATCCAGTGTGTGGGCCAGTGTCCCCTCATTTCCACCATGATCCAGTGTGTGGACCAGTGTCCCCTCATTTCCACCATGATCCAGTGTGTGGGCCAGTGTCCCCTCATTTCCACCATGATCCAGTGTGTGGGCCAGTGTCCCCTCATTTCCACCATGATCCAGTGTGTGGGCCAGTGTCCCCTCATTTCCACCATGATCCTGTGTGTGGGCCAGTGTCCCCTCATTTCCACCATGATCCAGTGTGTGGGCCAGTGTCCCCTCATTTCCACCATGATCCAGTGTGTGGGCCAGTGTCCCTTCATTTCTACCATGATCCAGTGTGTGGACCAGTGTCCCCTCATTTCTACCATGATCCAGTGTGTGGGCCAGTGTCCCCTCATTTCTACCATGATCCAGTGTGTGGACCAGTGTCCCTTCATTTCCACCATGATCCAGTGTGTGGGCCAGTGTCCCCTCATTTCTACCATGATCCAGTGTGTGGGCCAGTGTCCCCTCATTTCCATCATGATCCTGTGTGTGGGCCAGTGTCCCCTCATTTCCACCATGATCCAGTGTGTGGGCCAGTGTCCCCTCATTTCTACCATGATCCAGTGTGTGGACCAGTGTCCCCTCATTTCCACCATGATCCAGTGTGTGGGCCAGTGTCCCCTCATTTTTACCATGATCCAGTGTGTGGGCCAGTGTCCCCTCATTTCCATCATGATCCAGTGTGTGGGCCAGTGTCCCCTCATTTCTACCATGATCCAGTGTGTGGGCCAGTGTCCCCTCATTTCTACCATGATCCAGTGTGTGGGCCAGTGTCCCCTCATTTCCACCATGATCCAGTGTGTGGGCCAGTGTCCCCTCATTTCCACCATGATCCAGTGTGTGGGCCAGTGTCCCCTCATTTCCACCATGATCCAGTGTGTGGGCCAGTGTCCCCTCATTTCCACCATGATCCAGTGTGTGGGCCAGTGTCCCCTCATTTCCACCATGATCCAGTGTGTGGGCCAGTGTCCCCTCATTTCCACCATGATCCTGTGTGTGGGCCAGTGTCCCCTCATTTCCACCATGATCCTGTGTGTGGGCCAGTGTCCCCTCATTTCCACCATGATCCAGTGTGTGGGCCAGTGTCCCCTCATTTCCACCATGATCCAGTGTGTGGGCCAGTGTCCCCTCATTTCCACCATGATCCTGTGTGTGGACCAGTGTCCCCTCATTTCTACCATGATCCAGTGTGTGGGCCAGTGTCCCCTCATTTCCACCATGATCCAGTGTGTGGGCCAGTGTCCCCTCATTTCCATCATGATCCAGTGTGTGGGCCAGTGTCCCCTCATTTCCACCATGATCCAGTGTGTGGGCCAGTGTCCCCTCATTTCCACCATGATCCAGTGTGTGGGCCAGTGTCCCCTCATTTCCACCATGATCCAGTGTGTGGGCCAGTGTCCCCTCATTTCCACCATGATCCAGTGTGTGGGCCAGTGTCCCCTCATTTCCATCATGATCCAGTGTGTGGGCCAGTGTGCCCTCATTTCCACCATGATCCAGTGTGTGGGCCAGTGTCCCCTCATTTCTACCATGATCCAGTGTGTGGACCAGTGTCCCCTCATTTCCACCATGATCCAGTGTGTGGGCCAGTGTCCCCTCATTTCCACCATGATCCAGTGTGTGGGCCAGTGTCCCCTCATTTCTTTTTCGTACATCACGGGACACAGAGCGACTTAGTCATTACTAATGGGTTATATAGTTTACCTTCAGGTGTTGGCACTGGCCAATTCCAAACCGGAAGTACCCTCCCCTATATAAGCCCCTCCCACCCGGGAGCACCTCAGTTTTTTGCCAGTGTCTAAGGTGTTGGCCAAAGAGTAACATGTGTTTTCACTGGGCTTGCGTACAGGTTCTTTTGGGCCTTAGTAAGCTGTTCCGGATCCCACCAAAAAAGCTTCATAGCTAAACGGTCGGTACCCGGGCCTTGCAGCAGAAGAGCAAGGTTTTGCCTGTAATGCTTCTCTTAGGAGGGCTGGACCCTGGGATCCAGAGCTCTGGTCATACCCACGACCAAGACGCTGTCTGTGCAGGGTGCTATACAGGTCCAGGGGAGTGGAATCCTTGGGAACCCGGTCCCTGAAGGTTTAATTACAATGCCTGCCGTGATAGGTGAAGTTTGGACTTTTGTGGACCAAACAAAGTCCTGCGGCGGGGATCAGGTAAGTGGGGGCCCTCAGGAACTTGGTTCTATTGGGGGACCCCCAAGCCTAATTTGTCTTTCTGTCTGTTACCTAACGGTATTCCCGCTAAATATCTGTGTTTGCCTATATCTACTGAAAATGTAAAATTTTAATAGTAGTCAAGAAAAAAAAAAAAAAACAGGGACCGCGGTACCTGTGTTAAACCACTAGAGGCCGCTGTAGTCCATTTTTCTTGTAAATGTGGATCTTTGGTTTTCTCAACTCAAAAGATCCAGGCAGCTGGTAAGTTTCTCTGAGGGAATCCACTTCCTCTGCCCTGTTGCTGCGTTCATCCACCGCACAGGCCCTCCGGCAAAAAGGGCCCTGGCTCCTAGTCCTCTGTTGGTTTTCGAAAAGGGCGCCATTGGCGCACGGGCGCGCGCGCGGGCGCGTGCACGCGCCTCCTATGAAAAAAAAGGGGCGGGGCGGGTGGATGACGCTCGATGCGCGCCGCGGCGCTTCTGCGCATGTGCGGGCGTCCCAGCATGGTAAAAGACACAGTACAAGTGTCAGCTGCATGCAAACAGAGCTAGCAACAAACAGTGGCACACAGAGGCGGTTGATGCAGGCATCCCCATAGAAAGGCACTTTAGTGGACACCAGCTGGTATATAGCAGCACCTGTGTTAGACTATTACCAGCAAAAATTGGTGTATGACGACGGGAATACCTCAGCTTTGTGCTTAAAGGATATGTCGTCCAGACGCTCCGGAAATAGATCTTCCAGGAAGCCAAAGGGGTCTCCATCGGGCTCTGAGGATATTGGGCATGCTTGCACTGCACCAATCTCCCCTGAGAATGCAGAGGTCAGTAGCCGTAGAAACCCCGCAGGAATGCCTGGTGCTGCGGCTGTCCCCAGTCCACCTGCTCCTGTATATATAACAGAGGAGGTTTTATCCTAAACTCTGGGAGGATTGGAAGAGAGATTAACAGCATTGATCGCTGCTTCCCTGTCACAGGAAAAGCGCGTCCGATCTCCGTCTCCTCCTTCAGAGTGCCTGTTAGTGGAGGAACAGCCCCACACAGAGATCGACCTACCTGAAGGGGATCAGGATGAGGTTGATTCACTTATAGAGGAATCAACAGTGGAAGAACCTTTTCTCAGCTTCTCAGGCTGAAAGATTATGGGTTCAGTCTCTGACTAACATGGTCCGATCAGCATTTAAAATGCCTCTGGCGGAACCACCATCCACTACGGTTTCCTCGCTGGGGTCGCTAAAAGCTCCCCAGGCGGTCTGTTCCTTCCCAATCCACCCTTTATTAGAAGGGCTTATTTACCAGGATTGGGAGCATCCTGATAAAATATTTGCTCCCCCCAAGAGATTTCCGGTGATCTATCCCATGGAGGATAAGTTCATAAAAAATGGAGGGTCCCTACAGTGGACGCAGCCATCTCTTGTGTAAATAAATCACTGACATGTCCAGTAGATAATGTTCCAATGTTCAAAGACCCAATAGATAAAAAATTGGAGTCTTTACTAAAATCTGCTTTCTCTACAGCAAGTATGGTGACACAACCTGCGGTAGCAGCGATTGGAGTCTGCCAAGCAGTGAAAGATCAGTTGAAACAAGTCTTAAGGGACTTACCAGATCAGCAGGCTCATGCCCTAGCTGACCTGCCTAGAGCCTTGTGTTTTGCGGTGGACGCCATAAAGGATACAATCCAACAGGCCTCCCGCTTTACGCTGTCTATAGTACATATGCGTAGGCTTCTGTGGCTCAAAAACTGGTCTGCTGAAGCTCCCTGTAAAAAACTGCTGGTTAGCTTCCCATTTCATGGAGAACGCTTATTTGGAGAAGATCTGGACAAATATATCCAGAAAATTTCTGCCGGTAAAAGTTCACTCTTACCGGTTAAGAACAAGGGTAGAAGTCCTTCTTTTAAGAGGCCTACCTCTCCAGTCCCGGGCACATCGGCTGGGAAGCAGTTCCGACGGCCTCCGCGGTCAAATTCAGGGGGCAGAAATCAGGGACAATCACAGGGTAACAAGAAGCCCTGGATCAAGAGAGGTACAAAACCTCCCCCTAAGGCATGAAGTATTGCCCCCGCTCAATCGGGTGGGGGGAAGACTTCAGTTGTTCACAGAGACCTGGCGGGACACCATCAGAGACAGATGGGTGCTCTCCGCAGTAAGTCTGGGATACAAGCTGGAGTTAAAAGGCACTCCTCCTGCCCAATTTATGAGGTCAAACGTGCCAAGAGATCCCCAAAAGAGAGGATCCCTCCTTCTGGCACTAGAACAACTATTGCTCCAAGGGGTAATCATGAAGGTTCCCCTGGAAGAAAGCGGATTCGGGTTTTACTCGAACCTTTTCACAGTCCCCAGACCAAATGGGGACGTGAGGCCCATATTAAATCTAAAAGGGCTAAACAAGTTCCTAAATATCAGGACCTTTCGGATGGAGTCGATCCGATCAGTGGCCACCGCCCTACAAGGGCAGGAATGGCTAGCCTCGATCGACATAAGGGATGCTTATCTGCATATTCCCATCTTTCCGGCCCATCAGAAATTTCTACGCTTTGCAGTAGAAGGGCGCCATTTTCAGTTCAGAGCCTTACCTTTCGGTCTGGCCACAGCACCACGAGTGTTCACAAAAATTCTGGCCCCATTATTGGCCAATCTAAGAACACAGGGTGTAACGATAATGGCATATCTAGACGACCTGCTACTAATAGACCACTCAGTGGAAAAGCTGGAAGTAGCTATTCACAAGACAATCGAGTATCTGGAATATCACGGTTGGATTATCAACCGGGACAAGTCAGCTCTAAGACCAGTCAAAAGTCTGGAATACTTAGGGCTAAGGCTGGATTCAAATCAGAGAAAGATTTTCTTACCTCCAGAGAAGGTGTCGTCTTTAAGAAATTTGACCCACTTAGTGGGTACAAAAAGAAAACCATCCATACGTCTCTGCATGAGGCTGCTGGGAAAGATGGTGGCTTCATTCGAAGCGGTACCCTACGGTCAATTCCATTCAAGGAA